>VZSF01003469.1:124560-331869 GCA_013398295.1 Chionis minor | reverse complement strand
GGGGTGACGGGGGTGACGACGACGGCGCCTGGGGGCCGGCGGGACGGCTCCGCCACGCTACCGACCTCAGCCGCGGAAGGCCACCACCTCAGCCGCCGTTCCCTCCGGTCTGCGCTACTTCCGGGAGCGTTGCGTCATTTATGACCTCACGGTGCCGCCTCCTCTCCTCCCCAGCCCGCCCCACCGCCGCCGCCAGCCGCGTCGCCGGCCGGACGGCCCGGCCCCGCGGGGGAGAGCCCCACCTCTGTCGGCCGCGGAACGGGGAGAGGCGGGCGNGCCAGCCGCGTCGCCGGCCGGACGGCCCGGCCCCGCGGGGGAGAGCCCCACCTCTGTCGGCCCCGCCGCGGGGAGCCGAAGGCCGGGGAGGGGAAGCCCGGGGCGCCCCGGCTGCCTTCAGAGGCGTGCTGCGGCGTCCTGTCGTCCGCGGGCCGCTGTTGGGGCAGGAAAGGCTCTGCGAGGGAGAGGGCCAGGGTGGCTGGGCCGTACCGGGGCTGAGAGCGCGGCCCGGGAGAAGGGACGTCCTTCTCCGGGGGCTTTTTCCCCGTGCTAACCGCAGCTTGCAGTCACCAGGAGGGGGCGTTCTTCGTGTCTGTTCCCCGTGCCTACGCAGGTGGCACCTGGGCAGCCGCTGCGCTTTCTCCGCAGTGTGGCGTAACCCTTCCGCGCTTCCCCCGCCTGCAGCGCCTGCACGGCAGCGCGCGGGAGAAGGCGGCGGCGGCGCGGGCGTTCCGGGGTGCCACAGCACGGCGGGTACGCGAACGGCGGTGGCGGCTCCAGCCCGCGTCAAGAGTGGGCCTGCGTGTGCCGGGGCAGGGCTGACGCCTGCCCCTGTTCGGGTAAGGCCGATCTGCTGCATAAGGCTGTACGGACCACGGCTAACAGCAAGGCTGCCTCACAACCTTTTGTTTCAGAAGCCGCGCTGCCGGTCAGGACACTCGTTCAAAAAGTCGTGTGTCTGCATTATTGCAGTCTGCTCCCTGCCCGCAGCCGTCACTTCAGGATGATCCCATGTGTCCCCAAATTCCCATGGGATTTCAGGTGGCTGTGCTTACTTTCTCCTGCACTGTCCTGGTTTGAGGTAAAACGGAACCAATTTTGTTCAGTAACTCTGCTTACTAACTAGGCCTCTTCTAACTGCTGAAATTAACAGCAGATTGTGCAGAAAACTGCTCTTTCTCAGAGTGATAAGACCCATGTTTATAGCTGATGCCGAGGCATGGTATGCAGAGAGGCCCTTGCTTATACTTATTGCTATAACGACCAAGGCCAGACAACTTTGTTATTTGCTCCGTTGGAGGGTTGGAAGCAGAGAGGCGTAGAGGGGTCCCACCTGTGGGGAGGAGCAGACAGCACAGGTGACCCAAAACTGACCAAACAGGGTATTCCATCCCATCTGCATCATGCTCAGTATAAATGCTGAGGGATCAAAGGATCAGCATCCGTTGTACAGCTTCGGCTTCCGGCTTCGCCTTCTTCTCCGGCTTGCTCAGGCTTTTGCTCTTGCTGGGGCTCTTGTGCTTGCTCTGGCTCTTGCTTTCCTTCTTCAATGGCCGGCGTCCGAGGAGGACTCTGTCTGTTTGTCTGTCTTTGATCCCGACCCGTGTGTTCCTGAATCCAGTTCCCTTCCGTCGCTGAGTCCAGTCTGGGACCTGCTGGTGATGTGATTGTCATCCTGGGAGCTTGATATGGTTTTGTATATATTTCATTATTTTCTTTTTGTTATTTTATTCTTTGTATTTCATTAAAGTAGTTTAGTTCTTACTAAACTAATCTCTCTTCTTCTCTCTCCTGCTCGGCAGGAGAGAGGGAATATCTGTCGCTCGGCTTGCTTGGGCCAATCCAGCCCAAACCCACGACATGCACAGATGAGGAGGATTAAATTATTTAATCTTTTAAAGTTAAATATTTTAAAGTGGTGTTTCTCAATCAGCGTCCATAAACTAAGAACTTGCTGTTCTTCATGCCATCATGTAAATTACAGGGTCATGGCATCTTGTTCTTCCCTCACTGTTCTGCAGTGCCTTACCAGTCAAGAAATGTGGTCTTAAAGGCCAGTAGGTTTGTACAGAGATCCCAAGTATTTATATCTCTTGTTAAGAAAAGTTTGTCCAAGTCAGATTACATGGAGAGCTTCCTTCTATCTGTAACAGAGGTCAACTGCTATTTTTCTGTTTCAGTTCTCCCTATAGGAAAATCTCTTTTGCTGTCATAAATCACACCACTGTCCCCGCTTTGAGAACAGCAGGCTTTGTATTCACAGCAGGAGCATCCTGCATTCAATCCCATTTTGGCTTCTGACTTTCCCAATTTTTTTCATGCCAAGGCTGGTATTACTTTGGACTAATAAACACTGCTAGTTAGGCTTGCTATACCATACTGTTCTGTGCATTGTCACTGGTCCTACTATTCACATCAGTATTCCTCTTCAAAGACTCATTTATACAAGGCCACTGGAAAAGGAACAGGATCTTTTATAAGGAACAGGTTTGACCTTTGTTAATTTAATGTCTTCATTTTGCATGCAGAGACCCTTCATCTCTTCTGAGACCATAAGTATATGAAAGGCACTTTCAGAGCCAAGATGGCACTTCTGTTTCATTCATTTTCTTCCCTAATTGGCTAGTCTAGGTTTGAGTTAAACTATGCATTTTGAAATATTTACGTTTAATTCTGCCTCACACAATCCAGTAAAAATCATCAAATCATCAGCTTTTGGAAATGCCTGTGCAAATTTACCCTTTGAAAAAATTCTTTTCTGGAACAGCTGCCAATACCTCTACATCTTACAGTGTAGTACCCAAGTACTTTTCTGCAGTACAGATTTTTCATTCATGTATCATTTTTGTATGAGCTGAATATCCCATACAGCCTGATATGGCTGAAGTTGCAAAACACAATGCATAAACTATTATGTTGTTCTTCTGATGTGCAATTATAATTTTTTTTCTTACACAGATTATGAGCCACTATATTTTGGGAGATTTTTATAACACGTTGTAACCATATATTTCAAAGAAGAGCATGTTCATTTGATATTAAAATAACAAGTTTAATAAAGCAATAGTTGCAACATTTTGAAATAAAAATGTTTTTGATTGATCCCTGTATGTAAGCTGCATTATAATTTAGCTAAACTTTCAGCAATAGCTGCCATCTTAATGCTTATGTCTGACTTGGGCACCCTTTTTTTGTTTTTGATGTTCTAGTTTAAGGGATTCATTTCTAGACTAATAATGAGAAAACATGTCAATCATTCAGAAAAAATTACTTCACTGATTTTGTGGAGCAATAGTTTTGTCTCTGACTTCAGATTAGACCCTACAAATTTAGGAGAGGTAGCTTTTCTCTGTTTGCTTGTTTCAGACAAGGCATATCTCTTTTGCTGTTCTTGAGGAGCATTCTTATATAGGGCAAATTAGCTATTCTGTGTAAATAAAATTAATTCACTAGTTATTAGAAAACTTGCTAAAGTTTGTAGACAGGATCTCTGAAGATTGGATGTATACTGTACCTGGTCCAATTTGTGATCAAGGATTTCTTCTGCAGCTGGTGTTCCTGGCTACTTTGAAACACAAATCAACAACAAAGGGAAAGAAAAGTTTGTAGTCTGGAGACAGAGACTGTCCAGATCCTTGAAGAACAGGCGTGTAACTTTGATCTCAAGTCTATTTATAGGAAGCCAGATGGCAAGGTGAGAGAAGTGTTGCGGAAATGTGTTCTAATTGTCTGAAATACACCGTGATCCTATTTGCTTCCTGTAAACTCCAGCTGTCTAACAGTTAGACAGGCCTAAGCTCTGCTTTTTTTTTTTTGTTTTACAATGAGCAGTGACTAAGAGACACATCCATTGAACAAACCATTTCCTCATTAATTTAATAAGTGACTTTTTCTTTATCAAAATGGTCTTCTCCTGTGACAAACAAAGTATCACAGCTTCTTACCAAAGCACAATTCAACTTTGGAAGGGTGAATTAGCACAACAGTGAGATTGATATTAGCTGTAATTGAGACAGCTGTAAAATTGAGACTATATGACCATTTACTGAACTGTCGTTCAAAAGAGTTCCAGAAGTCAGTTTATTATAGTCAGTTTACTGTATAGTGATCTCTGCAATCCCTTGCCACTTAAACATTGTGCCCTATATGACTAAAAGTGGAAGTTATTCTGACATTTCAAAATTTTTAGCAAGCTACATTACCCTTTCCTAGACAACAGCAATTTGAAAAAAAATTTAATAAAGGTTAATGACATGATTTATGCCTACATGGCCATATGCGTACTAAACTGGGTTAGTTTCAGGCAAAGACAGGGTCTAGGGTCCTGTGATAAAAAGGAAAACTGATCATAAAATAAAATACTGAAAAAAAGCCTACAAAAGAGTTGCAGTTTTTATTCCAGGAATGAATTTGGGTTTCTTATGGAAGAAAAAAGTGCCTTTTTTGTAGGTCACAAAACTGACTGTAGCACTGCTGTGCTAGATCAGGTTAACTGTCCCAGGCTGGGTAAGGTGCAGGTACAGCTGTACAGTTACCTCACTTCAGCTCTGGTCTATCAAAGGAGCAGTGGATTTATCAGTTTTTACATGAAAGGAAGCAGCTTTTTAAAACTTGCTCAAGGCTACTTGCATTTGATTAAACTTAACCACTGAAGCCTTTTTTGCCTTATTGGGGCCAGGTAGCCTTATTGTTTATCTATTAAAATTGCCTGGTTTTAAGTTACAGCAGTTACAGCATTCCGACATTCTGTCTTAGGTTACAATTTGATGATAAATTTGCGTGCCAGAATTGCTACTTTCTATATGCAAGCCTTTTCATCTCTCATCCACTAGAATGACTTGAAGAAAAGCTAGATGATTTCGAATTCTCTCTCACCATTTTGTGCTTTCGGCCAGAGAAGTCAGAGGAAGGTAATGTCCCCCAGGGTTCTTTTACAATTTTTTTTTACATTGCAGAAGTGGGCAAGTGAAACTTAATTGAAACTTTATACAGCCAATTCCAATTCATACAGACATGGAAAATTTCAGTTTGAGAAAGAGTAACTATAAATGAGTAAAAGAATTACAACATAGGAGTTCATCAATTTTCGCAGATAAGCCTACAAAACTGTAACGTTAAAAGCAAACAGATAACACTACCTCATAGCTAAGTACATTTAGTGTAACAATTAACAACTTTCTGAAATGGGTATTTTTACTAATTTGCTTGGATGAGAAGGAAGGACCATAACTAGAGTACTAGTCGTGGAAGTTCTGGCCCAAAGAATCATGGCAGTTTGTGCTGTTACTGCCTGCCTCTCACAGGGAGCTGTTGGAAGTTACGTCACAACCTTCATCTGCTTCAGTACAAAGTTAACTCGGTAAGCAGTAGTGGGTTTCCCTGGCAGAACAGGAATGACTTCAACTTCCACAACCATCTGTGCGCTTAATATCCGACTGCAGCCAAAGGTCTAAATTGTTCATACATTACCAAAGACAAAGCTGCATGCATTTAAAGTGTAAGGCCACTATGAAAGTTAGAAATTAAATACAAGTCATCTTCAGTAAAGCTATTAATTACAGAATGTAATTTAAAAAGAGTAGATACAGTCTTTCCTTGAACAGCTTGAAACATTTTGAAAAGCTTAATACACAAGCTTTTTGGGTATTTCCCATGTAAATTCTTCTTGGCCAAAGTGTCCATAACATGCTGTTTTTTGATAGATCGGCTTCTTCAAATCCAGCTCCCTTAATGAAAAGGAAAAAAAAAAGAAAGGCTTACACTTAATTCCACTCCAAAGTATATTGTGATTTAGACACATCAGGGGTATAATCAGTATTATCCCTGGAAGAAAGACAATAAAACCTAGGTGTTTTTTCCTTGCCCAATCACCCTGATTTACAGCAGGAAAGGTGGTTTCAATTTTGAAGGGGCTAGAAACAGTCTGCTTTCTTCAAATGTATCATAGATGTGGTTAAGTATGCAGTTAGGCTTTATAAACATTACAATGCAGAAGCATTACGATTGGAATAAAGTTCAGCTACACCTGTGCAAGTATCGTTGTGTTTTCTGTTATTGCAAGTGTAATATAAAATATTTTCTAATGCTACTGTGAAAGACAATGATGATCTCAAAAGAAGCAGCCAAAGATGATCATCTAGTAGACTGGGTAACTGTGAAAGGTTAACTGCTTATATGGATGCACAAATCCGCTGTTTAGAATAGGGCTTAACACTGATTATGACTAGATAAGTAATAAAGGTGCAAGTCCTGATTATGGATTTTTAGCCTGCATAATATATCAGATTGCAGCCATGCTAAATGGTCAGCCACAGGTTATCTACTCAGAAGTTTCTCTTCCTTTCATAGAATCATAGAATCATAGAATGTTAGGGGTTGGAAGGGACCTCTGGAGATCATCTAGCCCAACCCCCCTGCCAGAGCAGGTTGCCCCCTGCCAGAGCAGGTGCAACCTACAGGTTGCACAGGATGGCATCCAGGCGGGTTTTGTATGTCTCCAGAGTCGGAGACTCCACCACCTCTCTGGGCAGCCTGTTTTAGGGCTCTGCAACCCTCAAAGTAAAGAAGTTCCTACTCATGTTCAGATGGAACTTCCTATATTCAAGTTTGTACCCATTACCTCTTGTCCTATCACTGGGCACCACTGAAAAAAGACTGGCCCCCTCCTCCTGGCACCCTCCCTTTAAGTATTTGTAAACATTGATGAGATCCCCCCTCAGTCTTCTCTTCTCCAGACTAAAAAGACCCAACTCCCTCAGCTTTTCTTCATAGGAAAGATGCTCCAGTCCCCTAATCGTCCTTGTAGCACTTTGCTGCACCCTTGCCAGCAGTTCCCTGTCCTTCTTAAACTGGGGAGCCCAGAAAGGCTTTCATGAAAGGCCTGAAACATTTTCTTCTACTTGAGGTTTCTTCTATTTGATATATGTTGTTTGATGATCTTTGAAAACACATTTAAAATAGATTATTCATATCATAAGCTGCTGGTGAGAAAATTTGTGGAGAAATGGCAAAATAAGGAAAGAAGCATGAATACTAACAGGATAATGAGTATGTTTCAGATGGTGAAGAGATTACACATTCTTACACTTATGGGGTCATGTATGATGTACAGCAGCTAAGCCTTATTTCAAGTAGTATTTTGTTCAACATGATCAAATGCTCCAATGGGTACTAGTTATTTGTGCTTGACCCTAATACAAAAGCCATCGAAATCCGAGTGCTGACTAAATGGAAAATAAGACATCACTAAGTACTTTGGTGCATAGTTGATTAGAATAGATAGCCAGGACCATTTACAGGATTTTAAAAGACGTGAGGTAACATTTAACAAGGAAATATTCATTAAACAATGCTCATGTTTTTGACTGCTTTCTTCCCTGCTTACTGCCTTCACCACTTCCAGGGCTATAATAATGTATTTTACAAAGCAGCATTTTTGAGCATACCAAATGAAGGAAAGTGTCTGGCAACCACCACACCAATTACTGATGGCAATGAACTGCCTAATGACAAAGGCAAAGGAGAGTTTTGATTATGCTTGAGAACTGATAATACTTGAAAAACATTACCTAACAACAGAAGTTGCCATAATGGCTTGCATTATCTGAGACTATTAAAGATGTCAGCTCTATTTTCAGCATGTATATTCAGGAAACATTCAGAAAAGGAGTGCAAAGGGCTATCCACACCAGCAAAACGTTGATATAGCTTGTCAGAAATGTCTTTCCTTTTTTCAGGAAAAAAAAAAGATTTCATATTCACTAACATATTGACATTTCTCCCCTCAGAGTCATATCTCTGGAATATAGAGAGTAGAATGACATTAATAGCTCTGGATTTTAGAAAACAAGTGCATCATTAAAAGCATTCTCCTCAAATAATGAGATAGCTAACATATATGTTTTAGTATTTTAGAACAGAGTTTTTTAAACCCACATTGCTCAATGTGACAAAGTGATTCCTCTGTGCATGGAGTTAAATCCTTGCTGGTGTCTGTCTCAGGGGTGAGCTCCCATGTTAGTTTCACAGAGGTGAAAGGGGTGAATTCACACTGTGGCTGCTCCCTTAAAATAGGGAAGAGATAGTGTTTCTCTCCATTAGTTGCATATTTCATGAAACTTTTAAGAAGTCCAGCCTGTCAAGTTTGGTGAAAATCAGCCAAGAGATTTGAAAGTTCTTCGGGACTGGAAGATGAGCGTATTAGGAAGCCTTTACTACAAACAGGGAAGAAACTCTACCTCTCCCATAAAGAATCATATGAGTTAGCCACAAAAGAGACGAAAAGAAGGAAAAGTGCTAGGGTCAGATTACAGCTCCCTGGAATGTAGGTGGTTAACTGCTGATAAGGATAGGTGCTGATGATCTTCTCCAGTCCTTTCCTCTCTCAAAGGAAAGGGTAATTCCCATGCTTCTTTAAGTGTAAATGTTTGTCTAAAAGACCTGCTTTTTCAGGTCCAGAAATATTCCAGAAAGGAATATAACTAGGTTGGCTGCAGGAGGCAATGCAAGTAGATTTGGGTGTTCTTATCCTTTCTGACTGCCTGGTAGCCTTAATGACGTTTCTCATCACAACTGGATTTTCACTTCAAGACAGATCATCTCATGCTGGGACTTTTATTCATGTTCTGTTTTTTAACTGCATACAATATTTCAATGGCTTACCAGATCTTAAGAGAGCATTTAAGAAACCTGTATTCCTTTTTAATTAAGTTTTGTTGACTTCAAACAGGCTGCACAAGACTGCATGGCAACTAAAGACAGGCTCTCAGTGTTCAGTTTTTCTGACGCAGAAGGTAGTTTACACTTAGGCCTCATGAGAAGCTAGTCACTTAGGGTGTTCTTTTCTCTTCTGGGCTAGTGCACAATATCCCCTGAACAGCAACAACAAACACTGTACTGCCCCTATTGTGGCAGGGAGACACTCAGTTTCTGTGCATTAGCAAGGGCAAATTACCGTACATAATGTCCCACTCATTTCAGTGGGATTGCTTGTGAAGTGAGGGCACCAGAACCTTTCCATCTTGGAGCAGCTCACAAGTTGCTGCCAGGTAAAGGTCAAATGCAAGGAGACCATACTTACCCTGGTACTTCTTTCAGAAAGAGCCAATATTTCCAATGCCTTCCAGACAAGGCAGTGATTGAGAGCCTTACACACCGGGTAAACAGACTGGAAAGCCTAATTACAACTAATGTTAAATTTTAATTCTACTTTATCAAGCACACTACCACCTGACTAATGATATTCAACACAGCACGCTACCAGGGTTACTGCAAGATATAACATGGTATAATTTAGACCAGTCTCACTTATTCAGTACATTTTGTGACCAGATTTATTAATTGTCCCTTGTATGTTGTACTGGGTGCATGGGCGAGGGAATAACAGAAATCTAAATTATAAATTTATGAGGAAGGTGACTTTGATGGGGTTAGGAGCCAGGAACTTTAACATTTAACTGTTAAAGAGAGCCTTAAGAATATGTTCCACTCCAGTAAATACTAATAGCATACAAACCTTATGATAGCTCCAAGGCGTAGATCAAAGTTTTTCCGCACAATCTCAAGCAGTTCTTCTTCAGATCTGTCTGACGTTCCGTAATGAAACACTGAGATCGCGAGAGGATGACTCAGACTGATAGCATATGATAGCTGTAGAACACATGCATACAATCCGAGCACAGTTAAAACAGTCCTTCCAACTTCTTGCTTAAGAGAAAAGAAAGGCTTATCATATGTATCCGTGGGAGATTTTATGCACCCCTTTTCTGCATAAAGAAAGGTAGGAGATATGTTTTTGCTATTTGTCTTTTATGTTAGGAAATTATCTGTTTTACTCAGGGAATTCTCAGCCTGGTCAAATATCAGACCTAAGCAAAATTCCTTAAAAGCAAAAGAGGTACTTTCGGATTGTCCTGAGATACTGCCATGAGGACAATTCCTCATGGAATTGCTAAGCCGTGAGACTTAGCAAGACACAAGGATTTCATACCTTTGAGACTGGAGACTCTTAGATCTGCAACTGTTTCTGGGTTTGCTTTTTTTTTTTCTCAAGCAGAGAAAAGATTATCTAGGACAAGATGAGGAAAAGTTCCATGTTCCTAAAGCACTCACAGACTTGTTTGCCAAGAGTGAGTTATTTCCATGCACATTTCCACAAAGTTGACAAACTAACCCAGGAAGAATTCCCTGTAATTTCACTTCATTCAGAGGACAGACAAGCTTACCTAAGGTAATTTCAAATACAGCTTAAAATGGTTTAGGTTACAATTAATATGACCATATAGTACAGCAGATTGGAAAACTACATCTAGACACTAACACAACTGTCTGTGATGCGCTATGCAGCTCAGGCTGGAGTGCTCAGCATGCATGTGAGTGCAGAGGATCACTAGAGTTGCTGGAAGTAAAAGCAAGGATGATGCAAAGAAGTACCCAGACCAGGGATTGCAACAAAGTTGGAGAAAGAATACTACTGAGAACACACTCCTTGTTCTGGTATAAGAAATGCTTTACTGAATCTGGAACAGGGCTGTGGTGGTAGTATGTATTCTGAGGGGGTGACCACACATGAGACAGAATTTCTGTTATGGTGTATTACATTCACAGTTGCTCTTACCTGGATTAATACTCTTTTACAGAGACCAGCTTTCACCAGAGATTTTGCAATCCAGCGAGCGGCATATGCTGCAGAACGATCAACTTTGGAGGGATCTTTTCCAGAGAATGCCCCTCCACCATGGGCTCCCCAGCCTCCATAGGTGTCAACAATGATCTTCCTGCCAGTCAGTCCAGCATCACTCTGCAGAACAAACAATTTAATACCTTCACAAAACACAACAGTTTACTCAATCCATACTAGGTTATTTGGCACAGCTTTGTGTCTGTATTTGCCACAGATATGACTCATTGTTCACAGCGTTCATCTTCACATGCAACTGTTTCAAGAATGAGGTCTACTTGAGTGGGGTATTTTTCAGAGATGTACTAAGTCATTTGTGCTGCAGTCACTTTTGAAGACTGATAAGAATGTGGCACAACTGTAAACATCACAAAAAGTGTGCTCCCTTCAGATCAGCAATTATGAAATACTGTCTCTGGGTTACTGGCCAATGATTTCACTCAGTAATGCTTCATGGAGGCCAAGAATTTAGAGAGAAAATAGCCTTCCTGAAAACCAGATCACATATTATCTAAAAGGTTAACAAGCTTCACTTAGATACACATATTTAAAAGGAAGTTGGGCCTTTGTAGAGCTGCTGCTCAGTGCTGCTAGCACAAGAGTATTCAGAAATTCTAGCTGAGTTCACCTTAATACTTCAGTAGTGGCACAAGGATTACTACTACTCCTCTTCTTCCTGCCTGCCTGTGCCACCAATAATGGAGTACCACCCTCTTACATGGACTTTTGGCTGTCTCCTACAACTCCTACAACTCTCAGCCAGCAGAGAATAATTGTCTTTCTGTCTGTTTAGCAAAGCTGGTGACTGCAAGCTGATAAATAAATGCCAAAGCATTGAGAAAATCCATCCCAAAAGAGGATAAACTGCATTAATCCACTAATTTTAAATCCCCAAATAAGTGATACAGGAGTAAAACTGACATTTATTTCTCAGTGAAAGAGGTACCCCTACAGCATCCCAATGTGATCATAAGCACACCTTGTAGTTTTAATCCTTCATTGAATTCTTTGGACAAAACTAGACTGTTTTGTGTAACAGAACTTTTTCACAATTTCACAGCAATGACCTGCTTACCTAGTACCAGCACCTGGAAAGCAGAACACGGGTCAAATTCTAATGACTATTGAATGACTGATACGTTAAGGTCTCCTTTGAAATTCATTAAGCTTTCTGAATAATTTTAATGTAGAACATCAGATCTGGTATTATTTCTGGTTTTGATTTTTACTGTTAAAATGAAGAGATGCTTCCAGTCAGGCATTTTAGCTTATAACTTAAGCATGGGGTTTTGGTCATTTAAAATACTTTCTGGAAGCGAGACAAAGATGAAAGAATCTGTGCATTTGGCTGTTCAAGCAGGTAGAGCTTCAGTTTAGATGCCAGCTGTCCAGTAGGAAAACTCCAGTAGAAATGACTGAAGCCTTCTTAAAAATGCATAGACTTTCTTGGTTAAAGATATATCAGTTCATTGCACTTTTGTTCAAGAGAACATTTAGAAGCATGCGGCAAAGTAGAATCCAAGTCTGTGCAGACTGTCCTCTTTCAAAGTACTATACCTTAGGACCACCTTCTACAAACTTTTCACTTGGAAGGAGATGATAAATTGTGCCTTCATCAAGATACTTCTTTGGAATGACTTCTTTAACAACTTTCTCCATTAGCTCCTTCTGTATTTGTTGTAGAGGTATGTCTGGGGCGTGATGTACTGAAATCACAAGTGTGTGTACTCGGATGGGCTCCACTGTGCCGTTACTCTCTTTGTATTCCATTGTGACCTAGAGAGGGGGGAGAAAAAAGGAGAGTGAACACTCAAGGCCAAGAGAACCAGTTTGAAAACTGAAAGTGGACCTCACAGTTATTTTCTGCAGCAAAAAATAAACAGATGAAGGGAAATCAGATGAAAAAATTATGGATTGTTGCTGATGCTTAAAATCACTGTAAGAAAAAAGTACAGAAAGTACTGTACTTTACGGAACTGTACTGTACTGTACAGAAAGTACCACCACCAAAAGAGATAACTAAAGGATATTACATGTATCACCACAGAGAAACAAAGTACCAAGAAGAAAGCTACAGAAGTCTAGGATTTCACCAGCAGATGCTAAAATCATTCATGGTTTGGTATGTTAACATAATTTCAAATACTGAATCACCAAAGTAAAGACAAATTAACTTTTGGAGGACCCTGCTGAAATGAGCAACTTGTAGATCCTGATATGATAGGTTGTATTCTTTGCTACCTATTGCATGGGTTTTATGTACATGCAAATATATACTGGCATTGCTCCATCCTTAGTGTAGGTTTTCATACAGACTGAGAAGACCTCTCTACTTTCCCACCCTTCAAAAATGCTTGGATAGATACACCACAAAAGAAATCAGTCTATTCACATCTTGTATACACTGCTGACAAAAGGTAGGGACACAACCCATGTTGCACTGCAACAACAGCAGCAGTGTAACTGAATGCAGTTCATCCCCACTAATCAACAACAATTAAGACTAAAACAACTTGCTGTGTTGGAAATACCACATGTATGGCTTTCCTGCAGATTTCATAGCCTGGAAGACAGGGAATTTACTGCCTTTGACACTGCCAAAGTGCATCACTCTTACAGTAGGCTCAGAGACTCATCCACTCAATTCTGCAACACATCTGTCAGTGGCTCTGACCACTGATCAAATATAGTACACATGAGGTTTGAATCAGGAACAGCTCTGTTTTAACTGAGAAACCATAGCAACATCACAGCCCGTGCTTCTGGAATGCTGATATTTATTCAGAAAAAACCCCAGCTGATTGTCAGTAATTTGTTGATCTTCTCACTCTCCAGGGAAAAAGAAGCAAGATGAAAGTGTTATTTTGAAGAAACCTGCTAAGACACTGATAGAACAGTTTCAACAAACCACATGTACAACATACAAATGTACCTTATGAAACCTTGGAACCATTTTTGACAAATATGAATTCAAATTTAGCAGTAGATAGGGGAAATGATTTCTCATAAATTTATGAGAGTTTATGCATCTACATTACAAACCTGTGTTTTCCCATCTGGTCTAACCCAGGGCCATGTTCCATTCCGTTCCAGAGCCTTTATACGTGCAGTCAGTTTGTGTGCCAGGAGAACTGTTAAGGGCATACATTCCTCAGTTTCATCAGTGGCATAGCCAAACATCAAACCCTGCATTGAAAAACAAGAAACTGCATTGAAAGACAGGGAAATAAGCCATTTGTTTCCATGTTCTCTTTCCATTTCTGCACCAGTCTTTGTCATGTAGTACCTTAAAACCACCCAAGCCTAGAAAGAGAAACCAGTAACATGCAGAGTGAATGCACTTTGACATATAATCACCCTGAAGTAACATTTATGTATCTGCATGCACAATCATTACAGCCACAGCGGGATCTGCTTCCCAAGAATGGCTCTGCCTTAAGCATCCATAAGAATCCACTGCAAAGGCTTAACACACATAATGCTCATAAAGACTACTCAGTCTTTTCACACATGACAACTTCAGTTTGATGCCTATGAAGTAAAACCAGGCTACCCAAAGGACTTGAAAGACCAGAAACTAACACCAACTGATAAAAAGCTTAATCGTAGCTCTATCCAGTAAGGCCCCTGGATATGGGAAAAGCCACTTTCACTGAAACTAGTGAAGGCTGTGTTACTTCTTAGCACTTCCGATGATTAAGAGCATGCACAGTGTTTAGCTGCTAATAATTACGCTTGGCACAATGGCTTTTAAGGAAAGGATGTAGTCCAACACATTTCTAATTGCTTCTGAGTAAACTAAACTTGAGTAAGTGCCTGGAATTAAGTCGCATTACCTGATCCCCTGCTCCAACGTCATCGTCACTCTTGCCATGGGAGACAGCATGCTCGATCTCTTTACACTGTTGTTCTAAGGCCACTAAAACTGTGCAGGTCTTGTAGTCGAGTCCTAGTGAAGGGAGTTTTGTAACGTTAGGTCTTTCTTGAGAGTTCACAAATTGTTAGAAAAGATTTAGGGATTATCTAGTTATCTTGGATAAACTTTTTTAAACTCTAAGCATGTCAGCTTCCTATACTACATTTTGTATTGCTAATAGAAGCAGATAATCAGCACATCTATGGAAGTCTTGGGATGTGGGCAAGTTAGTGGTATTAGTTCAAATGACCTCTTGAGACTGAGATGGTAAGAGTAATCTCACAAGCTGCCCCACCAAAGCTTATTACATTGCTTATGATGACTGGGGTTCAAATGATTTAGGTAATAAAGCTGAGAGAGGAGTGTGGAAAATGTTACCAGAAACCGGCATTCAGTTTTTCTTGTAGAAGATCGTAGGGTTCAATAGAATTAGAGAAAAGCGGTATTTATCGTGCATGATGAGGGAAGACTGAAGGAGAATAATGCCATAAGGGATTCAGCTGCTGAATGGAAGCTACTTTGGGAAATATGTTACGAATACATAAAGAATTCCCTTGGGTGTGAACTTCCAGTGCAAACACTAGTTATTTTGCATCAGAGAAGCAAGAGGTACCTGGCACTTTAAAGTATGCCACCTTAAAATAACTCCTTCAGTACCAGGCACTGAAAAATACATATCAACATCTCTGTAGTTTTCTCCTAGGCCTGGAGACACATTTCTTTTAATTTGTGGAAGATCATAAAAACATGAATTTGGCCACATGCAAAACAGACACAAGAATGAACACATGAAGGATCTCATTCACCTTTGGAGGAGTCATCATATCCTATCCTCTTAAGGGTCTCTCTTACAATTTGTTGGTAATCTACTATAGCCCAGGAGGTGATCTCTCCACAAAGCAAAATCATTCCCGTTTTTGCTACACACTCTGCAGAAAAAAAGATGAAACATCAGAATTTTACTGCTACTATTTTATAGTTACACAGGGAGATCCTGAAGATGGTTCTATGAACAAAGGATTAGTGAAAGTGGAAACTCAGTGTAAAGCCTTAGCATACATACAGTTCTGTGTGCAACCACTCTTCTCTTTAGTTGATATGAATGCCTACATGGGGGAAGTCCACCTTAGCCAATTATCCTATCTCCACAGCAGCCAGCAGCAAATGTCTATAAGAACAGGTCAAGTATATAGTGCCGTTTCTCCAAATTCTTCCCCGGTCTCCAACAATTTCAGCTCAGGGTCTTCCTGAAGCTGAAGGGACATCATTTATTAACAGGTGGCATTACCAGTCTTTGATAGATTTTTGTGACAGTAATTCACCCAGTTGCCCTTGGCAACCATGAAAACTTTTAGCATCTGCAGGATCCTGAAGCAAGAAGCTACGCAACTTCATTACAAATTTTGTGCAGAATAAATGCATATTTTATTTTGTTGTTTGTTTCAAGCTTTCACCTGACCTGCAATCTTTTCCATTTTATGTTAAAATGTATAGCAAACAATCACACAAAATTCACCACATCAGTATGACCTGCAACTGTATAATATATTCATATTCCATTCAATTTTCTCTTTTCCAGACTAGGAATGCCTAAGGTATTCACTGAAAGACACTGTACAGTTATGATCGTATTCACTACTCTTGTCATACAATCTTGCTATAGCCTTTTTTGAGATGAAGAAAGAGATTGCGCATGGAATTCAAGACAGGCAGTCATGGATTTATATGACTTAATGATGTTCTCAGTTCCACTCTTCATTCCTTTCCCAGCAAGACCTAATAGACAGCTTGGGTTTTTACTACTACTGAGCACTGCCTCTTTTCACAGAAACATATGTCTATTACAACCCCAAAATCTCTCTTCTGAATGCTTGCAGTGAACTGTAAACCTCACTTTCTATATATGGGGCTAAGATTGCTCCCTTCCCCCTTGCATTAGCCTACACAGATTTTTATCCGTCAGTTTTACCATCCAGTCACCACCTGATTTGAATAATTTTATTTGATTTCAAGGTTAAGTATTACAGGTAGGAATATTCTATAAAATTGCAGAACTGTGGACTGCAGCATCACATAAAGATAATCAAGATAGCTATAACTGGCAGCTTAGCTTAGATAATCCAGACAAGCAGTTGAGACTTCAACACAGGGCAAGCTTTCTCTGTTTGTCTGCAAGAGGAGTTAGTCTATATTGAATTATTGAGCTACATCCTAGCTGTCATGGTATCTCTGACTTACACTGTGCACACAGTGAGAGTCCATAATGATGCAGTAGCCCTAAATGTATATAGCATGTCAACCCAAGGTAGCGATACCTGTACAGTGCAGGTTAAGTATCCTGGTACCATTATTTTCATACTCAGCCTTGTGTCCCTGCTCTACTGACCAGCAGACCTCTTCCTATCCACTACATCCTAGCAGACCACCTATGTGTGCAAGGCAGGTATGGTGTTGTGAATCCCGCGCTGAGGGAAAACACCCTATATTACAGCTGTACGGCAGAGAACGGCTCTCAGCTTTTCCAGTATGGCCATTACAAAAAGGGGAAGCCTCTCTGGAAGAACAGAAAGTTGGGGCACTGGGACTTAGAGACGTGGAAAAAAAAGGCTGCAGTCACCATCAGCAGTCCCTAGAAATTCTCCCAGGCCCAATAACACCAAGCAAAGCTTGATGGTGATGGTGATGGTGATGGAAGACTTCACAGCATGATGATGCTTTTATGGTATCAGGATACCTTTGACTGCTTTTAATCCTGACTAAAATTTAATTCAACCGAAAGAAAACACAGCTCAGGAGCTACACTTTAGCTGCAACTTTTAAGTGAGCCTAAGCAACGCCCCCATCTGCTCTACCCAAGATAAAGTTACCATATGGGGTTTTGGGCTTTTTACTGGAGGGTGATTTCTTACATGTTTAAGCCTCCCACAAAAAATATTTTGAACACATTAGTAAGTAGAAACTTCCACCTTTTCTTTTGTACTGCCTTGGTTTGTGGCTAGTTAATTTTCTCTCTTGGCTCTCATTTGTTGGGCACACTGGGAAGGACTTTTTTTAAGAAATTATTTGGCTTCACTTAGTCAAAGAGGAAGTAGAATAATTATTCTGCCTTCTACTTTATGCTCCTTGAAGCCAGCATTGTCTTGCTTGACCTTACTGCTACCTAGTTTGTTGGCAGAGCAAAGAGAGACCAGCTCTGTCCTGATGAAATGAGGTAGTGCCAGTGTAATAATTCTGAAAGTTGCACGCAAAATTTGCTTATCCTAAAAGCCCAAGCAACACATAAAACTCAGAGAAGTACAGATACATTTTTCTACTGGTAGATAGAATCTAGTTTCAACAACTCCGTAAGTTACATTTCATAGTTTTGTAACATACAGTGTTACAGGGACTTAGTACCTACATAATGCTTTGAGATTTTTTTTCTGAAACTTTGAGTCAAGGGCTACACAACTAAACAGAACTTCTAATTTTCACCTGGTAAACCCTGTATTTGAGTGCCATAACTGTTTTCTGTTCTCCAGCCCACTACTTCTTTAGCAAACTCTGTGTCTGGTCAATCAATTTATCTTTTCCAGACTTAATGTTATACTCAAGTTTTCTGACTCCAGTCAGCAGTTTTGATATGGTTTTGTTTTGGGTTTTGTTTTGTTTTGTTTTTGTTTTGTTTCTCAACAGTTTACAGAAATCAAGGATTTATCTATGTAATCATGTCACATCTCAGTCTTCTTTTTTGGTAAGACAAACTGAACATGTTTCTCACATCTCTTATGACACATTTTTCAGTCCTTGTCATTTTTGCAGCATTTCTCTGTTACCATCTCCAAGTTTTCAGCAGTTTTGGAAGCATAACTGCCTGCAATACTGAAATACATACTTCATTAAGTCTAACACATATGCTAAACCCTCCCCGACACTGTCTCCTCACTGCTCATATTTGTGCATCAAGGATGACATGAGATATTTCAGATGAAGCACCATATTAGATCACTGAATTTGCAGGGTACAGCTAATCCTCTGTTCTGTAACTATAGCCTCGATGGCTTGTTCTAAGAAAAAAATGACTGCATTCAGAGAACCCTTTAGACACATTCCCCTTCTGTGTCCATTCCCCCTTGGCAATACAGCTCATTCCAGTCTAATGATATGTTGTTAGACTCTGGAAGAGGTGACGTTGCTAGTGACAAGGTCCCTGAAGAATACAGGGTAGTCCTAACAGAAAGTCCGACAAAAAAGGCAAGCAACTTTGATCAGAATCACATTCAAATGAACTGTGCACTTATCTTCCTGTGAACCAAATATATCACCCTGCCTCTGTAAAGACACAGTAAATAGCCATTTAGGACTTCTGGATTTTGAGTTTTAACACCTTTCACTCACTCTATGAAGAAATGCATCTTGACATGTATCTTTTGACAGTTCTCTTTTTCATTAATTTTCTTAGATTCCTCATTATCATTAGCCCTGTCAACCATAGTCTTCCCCGATACCACTGGCCTGTCCTGATCTATTGCTTATATTTCATAATTATTAATTTCTACTGAAGTACTATGTATTTTGGGGTTTCTGTTCATTTTTTTGGTAGCTTTTTTCCTGTCTTCCTTCCTCCTCTGAGTCAGTGTGCCAGAGCTGGCCTCTTGTCTGACTGTGGAAGTGTTGACTGCCAGTGGAAGTGTTGACTGCCAGCCTGCTATTGCCAAGAATTTTGGATCACGGGATGTTATATCAACATTAATTACTTGTTGTACTTCATTAAACTGTTTTTCTATCAGTGTTGTACTTACCACAGGCAACCTTGGCATCTGGATCAATACTGAGGTAAGCATCTAGAACAGCATCACTTATCTGATCACACGTCTTGTCTAGAAGATAAAAATTAGACAGAAATAACATTTCTTTTTGTATTAAAAACAAACAAACAAACAGTGACTGCTTAATAAAGTTTCATTTCTAGTGGGCAAGAGACGTCTTTTTACAGAGTATTTGCCAAGAGGCAGTTAAAGCCAACCTCCATTTATATACCAAACATGATGTCTATAGTAGACAATATTCCATTGGATGTTCTATTGTTATGCCTATGCTCCTTCTCAGCTTCTATGAGAAGCTGAAAAAAAGTCCTTGACTAGTATAAACATCACTTAGCAACAACTAAAACAATATGTATTATTGGCATTCCTTTCATAACAAATCTGAAAACACAGCAACAACTAGAAAGAAAATTAACTGTATCTCATCTGAAAGCAGGACAAGGACAAATTGAGATTCTTTGTCTCATCAGGGTAACTGGACCAGGTAAAAGCAATCCATATTATTTCTTCAAAAGTACAGCTTTGAAAGTTGCATATTTGTAGAAACAACATTGGGAATATGAATCAATCTTCACCCACCATCATTACAAAAAATGGTATCCAAAATACATTCATCCACACAACTACACAGTTGGATCTACAACACTGTCTGCATCAATGAGCCAGGTCCCTATATTATTTGCAACAGCCTCTATAAATATCTATGTTGCTAATCTAAAATAACTTTTCTTGCAGGAGTGAGTACCATTACATTCACTACATATGTGCGTGAACTCGAGGGCCAAACAGGAGGTTAATGAAGAAGCATAATGGAATGTCCACCTTAAACTACTTATTTACCTTTAAGGATAATCTGGTCTGCATCCGACAAACATCAGAATGAAATTCTGAGGTAAGAGTACAGTTATTCTGTACCCCAAAAGATCTGTAATTCAATGCAAAGTTTAAGTGCAAATTGAATTTTAGTATGAGAACTGTAGAGTAATATATTCCAGTACAATCTAAAAGCAAGGAAAAGTGAAACATGCTAGCCTGTACTTTTGAATACATGAGCCATTGTGCCATCAATAATACCTCATTCAAATACAAACTAAAAGCAGGCTAAAAGTAAAGCACAAGTGCTAAAAATGTATGTGCCTCTCTTATTCACACAGGTTACAGTGACCTTAGGGTAAGATTTGCGTATGGAGGTGCACAGGTCTCTTCTCCACTGACATAATTTTCACAATCTGACTCAGCAATTTCCATAATTTTATGTTTTGTTTCTAGTGTTTTCCCCAGTCAAGCTGAAGCTAAACATTTAACTGTGCATTTCATAAGAATTTGCAAAGTAAATCCAACAATTTAGAGGCTTGGAAAAAACCAAAACCGTAACAAAAAAAGCCAGCTTGATAGCTTTAAAGCCTGTCTTCAGCTATTTGTGCTGCATTGATCCCCAGCTCAAGCATTATCTTACTGAAATTTCTTGCTAATATATTTACTCAGAGAATCAGAATCCTGGACAGTTGCTTAAGTTACTTAAGACCTCAGTTTGAAGACGTTAAGGACATAAGAGGAAAGACCAAAACGTCACGTGGTCATAATTTCAGACACAGAAATCATTTGTGCAATCAAGTATAAAATCAGTAATGCCAAGTTCCAAAGTTTGTCATTCGGCTAGTTTGTCAACAACCCTGAGGTGAACTGAGTCCTGAAGACTGCAAAATTGATTCACGCCAGAGGGTCCAATGCTCAAGCAGGAATGGCATAACCTGGAACAACTGTTAAGTTTTATTGCCTTCAGCTATTTGCACCATTACAACATACAGTGGAGATTTTTAAAGCAAACAAGTGGTTGTGGTGGTTCAAGATACAATGCTGCATGCTGCAGTGGTCTTGCAGCTGTTGGACTGTTCACTAGGGGCTGGGCAGACGGACTGAATTAACTGGTGTCATACTGTGCCATTCACACCTAATGAGTAAGAATCCTGAGAATACAGACACACAATAAAAAGTCAGATGCAAACCTTCAGCATTTGACACCACCCTCATTTTCTCACTATTAGGTTTTTTGTCGTTCCTTCTCCTAAGGAAAAAGTAAGAGGCAATGTCATTTTTAGTCTTAACATTAAAATGCTCCATTTGAAGGTTCTGCCATGAAAGGAATTGTTGCTACCTTTACTGTAAATTTGAATCATTAATATGTCTGCTGGCGATCCAAACTCCCTCCTGTCATCAGTTAACATAGCTTCTAGATATGTATTTCTGTAAACAAAGCTGTGTGAAGAATAGCTGAATTTAATGAACAGGAGTTAGCAGTCCCAGACAAAAATACTTCGTACAGCATACAACATATATAAACTTGTGTTAGGGAGCGCAATGTGACAAAGAGGCACATATAGTTTTACAGTAGTATCTGAAATGCAGCTCTGATGAAAATCCATGCTTAATATTCCACACGTTTCAGAGATTCAGTGTTCAATGATCACCTATAACAAATATGTGCATAAAGTAGTGGTTTTTTCATTACAGAATTAAAAATGAAATTCTGATTACAGTATATGTGGCAGCTCCAAGTCCACCTGTAGAGGACCTCAGCATGCTTTTTTCTCTCAAGCAAAAGTTGTCTGTGTCAGACTGTATTGCATACTAAACAAATAAGACAAATCCTTGTCAAGCAAACAAAGACACTAATCTGAAGTCTATTCAAAATAATTAACTGGTTCTTTCTTTTCTCCGTTGGGGGAGGTATGACTGAGCTTGCATTATTATGTGTATTATTATTAGTGCATTATTATCAGTAAAAGCAAAGATTCAATCAGCATTTTTACTTACCAGAATGTCCTTCAGCAACAGATTCTGAGGTAAAAAGAAATCGTTTTTCTTTTTTTGAGGTATGAATGGACATGTCTTGGTATCTTCAGCGAGCCTACAAATAAGAAAGACCCAAAGCAACTGGACTACAGAACAAGCACAGGCAGAGGGTGAAGTGGAAAGGTTAATCTACCTATGCAAACAGCTGGTGTAATTGCTTCTGCATGTTTGTTCCTCAGAAGTTCAATAGGTTAAGGCTGATCTGTGTGGATTTTACAATGCACTGCTAGAGAAACTCCTAAGACTTTTGTGTTTGCTTAACCTTGGCCCTGCTAAACTCCACAGAAGTGTTATCATGTGAAATGTGTACACAGCCAAGGCAGAGTTCAGTGCTTTTGTACACTTACACTTCCCTAAGCCTCCATTCTTACTCTTTCATCTAAGCTCTAACTAAAAAGCACTTCAAGATTGATTTGTAAGGGCAAATGACGCATTCTCCTGGGCATAGTATCCATACATTGTACTCAGCTGCAGCAGTGACCTGTGCATAAATGTATTTCTCTTTATATGAGAACAGATGTTCTTAACAGCTCGAGGTGGTAAGCTGTGCTCTTCTTCCCAAGAACTATTGGCGTTCAGTGGCTAAGTCAGGAACTGCAGAGCAACCAACTGCTGTGCAGAAACAGCAACAAAGACAGTGGATTCATTGTAAGTTACTTTGAATTCTGAGACTAAAAGCTACGTCCTGGCTCAATAAACCTGAAAAGCTGTCAATGGTCAGAATCTTGCAATTCATTTCACAGACCCCTTTTCTCCTACTGTTTGCCTTGATGAAAAGGTACCAGCAGGAAAACAGCTGGACTCAAGTATCTAAACTAAGCAAAGAAACGCTGCCCCACTGGAAGCACTGTTTGCCTTTGGCTTATTTCAGAACACAGTGCAACAGCACACCTGAGTACAGAACAGTGTTGCAAAGCTACTTAGGAACGACAATAGGTGTGTCTGGTCTTAAAGACCCTCGTCCTGCTGAGCAGCTCTACACTGCTGCAGTACATTATGTTGAGCTCAGTATCTCTAAATCAGTAGTCACTTCTGAAAACATTGCTCCATAACCTAAGCATGTTAAAGGGTAACAAGAGTGGTACTGAGATGCAGGCACAACTTTACAGAATCACAGAGTCACAGAATGTTAGGGGTTGGAAGGGACCTCTGGAGATCATCTAGCCCAACCCCCCTGCCAGAGCAGGTCCACCTACAGCAGGTTGCACAGGATGGCATCCAGGCGGGTTTGGAATGTCTCCAGAGTCGGAGACTCCACCACCTCTCTGGGCAGCCTGTTTTAGGGCTCTGCAACCCTCAAAGGAAAGAACTTCCTCCTCATGTTCAGATGGTACTTCCTATATTCAAGTTTGTACCCATTACCTCTTGTCCTATCACTGATTACCACTGAAAAAGACTGGCACCCTCCTCCCTTTAAGTATTTGTAAACATTGATGAGATCCCCCCTCAGTCTTCTCTTCTCCAGGCTAAAAAGACCCCAGTCCCTCAGCCTTTCTTCATAGGAAAGATGCTCCAGTCCCCTAATCATCTTTGTAGCCCTTTGTAGTACCCTCTCCAGCAGTTCCCTGTCTTTCTTAAACTGGGGAGCTCAGAACTGGATGCAGTACTCCAGATGCGACCTCACCAGGGCAGAGTAGAGGGGGAGGATGACCTCCCTTGAGCTGCTTGCTACACTCCTCTTGATGCACCCCAGGATGCCGTTGGCCTTCTTGGCCACAAGGGCACATTGCTGGCTCATGGTCATCCTGTTGTCCACCAGGACTCCCAGGTACCTCTCTGCAAAGCTGCTTTCCAGCAGGTCAGCCCCCAACCTGTACTGGTGCATGGGGTTATTCCTCTGCAGGTGCAGGACCCTACACTTGCCTTTGCCAGCACAGCCTTCTGGGGTGTCAGCCACCCCTCCCAGTTTTGTGTCATCAGCAAACTTGGTGATGGTGCACTCTATGCCTTCATCCATGTCATTGATGAATACATTGAACAGGACTACAACTGAAGGCTTTAATGATGGCCAGCACAAGTAAACAACATCCCCTATCAGGCAACCAGAAAACATACAAGAGATGTGGGTTCATTCTGCTAAGAAGTCTTCACTGTTACTGGGTGGCACGCTTTCACTTCAGGACACTTGCCAGTAGTGAGGTATACGAGGTAATAAAAGCAGAAATGAAGGCAGAGCACTTAGACAAATGAATCCAAGCCAACCCTCCAAAAAAAAAAACAAAACCCCAAACAAAAATTGTATTTCAGCTACAAGAATGACTGGAGAAGGCACTGGCTAACTGTGGCAACTCAAGTGGCAGCTAGTGTGCTGCAATGGGCTAGTCATCCTTGGTGAAAACCACCACTCTACAGGGCGATACAAGAAGAGGTGACTTGGTTGGAGGAAAGAGACTGTCACACCTCTTTTGGTTTTTCCTTTTTCTTTTTAAATCCTGGGAACAAAACTTTTCAGCACGTAACACCAAAAAAATCCAGTTTTCAAAGGACAATTATTGCTTAAGTGTGTGTGAAGGAGAGCAATAAAGAGGAAGACTTTAAACTACAGTTAATGATTATCAAAGTGCCCTATGAAATTCATTAACTTATCTATTTCATTGCCTTTCTTTAGCTTCAGAATTTATTATGATACAATACAAAATTAAACTAGTCATACAGAGATTTGTTTACCTGGAGGTGTTTCAATTCTGTGTAATAAATAAGCTTTGAGCTTAAGTTACATGTTCCATAAAACACTTCATACAAAGCATAGAAAAAACATTCATATGAAGAATTTCAGTTTCCTCCATTGTGTATTCATATTATGCTGCATTCTAAAATACCTGTGCTTTACATTGTGTCTTATAAGCTATTCTCCTTCAACATATACTCCTCAGCATGTCTTACAATGTAGCATGTCTTACATGTATACCCCAACCCCAGCCTCGAATGTGAAAAAAAAAAAAAAAGGAAAAAAGAAAGAACAGTCAACCTTTGTAAGTGAGAAAGCAAAAAAAGAGGGGTAAGAAACACCAGAGCAGAGAGAAGTGTTGCCAGGGCAGGCGAGATGTGAAGGCAGGAGGATGCTGGAGGAAAAGGAGGCACAACGGAAGTTGCCTGAGCAGAGAGACACATACTCAGGGGAAGACACACAAAAGAAGACACAGGGCAGGTACGCCTCCAAGGGGTCTGCAAACGGTGGAGGAGCCCATGCCAGAGGAGTGAAGATAGAAACATGCAGGAACAATCACAACACACTGCACACCATCTTGTGCTGCACATCACCTCACCCAAGGGACTGAGGCCAGGAAGTGGGTAGGAGAGGTGACCAGAGGGAAGTTGGGGTGTTTTCCCTACATGGTCTTTTGTCTTCTTTAGTTTTCAATGCTAGAATCAGTAATTGCAAGTTCGTTAGTTGCCAATAAATTAAGGCAAATTCCCTGCAACAAAATTGTTCCCTTGCCTGTGACAGTGGTGTTATGTTTTACAAGGCAGGTGTTCCATCCAAGATTCATCTATCACTGGTGAATTTGTTTGAGAAATACCAATCGCTTCTGCAAGAGTCATGTTCTCCTTTGCCTCTTTTGCTGATGTTTCTTGACCAAGTGTAAAAACCACCATGAGTGTCACCAGATTCAGAAAACGGCTATGGAAAATGGAGAGATGAACTGGAAGACCTTTTAAAAATGGGATCACTTCAGTGGCTAAACATTCAAATTGCTCTGCATCCCAGAACCTCTCAAAGAATTTACTGTTGGAGCCATAGAACTTCACCTGTCTAAACTGAAGTCCATGCATATTCTGCTTATGTTTGGCACACCAATTCAGTATTTCAGCCAAAGGCTTGCCACTTCTTGTTTTAAAAATTTATTTTTGCCATATTTCTGCTATTTTTTCCTCATTCATACAATACTTCAGTTCAGCTTGCTTATGAAAAGAGGTTGAGTTCTGAGATCTCACGGTTGAACTAGCTCTTGCGTCTCAGTCACTTCTGTAATCAGTTCAACATTATGTGCTCCAGCTCAGACCACTCAGGTCAGCCCCAAATGAAAACATCATTCATTCACATACCTGCCTCAGGAAACTTACGCACAACAAATGCTGTTCTTATGGGCAAATGTGTTCAGGTCCTTCTCTCTGGACTGTTTCTGGTACTCTACCAAGATCTCACAAGGTGATATCCCAGCCCATTCTTTGCTAAGGCCCATTGCTAATGCCTAACAAAAATCTCCCCATACACATGTTAAGAAGCTACTCGATTACTGCTTTTTTCCAAGTGAGGCCTCACAGCTTTTCAGCTTTTTCCTCTAGCCTTCTCTTGTGTCTGAGTGCAGCCAAGATTCATGGCTTTTCTCACATTCTTCTTTCCACGAAGATCACTTGAAATTTTAGGCATATCACACTCTCAGGCTGATTGGTTCTGGCATATAAGTATCTACCCACTTCCTTGCAGATCTCAACAGACTTAAGAACTGACTTCCACCGGATGTAGAAACACCTCTTTTAAGCAGAGTCTGGGGCATAACTGAGTGATTTCCACAGGCTCTTCCAACTATCGAGTAGATCATATTGTATTATTTCCAGATCCTACTTATGAATTGCAGATATTTCCACAGCAGTTTTAGTGTATCTGCTGGAGTCTTCCTTTCCAAAAGTCTATTACAAATTCATTCCAATTTATTGTACATATTCAGCTGCCTATTTCTGATCTGCCTCTGCACTCTTAGCTTCAGTGGATATCAGAACAGAGGCAAATCAGTTACCATTCACTGGAGGCAGCATCCTGTAGTACAAGAATGCAGTATTGTGATGGGGTTTGGTCTAGAACATCTTGGATATCTAATTCCCATCAGCAAGCTGAGACAACTGTTTATGAATTAAATTGCATCCTTGATGTATTTTCAGATTGGAATTTGTGTAAACCATTTTCTCCCCACCAGACTGTGGTTTTGCTCTCTGCAATTTGAGTTCTTCACATGATATTTGAACTCTTGGCTTCTTCTCTGGATTTCTCTTAGGAACTACATTATTTAGTGAATACCCTTTCTGGAAACTGAAAATGCAAAGCTTATGGTAACAAACACATTGCCAGACAAAAACCTGTCACAAATTCAAGTGTCCTCTGGCGACCCTGATTCTCTTTCAGTTACAACGTAAGAGTTCAAAAATCCAACAATTTCTCTGCCATAAAACCACTTTGCAAGAGTGTTAGACTCACCTCAGTGCACAACTTGACAGGAAACTATAAGCCCTGTATATTCAAAACAGATGATAGTTATGGTGTGAACTAAACACGCCAGAAGAATAAAAACCTGAACATAACCCAAAAGCCTCCAGTTCATAGCTCCAAAGGACAGCAGGTGGCACGCAAACCAAACACCAAATGGTTTGAAGCGATGGGACAAGGTTGGTTGGGCTGATAAAAAACCCCCACAAAACTGGGGTGTGGGGGTGTGATCCTCGGTTCATACACATCAACACACCATTTGTAGCACTATTTCTCCTTCCTGGAGCCCACCAACTCAGTCACTCGTGTCAGCCATCAACTTGAACGACTTCAAGATACCAACACAGGCGTTCGCGGGTGTGCGGAACTTCCGCCTTCGTTCCCACGTATTTCCCCCTTTCCAACAGCAGCACAAGCCCGCCCCGGCAGCCTGCCCACGCCGCCCGGCACGGCAAACCCGCAGGGCCTCCCCCCGCCTCCCTCAAGGCGCGGCCGGCGGCTGCGGGGCGTGGAGGAGGGAGCGCCGCCCCCTCCGCCGCCGCCGGCGGAACGCAGCANGGGCGAGCTGGCGCCGCGGGGCGGCCCGCCAGGGCGGCCGGGCGCGGGGCCCGCCGGTGGGAGGCGCCGGGGAAGAAGCCCGGGCAGCCGCAGCTTGTCCGGGGCCCGCTGGATTGGGCCCGGGCCCTGTCCGTGCGTTTGTCTGCCTGGCGCTGCCGCTCCTCACCGCCCGCTTCCCCCGCGAAACGTCGGGGGCTGGGAGGGGTGCGCCGGCGAGGCGTCCCCGGGCAGCGGTGACCGGCGGCCGGGGGAGCTAACGGCGCGGTCCCTCGGCCACCGGAAGGCGATTCTGCCGTCCGGAACTTCAGGCTGTGGGTAGCTACGCTATCCAGGAATATCTGCGGCCATCTGAAGTTTTTAAGATTTTAATAAAGCTCTCGGTAAGGAAAAGAACATCATGTGCTAACAAGGTTTTGTTATTTCAGATTTTGCCTGTGGCTCACACAAAAATACATCCCGATCAGGTATCGTGTGTCTTTCATTTTGTTGTTCCTCGTTTCTTTGCAAATACATGTAACATCCTAATTTAGCAGCCCCACTTCATTCGAGTTCCAGACTTTCAAAAAGCCCAAGCCATTAAGTAACATTAAAGCCCACAGAAATTTCCCCTTGGGGGAGGAGTTGTGAACTTGGGGTGTAATGCTAGGATACTGAAGATCTGTGTAATCTGCAGAAGTTGCAATATAAAGCCTCAATGAGCTGTGTATAGTAGGCTGTAGCTTTTATCCACTCCCTCTTG
This sequence comes from Chionis minor, assembly GCA_013398295.1. Classification (NCBI taxonomy): domain Eukaryota; kingdom Metazoa; phylum Chordata; class Aves; order Charadriiformes; family Chionidae; genus Chionis; species Chionis minor. The sequence goes on along the minus strand of VZSF01003469.1, from coordinate 303,120 downwards.
TATGAAAAATGAATTGCCCATCTGACCAAAACATCTTCCAGAAGGCGCATCTGCTCTTTTTGGGTCTCACATCGTCACTTAGACAAGGCATTTATATTATGCCAGCTGAGTGCTGGTTTCAAAATCAGGTTAGTAATAAATGTAATCAGAATAAGCAAAGGTGGAGAAAAAAGGACTACAGAAAATAAACTAATTCTGAAAGAAACAGGAATGCTAGGAAACTAATAATTTAAGAAAGTTTACATGTTTATTTATTACTACTTATTTTCCTGCTCTTAAAAACAGACCTATATGGAAATGCTTTGTCTCATTTAGTTCAGAAAACTCAAGTATGATCTCTAACACAGCAAATACGCTGTGTGAGTCTGTTGAAGCCATTGTGATGGCTTCAAAATTTGCTGTGGCTAAGTCCTCCCCTTCCTCATTGTCAGCAATCATTACGTGAGTGCCAGTGTCATGCTTCTACTCCAGAAGTCAGTGCTAAGAAAATATAAGAGGCGTTTTGTGGCCAGCCCTCCTCTGAAATGCATCACAGTAAGAGCGATGAGAGAGTGCATAAATGAATCACAAGGTGAACAGAGCATTGGAAGCCCTTTTGCAGATTGAAGGGATGTGTTGGTACATCATATGCCACTAACTACACATTTCAGCCTACTTACAAGTGTCTAATAAATCAGTTCCTCTGCACGGTAGTAAAAAGATTGTTGGAAGAGAACTGCATTCTTAGCGGGCATTTTCGAAAAATATTACATGACTGTATGGCCTTCCTCATTTGCAGATACGGCTAATAATTTCATATTGTGACATTTAACTTTCCTTTATCTCTGGGTGTCTCTTTTTCAGAAACTAGGGGAAAGTGTTCAGCAACTTCTTCTAGCAAAAATTGCAGTCTACTTGATGACCTTCTTAATAGTCACAGTGGCATGGGCAGCTCATGTAAGGTAGGAACACAGTGTTAAGTTTAAAGGTAAAGAAAAACTGTTGTTTAAAAGGACAGGAGCTAAACATATGTCTGATACATTTCTGTCTTGATTATATATTTCTGAATTGTCTTTTGTTGGATAACATAAAAAATACATTGTAAAGAAATGCTACCCTAAGCAAATAGCTGTGCTCTTACACCACTGACACAGTGATACAGAGAAAAACGGCCATCATCTATCTTTTAAATGAGAGTTACTCTTCATTCTACTTCATATTCTAGGTGGAATTAAGCTTCTAATTATGCTGAAAAAGCAGGACTTTGTAACTTGTGTGCTACACAAATAGAGGAACTGATACAGCACAGCTGGCCTAAAACTTGTGTCTCAGTCCTCAACAGTGCTTCTCACAAAATCAATTGTAATGTTGCAGATGCTACTTTTTCACCTGCCCAGGTCTTGGTAGTTAAGAAATTGACATGCAGGCATCATGCTGGAAACAGGACAGTTTTTGGTTTAATTTTGAAACTTACAAATGTATATATTCTTTCCTTACGTAAGTGGATCAACTGCATTCTAATAGCGGTGTGTAGCCTGTAATTCAATACTTGAAGCTGATACTGCACATCAGTGCTTTTACCACATTGCTTTGCTTTGCTTGCGTAAGTAAATGCTGAGACATAGTCTTTGAATAGTGTAGGGTTTTGTGGAGGGTGATTGGGTCTATTGATTCTAAGTGACACTTCTGTGGATCAGGAATTTCATTAACAGCCTGGGGCAGTTTAGAAGAAGAGCTTTGTTTTCTTTGCGTAATAATAACTCTTCAGGAGAAATAATTTTAAGCCACAAAATTCTGAAAATACTCTGGCCCTAACAGCATGAACTTGCTTCTGTTCTCCCAAGTGAAACTCAGAGAAAATCAGAATAATAACTCTTCACAATAGCATATAAGACAAAGAAAAATCTGAGACTCTGGATGGACTCTGAACATCTGGATCTGCTCTGGAAGATCTGTGGAGTGCTACTGTAGGGCTCAGATCCCTATAGAACATTGCTTCGTCTGACATGCTAAAAGTCAGTCTGGTGCCTATATATTTATTTTGGTATCAGTGTATCACATGGACTTGTTCATGTTCTTATGTGGGCAGTGAACAGTGCCTGCTGGTGAAAATATGCCTTTGTTCATGAGTCAGAAGCATTTGCTTGAGCGGTCCGTGCAAGCTGTCAGTCTCCAGTTCCTTCTGGGACTTGCCTGTGTTTAAGTAAATAGGTGATTAATTGACAGCTAACGATAGTTCTGTGGCTCCCAAGCCTTTTGCAGCTCACTAGCAGTTTGCTGGCTGTCCTGTCCTGGGTGTGTCAAGTAGCAAAAGACAGAGCTGTTCTGGAACAAAACTGCTGTGGGAGAAAGCAAAGCCTGACCTGTGACTTGGATGCATTTCATCCTGTAGTGAAGTAGCAAGTCCTCCAGAGAACCGCCATCAACTCCTGCTCCCAAATCACCCCCGTGTCTTCCATTTTACAAGGAATTATATGCATTTGTAGCTTGCTGCCTTGTTAGGTTTGTGGTATGTGACTTGACAGGTCAGAACTGACATCTGAATCACTTCTTCACAAATGAATTGTCTGTTAACAATGGTGAAATATAATTGAAGTAAATATATAATTTAGAGTATTATAGAGAAAAGATAGAGTAAGGGGGTGGGGGGGAAGCCAGTTTGTTACATCATATGACACTTCTCATTCAAATAGAAATGATGTTCTTAATAACTACTCCATGACTGAACTTGACTGTATCTCGCTTTTCAGATTTTTTTAAAAATTATTTTCATGTGTGAGGTAATGAGTTTTGGTAGCATCTGGACTACTTGTATAAATTTTGGAGCAAAGGAAATCAGGTTCCCCTGTAATATCATAAATGTACAATTTGTATACAGTGTTGTAAAACATATTTTGGGAGTTGACTTGTTCATGATATCTTGCCTTTGCTTGACAGGTTGTTTCAGGTGATAGAGCATATAGATGATGTCCTTGCTCTTCTAAATCTGGTGAGTCTTGTCAGACATGGTGGATGTTTAACTAAGAAGTACAGGTCACTTTTTCTTAAGTCGGTATGTACCTATTTAGAAGTTTCTAACTGAAATATCAAAACTGCCAAATTTCCAAGTCAGGAAGACACTAATAGCTTGAATTCTTCCTTGCCAAGGTGGCTGATTGATAACTAACTTGCTTTTAACTTCGACATGTTTTACTATTAAAAGCCAAAAGAAGCTCTGCAGCAGGTTAGTCTGAGTTCATCTGAGAGATGAAGAGGCACCTATGGCAAAAGCTTTTGACTCAGTTCATCTGTGTCCGTCTGAAGTATCTGTCCTCTAGGCTTAAGAAAATGAAATGCTGTATCTCTTGTGGCAAAAAATCTTAGTGGTAGGTTTGAATTACAGTTATGTTTTCAGTCATTTCTCTGTTTAAGTTGCTTGGAAATTCATTCTGAAGCTTATTTGAAACAGGATTATATAATCTTTCAAGAAATACCATTGAGAGACCAATCTCTGAATCACTGTTTTGAGCTTTACAGTTGCCTAAATTGAATCTCTTAAAAATTCTTCATTTATTTGAATGTGTTTTTTAATGAACCACCCTGTAATATCTTGGTTACTAATAGTTGTAATGGGATACTGCAATGGTGAACATATTCTTGCTTTCAGGTAGAGCTTTGTATTTTGCTATATTGTTTAAAAATCTGTTCTCTGACAGTGTGCAACCACACAGTTCATTTAGTTTATTTTGTTAATAAAAATACTGAGTTTAAACTCCATGAGATAACACTACAGGAAATTATGGTAGAAGACTAGATTAAGGCATGTAATTTTTGTCTAATGCAGCTTTCAAAGCAATAATTTTTTTTTGTGATTGAGGTGTTGGGTTTTTTTTTCAATTTGGCTTTTTTATCTGTGAAATATTTGTGATCAGAGGTTAATGTTTTTGACAAATCAGAAACATCCGTTTATAAGGTGTGGTACTTCTGGCATTGCTACTTTAGAAAGAAGTCTATTAAGAACCATAGCAAAACTTTTACCCGTGGTATTGATAACTAGTGTTTTCTAAAATAAGCTTGTACAGTTTGGACAGCAAACATGGAGGATGTGTGCAGAACTAGCCATTTGTTATAGTCAAAGCTCGGCAACTTCAGAAATATTTTTTTTTTCATGTTGCAGCAGGAGCATTTGGTCTGTTTGTGTTGCATTCTGTGGGCACATCTTTAATGGGGGAATTACTTGCTTTGTATTCTACCAAATGTTTCAGTGCAGTCTTTTCTTTTTTAGGCTTGCATGATGATCATAACTTTCTTGCCATACACAGTAAGTACTTTTTTAAAATTTGAAATATGTTTAAATTACAGGGGGGTTCCCTTTGTTTATTTGGAAAGAATTTACCAACGTATTCAGAAACCCAGGAAAGTGTTGCTATAGTATAAACCCTGAATCCATAATAATAGTTAAGCCGCACTTTTTTGAAATGCATGAGGACATGTTACAAGCTTCAATTACTGCATATTACAGACCTGGCAGAAAACGAGTATTCTAGAAGAAAAATTATAATCATGGAAATTATAATCCCGTGATTTCTTTTAAAAAAGCATCTGTATTGAAATGTCAAAGTTGCCTGATGAGAATTTTGCGTTTTGTAAGGGAACTAAAGCTGTATTTCAAATTCCTCTTTAGATTACAGAACGTTTTCCTTTTGTAATCTAGACAGAGCTTCCAGTATTGCTTTTGACTTACTCAGCAAGGTTGATTCTGGCAGCCAATCATTCATTTTTTAAATCTGCAAGTTTGATGTTCTGCACAATTTCTGATCTTACGAGCTTTAGACCTATCAAGAATATTTGCAACTGAATACCATATTAGCAGAACAAAACAGTTGTTTAAAATGCATTTATATAACAGGCACCTGTTTCTCTGTGGATATATCTGAGTTACGTATTAGTCTGAAGAGAATAAGGCTGTGGTCAGTAAAACAATCTCTATCAGCAATAGCACTTACTTGTTACTTTGCCTTAAAGCTGAAATAATTTTTGGAAAGTTGTCAATGTTACCATAATAGTACTCCCTGCTTTTTTGTTCCTCCCTAATGAAGCTGCAGAAATTAATACAACAGGGACCCATGGAGGTAGAGAAATTAGAAGATTCAAAAAGGTATCCTAATATCAAGAATTTTCACAGCTATGAACATCTTGTCCACTGAAAACACTCTTCAACTTTATGCTCAGCTACAACCTAGTCTGTAGTGATTATGGAGACATAGTGTCTCAGAGGTTAAGTTTTTGGAGTATCAACATGGGAGCAAACCCATCTCTCCAGATGCTTTTGGTTGGGATGCCTGCATGTATTTATGACTAGAAATTGCATTTACTGGAATTATGTTAAAATGAGAAGTATTATTTAGGGTTTTGAGTTTCAGTATTGAATGATGAGTACTTTGTTTCTCTACTGTTATTCCTACATGGCTTCTTAATTAAATATTTGATCTACTTGCATTTTTTTCCTAGTTTTCCTTAATGGCCTCCTTTCCAGAGGTACCTTTTGGCATTTTCCTGTTCAGTGTCTGTGCTGTTATCATTGGCCTTATACAGGTATTGGAGCTATCCATTTATATTTTCACTTTTAAATGGATTTTCTTGGGTAGAACTAAAGTTATGTTTCTCAAGTATGGGTATACATTGCTAAATGTCTTTTTTTCAAAGTTGTGCCTGTTGGGATAATGTACTATCTGTATATAAGATGAAAGTTTGCATTGCCACTGTCCTGTGAATCTGATCTATGCAACTAAATCAGCTGATCTGAAAGTCCACAGAATAGTTATTCCTTTCCCACTCTTCAAAAATGCCTTGGGGAAATAGCAATTGACTTTTCTGCTGAGGTTCTTACTGAACTGTGCAGCTATGGGTGAGTGAACATGGACTTTAAGCCTCAGTCCAATGGCACTGTTTTTCTCCTGGTGCAGTTCCTTGTTGCTTTCTGTTCCTTACTGTAGAGGTCTTCGTTCCTCTTCATATAAGATCCACAGTCATGGCAAGCTCTGCAGAGGAGACTAAAATCTTGACATGCAGTGTATTGTGAAATCTCAGAGTTCCTAAGACCAGCCCTCCATGTGGGAATAAAGAATAAGGTTGAAAGTGTTTTGAAATTTGTTGCTTTGTAATTTTACAGTTTTGTAATCGAAATTGTCCATCTACTTGTATGTCACAACTTCAGTAATGCTCTTCTCCTTGCAGGCTGTCATAGTAGTATATGGATTCTGTCACCCACACTTACTGAATCGACAGATACAGGTGTCTGAAAACCAGAATTTCTATAAACGTCATATCTTAAAGATTATCCTGAGAGGACCAGTTTTATGCTTCTTAGCAGCCATCTTTTCTTTTTTCTTTATTCCTTTGGTAAGTTCTAGTAAGGCGAAAACTTTGATGCTATTTATAACATTATAACAGTTTATACTAGTTCTATGCAGGACGCTGTTTTAAAATAATGATGTCCACATTAAATATGCAGACTTCTCAGTTGCCAGTTCTGTGGTGGTGTAATCATGGCTGCTACTTTGCATTGAAGGTGTTTGATCCATGAGTTTGGATAGTTTCGAAAGAACATTCTGCTACCATATTTGCTTTCCTTGCTCTGCCTGATTTTTTTTTAATGCTTCTGTTAATTAGAAGCAGGTCTTCTAAACTGTAACTTAGCATCTTGCTTATCATAAGTAGGTGGGATAATGTGGAAGGTTACATGAAATAAACATCATATTGCACAAACTGAAGACAAGGGAATATAATTGCTGTACTAACTCAGGGTGGAAGAGCAAATAGAATAAGTAGACTAGTTAGCCAACCTGCATCTCAAACCAAATGGTTTTGGCTTAGGCCTGGTCTTACACAGCCTTTTTTTCTGCCATCTTTATTAAAGAGCAGTGACTTGCTCCTACTTGTTAATAGCTTTTGTCTTTCTCAGAACCCCCACTTGGAACTTGAAGGTAGTTTTTGGATGCATCCTGAGTTTCCTTTCCTCCCTCTTGTTCTTTAGGAAAAGGTGGATTTAACTGAATTTTGAGAAAGATTCCATGGGAATTAGCGGTGTTTAAATAATCCCCAAATTTGGGAGAAATCAGGTTGCTGTTGATAAAAGGGACAGTTATGAGTCCAAATGGGAGGTCTAATTTTAACTGAAAATATGTTTTGCTCTTACACCCTTACTTCCCTCTTCTCCCTCACCTTGTTCACTAGTGTCTTTTCTTTTAATATTAGTGACAGTGAAACTAGTCTCCAAGTTGCTGTTGTGCTTAGACATGTGCAAAGCCTGTGAGCAACGTATGACCCACTGAGGTGTCTTTGGGACACAAGTAGTAGAATCGTAGAATCACAGAATATCTCAGGTTGGAAGGGACCCATAAGGATCATGTGGGACGGTTCTCCAACTTCCAAAGAAGTCATTACTGCATTTTTCTTAGCAGAATTATTTTGCTTCTTCTTTTAGCTTGCTTCATTACTGGTACTAACTTAACTATCAAAAAGCAGTGTTAGGTTACACGTGCAATATTCAGGAGATGCCTGTGCATTTCAGGTGAACCTTTTCCATGTCATAAAATCAAGATTTTTTTTTTGCAATGTGCTTATACCTAAAGATTGAGAGTAATAGTTTCATATTAAGCTTGGAAGGTAATTTATATTGTGATAACTAAATTTTAACTGTGTTCATTTTCCTCTCCATAGTCTTACGTACTTCTTGGGCTTGTAATCATTTTTCCGCATCTCACTCGGTTCATTACATGGTGTAAAACCAAGATTGTTGGTGAGTAACAATATTCATAGGAGTATGTTCAGATATGTTATTAGGTTGTCAACATGTTATCCAAACAGCCTGGAATGAAGTAATTTTGGTTCTACTTCCACTTTCAGTTTTGGAACATAGTGATTAAGGGGTTTATTGCTGTGCTTCCAAACAGTTACTCCCTCGCTCTCTAGTTTCCCTTAATTTGTGACTAGATTTATGTAAGGCACAACACATTCAAAGATCATTTCTGAGTGCAGAACCTCTCTGGCGTTCCTGAATATGCATGTGCATGCGCACACATGCACACAAGTACATAAATGATGGCTGCAGGCCACCTATCCCTTTTCCCTCCTAAAAAGGGAGCACGGGGATTGAAGAATATAGGAAGCAAGATCTGTGCCTATATCACTTTCTTCCCAGCAATGCTGTATGGTCCCACATTTTCAAGCTGGCAAGCAGAGCACCTATAAATCAAAAATTTTCAGGGTAATTAATTGTTTAGGATGTACATTTCATTTATCTAACTGTTGTGGTCTACAGGTGTGCCTACACATATGACTTAAGTCAGCCTAATCCATGCTTCCTTCCCTCACACTTCTTGCTTATGTTCCCTCTGCCTTCCTTGCATCAGCACTAACAATTGCACACTGCCACCAGCAGCTGCTCTTAAACTCTGCTGAGAAAGAGGTTGCCAGTGCTAAAATAGAGAGTGTTATCATGCAACCTACTCAGCCAAAAGGTGTAGTGTCGCTGTTTGAGAGCGATATAAACTGACACAAGAACACTGAACAGATCATGTCTTGGAATCTGCACTCCTGAGGTGAATTAGAAGAATAACACTTCTGTGATTCTGCTGGTGTTCAGCCTAGTACAAGTCCATCTGTGTACACTGGAAATGGGAACATACTTTTGACTCCCCCATGTGGCAGCAGTAATAGATGGGGAGGCAGAAATGCTCTGAAATAGCTACAGCCAGACTCTCAGAGACTGAGTAAACATGTATGAATATTGCCTGTGCCTACAGCAAGAGGGGCACTGTTTGCAGTCACGTCATATCTGTATACATCTCACCCCATCAGGTGGCTGACATAAATTACTGCTCTATTAACTGAGTTGTGATTACACTTACTTTTCGTTCCGTTCCTCTCCTTACTTCCTCTGGAAGCTGTAAGCTTTTTCTTCATCCAGTCTATACTCCTGAAACAGTGCAGCTTGGCTAGCTGGGCTGTTCAGAGTCTAGTCTTTAGGGATGTGTTTGACATTTCCTATAAAAGTTCCAGAGCCCCACCTTTTGAGCAAAGACTGGATTTATTTCAAAGCAGGCCATGTGATGTCCCAGTGCAGCCCCTGTGCTCCAGTGAGTTTTTTCTCCCATGCAGTGTTAAGTTCTCCACATTGTCTAAAAGGACTTATAGTTATTAGAGCTTCCTGAGGCACAGCATCTGATTTGATTAGCTCAAATGTTTTGTTCAATTACAGCTTTGAGTCGTTACTCACTTGGTGGAAATGGTCTGCCATACAGTTTAAAGGACAGGGTTTTTTTTGTCCCTGAAGCACTTGTCCTGAAAGCAACATGAACTTCAGGGAGAGGCATAGCTGACAAAAAAAGTGAAATGTCTGACCTGTGTGGACGAACAGCACCCTTTCTACAGAAAGATTTTGGCAGGTGGGAAGAAGGAGAAAGGGAAGTCACAGTAGGTTGGTTAACTACCTTGTTTTATACTACCTGATCTTGTCTTTCATTAGTAAATATCTGGAATTGTTTTCAGGTCAGAGAGATGAAGAGGAGGAATATCGTAGCTTAGAAACCTTCACTTTTTACCTCAGTGAGCCTCTGAGTAAGGAACGGGTAGAAGCATTCAGTGATGGAGTCTATGCTATCGTAGCAACCCTGCTCATTTTGGATATATGGTAAGGCTTTGTGTTGCCTCTTGTACGTTGTTGTTAAACATAATATTAACTTCTGTCTATGTGTAATATTTGAGGAAATAAAATCAAACAAACGCTGTCTTTGACTTCTAAAACCTGCAGCGGTTACTTTAAGTTTGGTTTTCTGGAAAGATACAGAACACAAAAGATACTTCTGATGCCCACATTTCAGCAGTAGTGATCATCAGTCTATTTAGTGTATATTGGGATGGGGAATCTCAAAGAACAAAGTTTCCTTTTTGCTTAGTCATGCTTTTATCAACAAAAGCTGTGTAGTCACTGTGGCAACTTTGTTATGCTAACCTACAGGAATGCCAAATTACTTTTAGATTTCCTTTCAGGACTAATATATTTGCAGAGCTGTTATTTGAAATGCTGTTTTTAAGTTACAAATGAGAGAACTATAAAGCGGATGCCTGTTGTTCCTTACATGCTCAGAGTAAAGCAGCATATTTTCTTGTTGCTGCAGGTGTATTTTTATAATAGTAATGTGCAAAGTAAAGTAAGTTTTCTCTCCACAGTGAAGACAACGTCCCTGATCCCAGAGAAGTTGAGGAGAAGTTCCATGGCAGCCTTCTTGAAGCTTTAAGTGAATATGGGCCAAACTACCTTGCCTACTTTGGCTCATTTGTAACAATTGGTCTCCTGTGGTTTGTCCATCATTCACTTTTCCTTTATTTAACAAAAGCTACACGATTGATGGGACTGCTTAACATACTTTCATTGGCTTTCATTGGTGGGCTTCCACTAGCTTACCAGCTAACTAGTGAATTTGCAGAGAAGTCTCACAATGAAATAGAGGCCATTCAAGTGAGCTGCGTTATCGCTTTCTTTGCCAGCATATTTCAATTTGCAATATGGACTACAGCCCTCCTCCATGAAAGGGAAACTTTGCATCCTTTTGCGAGATATGGTGGCAAGGAGCATGCCTTCATGTTTGCCAAGCTGGCTCTCTACCCTTGTGTAAGCCTTGGGGCCTTCTTTCTAACATGTTTATTAAGTGAATTTAGCACAGCGATTTTCCATCTTATGCAGATCGTAATCCCATTTACTTTTCTTGCCTTGCGCATTTTTGTTAGAATTTCTTTAACTGTCATAAAGTCTGTGATGTCTCTCTCCAGACGGAAGGTTGTGTTGTTAGAAGAAGAGGAGGCATGTTTTTCTCCTACTGAAACACTGTCATAAATTTCTACGCAGTGCATGTGAAGTTTTAACATTAACTTCAGTTCTTCTAACTCACATTATCTTCATGTGTGGATTATATTGATCTAAAGCAAAGCCTGTATTGGCCATAACTAGGGGATATGTAAGTTTTACCTGGTCATGCTTGAGACCCTTTCTCCAAAACCTGTAACTGAAAACATTGGGTAAATAGGGAATACAAAGAAAAGCATGTTCCCCATCCTTTAGAGTTACCCTTTTGGAAAGAAATGCTGCTTGACATGTAACTGTGGTGATGATCGATTAAGAAGTGCCCAAACAGATGCCCAGCAAAATGGCCTTTTTTCTGATACATGGCAGTGGTTATGGCAGCCAAATGCAAATATAGAAGCTGGTTGTGTTACTGTAACAGTGGGAGTGAGGCTTAGAAGACGTGGAGACCTCTGGATTTCTGGATGCTGCATCATGGTACAATGTTTGTGCATACAGGATGCTGGTCTGCCTCTTTTTTTTTTTTGTTACCATGTCTCTTCTGCATAGTCACAAACAAACTTGTGATACTTGTGTTTGAGTGTCTCAGAGCATGAGTTTAGATGGGAGTTGCAACTGTGACTCTTATGCAGTCTTCCAGGCTACCTGAACACAAGTTCTTCAGGCATATCTGTTCTTTCAAAATAGGATGTATTTAACAAATGAGGATTCATATGGTTGTGTATGCAAGGCTTGTACAAGCTTTGGTATCTCCCAGGGAAGGGATTCAGGGAGGTTTGGGACTAGAGGTAAACTTGTTTTCAGTTCTGAAGCAGATGCTCATCTGACATGAAAGGTTTGGATTTCTCAGGCTTTTTGTGTCTGTTTTCGTGCTTACTGAAAGGAACATCCTTGTTTTATTCTGAAGATGTGATGTCATATTCAGACAGAGTATGAGACATTCCTGCCATGTGTAAAGAGTTCCCCGTCTGGCAAGAGTTTTTCCCTAAGTAGAGGCTAACGAAGGGATCTCACAGATTTCTGAGTCTCAGCAAGACAGCAAAGGAAACTAACCCTGTAGAAGTTCCAGTCCATGGCATGTAGAATTTTTTTACACTTAGGTGCAGTTTGATAAGCTTTATGCTTATCAGACGTTACCTTCCAGAGAGCTGTACAGAAGGAGTGGGCAAAGTCATCTCGCCACTGGGTGCCCTGGAGGCCTTTACATTTCTTTTTGTCAGAGCCATTAGTTTTATCTTGAACTATCTTAGTGCCTGATAACTTTCATGCCATATTTAAAGGCATTTGAGGGATTTTGTTATTCCTATTAAAAAAAAAAAAAATACTGGGGCAAAGTATTCCTGGAATAATTGTTAGTGAAAACAAATTCAGATACCTTGTTTCAGTTGAGATCAGTCTTGAAAGCACTTGTACTTTTGGTTTGAAGCACCTCGGTACCAATATGTAATTGTTAGTATTACGTACTTATTGTGAGAGAGTATGTTCAGATACTCAAAGGTTTTTATACCTGGTTGAAGTTAAATGACTTGCAGTAGGATTCTGCATTGTGTATTGCAGGGTTTTTCTGATATTTAATAAAAAGCACTTTTGTTTCTAATGTGCAGTGGGCACGTAATAAGCAGTGAGTATGTGTATTTCTAATAAATTTCAATCGGTGGAAAAACAAAACTTCTAGCCCTTTATTTCTACTCTGCAGTTGAAACTTAAATCTGATGTCTACAATTAGAATAATGTTGGATATCTTTTTTTTTTTTCTCTTCAAAATAATCAAGGTCCCTTACAACCTCAACCGTTCTGTGATTTTGTGTGAAACACCCAAAATCATTTAATGTGATGTAAAGAAAGGTTGATTCTACTTCTGTTGGTGCTTAAAGAAAATGAGACCTGAAACTGAATCTTACTAAGGATTTTCAGTCCAGTGTTTACAGGGACACTTTGAAGAGCAATGAATTGCAATGTATAAATCCTACAAGGAACTGTATTGCCTAAATAATGATTTTTTTTTTACCCTCTTACAATTTATCAAGAAGCTGTTTCTTAACAGCTTCCATGTAAGTTTGGAGCAGACGTAGTCAAAGGTATTATTTGGCGTCTGATAAACCAAGAGCAGCTCTTGCAATTGGATTTTTCAGTAAAATAAAGTCAATGACCAGGAATTTTGGACTTAGTTTGATTTTTCAGTGTAAGGGTACTTGACAGTAGTGTGCAAAGCTTAATTGCAGCCTTAGCTTGGAAACCCGTAGGGTTACTTGGGACAGTGCCAGGTGACTGTGACCTGTTTGCTACTGTTGAATGGGGCACAAAGATAAATGTTTTTGTCAAAAGAAGAAAACAGACCTCTTTTGAGACTTTATTGCAGGTAACTACATGGTGCCCTTTACTTCTCCATGTGTGATGGTGTAGCATCACAACTTGTAGTTCAAGTTGCCTGCTGCATCAGTAGGGGAAGACCAGAAGAATATCTGTACTATCTGTGCATCACCAAAAAGAAAATGAAGAGCAGTAGTGATTTTTCCTCAGAGCTTTACTGCTTTCTGTTTAAACATCGAGCATAGGGATGTCATTCAATTAGTTTCTCAAAATCATTAAAAAATGGAGCATTTTGTTGCTTTGAGTAAATCAAGCTTAACCAGTAACTCAATAAAGCAAAAGCTCAAAATATTTCGTAGTGCTAATTCATAAAGGCACTGGCTAAAGAGCAGAATGTGCTGTTACTGACATATTCCTTCCATAGAATTTTTAGAAAGATGTAAAACATGCTTCTTTTTTCTCACCCTGTCTTCGGGGTTTGGAACTTTTAACATACAGGACTTCCTTTTGTAAAAGTAATTTGTATTTAGCACCCACATTCATGTGAGTGACAAAACCAAGTCAGCGCTGAATTTGTTAGCCTGGGTCATTAGAAGGTGTTCCAGGCTGGTGGTACACAGAAAAGGCTTATTAGATGGCTGATTAAATATTCAATATATTTCAAAATAAGTGATGTAGTAATTCAAGACCATCACAGTTTGCAACTTTTTTCTTTGTAGCAGCAAGCTGAAAAACACTTCTGGCTAATATATGATCTAGCTTGAATTGTTTATTTTAAAACTGGTATATTGGCATCTGGGGAAATGCCAGACTGTGTTCTCGCTCTGCAAGGCCAGTCTCCGAATCAGTGTGTGTTCCCAGATCAGCATAAAGGCCCCTACTTCTACTATTGCTGCTTTGTGTTTGGGAGATTTATAACATTTAATTAAAATCATGCCACTGTTGGGCATGTGAGGATTTTAAAACTCCCATTTGAACATGGTTTGGACAAAAGTGACTGAATTGGCAATCAATGTGCAACTAGTAACTTCACTGGTTTGTTACTGAGTTGGCATTGAGCTTTGTGGTGAATTACTATGGCGTTAGCAACTGACACTGGTGTTTGGAACTAGAGTGACATCCACCCAGCAGTGACCATTTGTAATGCTCTAAGTGTCTCTGAGAGTTCTTGCTACTGGAAGTAAAGAAATGTTGAAAAAAAAAAAAAAATGATAGGTTACATATACTCCAGCCATGAAAGCACTTTCAGGTTTTACTGATACAATACATACAATAATAACTAAAAAACTTCACAATACTACAAAAGAATGGAAACACTGAGAATCTTTCCAACAGGTTCCCTGAAGACAAAAACATTTCAGACCTCTTTTAGTGGAAGAATTTCAATTACCTGTGGCTCGATTAGCAGAAAATAGCACAAGCAATTAGCTTCCAGGGAGCTTAATAACCACATCATTACCCTTTCACTGCGTATGTTTAACTACGCAAGGATTTGAAAAAGATGGTACTAATGAGCAGTCAGCAAAGATTCTGATTCCTTAGTTTCATGAGAGAATATGAAACGTGATCCATATTTCTTAGTTGCCCGGCACATAACATCGTGGTTCTTGTTCATGTTCCAGGACCAAACGCCGAAGTTTGGCATGCTTCGTACTACGCAGTCTCCGCTAGCCCGCCCTTCGCCCTCAGGCCGCCCGGGCAAGTTGCCCGGGGACCACGGCCCGGCCCCGGCCGCGGGCAGACACGCCCCTCTGCTGGGCGGAGCGCTGCCCGCCTTCCGCCCCGCCGCCGCTCGGCCGACGTCACTTCCGCCCGCTGCCGCCGCCAGGATGATCCCGCCGGTGCAGGTCTCGCCGCTCATCAAGGTGAGGGTGGCTGCCGGCTGCCCGCGCGCCGCGCGGATGTGCCGCTGCGCGCCGGAGTTGGGAGGGGGGGCCGGGACGGGCGGCGCGCCGGACCGGGCCTAGCCTGGCCGGGCCCGCCCTGGCGGTTCGTGTGAGCTGAGCGAAGGGCGCGTCCTTGTCTCTGCCTCCCGTAGTTCACCCGGTACTCGGCCCTGCTGGTGGGGATGATCTACGGCAAGAAACGATACGGTGAGTGCGGCGCCGCGGGCGGCCTCTCACCCCTCCCTCGCGCGGCCCGCAAGGGCACCTTGAGGCGGCCTGTGTGGGCCGCGCAGCCGCGGGCCCGGCCGCCATTTCCCCCGGCCCGCCGCAGCGGGAGCTGCCTAGGCCTTGCGGAGGTGGTCCCCGCAGGCGAGCTCTTGCTAGTTTGAAGTTACAGATTCGCATGAAATGTGCCTTTGTGCCAGCGAAACGGTTTGTTTCCTTCACTAAGTAAGCTGGCAGATGCAGAACTTTGTGCCGGGTTGTAGAAATTGTGTTTTAAAGCAAATGTGTTAATGACAGACTACCTAAAGCCTATTGCTGAAGAAGAGAGAAGAATAGAGGCTGAAGAGAAAAAGAAGCGTGAAGAGCTTGAGCGGATTGCAAAAGAGCTTGCAGAAGGTAGTCCCTTAATGTAATTTATGCACCCCACACCAAAGTGTGCACTCTGGCTTGCGGGTGTAATGCTAGTTTACTGCAGTGTTTTTAGGAGAAATTTAGGCTTATAGCTAGTGGGCTGCAGACCAATGTGACTCTTTGGAGCCAGTGATTGGAGTTATGTGAAGCATAAATAGTGCTGCTCTTTGACAAGCTCTTCCAAAAATGGAAGCATCATTAGAGGAAGCATTAAAAGCACTTTTGCAAATTGTTAAATGGATATCAGAATTTCTACTGAGAAAACAAACTGCTAAAAGCTGCTTGTTACTCTGTGAGAAATAACTGGAACTCTGTATTAACTGAACTCGGATGTCCCTTATTCAGCTGGATGCAGCAAACTGATCATCTGTTTTCTCCATACAACGCAGAAATCTCTAAATGAGACTGATGATATAAACCAGAAGTTGCAGGCAACTGCTTGTAACTGCAATGCAAACTTTTAAGTGGTATCACTAGGGTAGTGTTAGAGGTCGGTTTTGTTTGTTGGTTCTCTCACATGAAGCGAATATGCTGAAGGTGATCAGTTGGGCTTAGTACTCTTTCTTTTTTCTCATTCCCTTCCATCCTGTAGTATTCCTGCTGCAGCATGCTTTCTTTGGTTCTTAGGATTATTTCTTGGGTTCACTGTGCATTTCTGACAGAGGTTTCCTCCCCCAGCTTACAGAGGACTGTGCTTGCTAGATTGAATTCACCTAGGTTAAGAAGAACTTTAAGAAAATTGATTAATAACTCAAGCTGTTCTTGGTGCAGCTACACACTTAAAACCTATTTCCCTGGGAAACAGTGACATTTGCATTGTCCTAAACAAGATTAATGTTGAACAAAAACCTGCAAAAGTAAATGAACTACACACATAAAATAAAATATGCAAGCTCGTGAATTGTATCGCTTACTGGAGATAAAGCTATTGTGCATAGCTGTTCTGTCATCTTAAATATATAATCTCTATTGGTCATGGACCAAATAAATGGGTCTTTTAGATGTTTTCTAGCTTAGCTGAAACTTTTTGTATTTTTGGAGATAAAGATTATACTACAGTGTGGTACTCCAGTTAGTGGAATCCTGTGATTATTTCTTTAGAATGTGTGATCTATTTAGGCACACAGATGACTGGTCTGCTTTCCCAACAATAGTTTTACTGGGTTTTTCCAGTTAGAAAAGCAATCGTTACAACTTCAGTCAGTGCAATGCAGTTGTTGAAGATCGTTCTTTAAAGCTGAATAGATGTATCTGTAATGGTAGCTTTTTCTGGGCATATTTGAATTGTCAGTTCAGAACACTCATTTACAAATGAGTAAGCCAAAAAAGTGCCTGTGCCCCAAGGCCATGAAATATACTTCAAGTGGGAATCAAAAACCGCCTGGAAAGAAGTGGGATACTTAAAGGTAGCCTTTGATTCCACTAATGCTTTGCATATTATAGCATTGAATGGGAGTGGCTAGTAGTCCTAACCATGTTTATTTCTTCTTTCCTTCTAGCTAGCGAAGAGTCCATATTGAAATGAACAAAAGGTTGGATGTTAATTTCGCACATGGAAATAACATGGCTGGGCTCTGAACTGTTCAGTGGTTGGTGGACTCTGCATGCTATTCTATCAATAAAGTACTTAAAACACTTCAGGTGGTATTTTTTGAGTGAATTTCACACAACAGCAGCAAAAGTACTTACAGAATGTCACAGCTTGTCCTAAGCTTGCCATTGCTGTGGCTCAAACACCCTGTTGTATTCTTCCAGCAACAGCCAGTCACTAAACCTATTAGTCATAGGTAATCTTTGTCCTCAGAACATGCAGGTGGGAGATGGGCAGGTGGGAGATGCTGGCATGGCACTGGCTGCCTGAGCCAATTTTTTAAATGGCTTGACTGTTGTCTTTTTTCAGCTTTGTTATCACAGTGGATTATTGCATGATTGCATTTGACAATGCAGTCAGATTGGATTGTGACTTGTCAAGCCATGCTGAGATCTGAGTAATTGGTGCTGACTCACTAGTCAGGTGTTTCTAAACACGTACCTTTTCAGATTTAACAAATCATCAAATGTTATTCCCCAAAACTAAGAACAAGTTACAGTCAAATTGTAGTCTGTCTCTTATAAGAAGTGACTGGCTGTGCAGGTGACTGGTGCTTAAAAAATTAGTGGCCATTAATTTAAGGCTTTTCATGTGTAAGCTGCTAAGGCACCTCAGCTGTACAGACCTCAGATGTCCCAAAAGAAGGTAAAAAGCCTATCCCTGTAGATTGTGTTAAATGACTTGTGTTCTTGTTTTTCTTGCTTTAAATAATACTAGTAACTCTCAAAGATTCAGGGGTTCTGTTTTCTCATTTGGACAATGGCTAGCTTCCTTTTTCTGACATTGCAGATCAGACGGCCAAAGCAGTGATTTCGGATCTAAATCTTTCTAAATCCTAGCAATCTTTCAGGAAACATTGTCGTATAATTGGTCTTGATAAGTATACAGTCCATTGGAGTGAGAAAGGTGCCACAAGCCTTCTTACAGCCATCCCACGCTCCTCAGCCACTGCATTCTGTCCAGGCAACTGATGATTGTCAGGTTTGAGCCCAAAAAAAGGCAATGCTAAATAGCTGTAGGATGTTCAACACTTGCAGCAAGCCGAAGGTGACTGAACACTAACATGTCTTAGAGCATCGCCAAGGAAAATTTAACATGCAAAAAGACTGAAATGGATGAGTAAATTATTGTTTTTTCAGATAAGGCCAAGGGGTGAGCTAATTGTCTTTAAGTGATGGACATTCTGGGAAAGTGCCACCGACAGATGCACAGCAAAAGGACTGGATGCAGCAAAGAAGGGTTGCTGCAAGTACAGAGAAAATTCTGACAATGTCAGTGATCAGACTTAGGAGTCTGGAGATAACATTTTTTTCTTTGATTCTGTGAGGGGCTTTGTTAGGCCATTTCATATACATGTCCTATGAATGGGACTGATACAGGTGTTTGGATCCAAGGCTTCATTGTTTTCATTGATAAAATATGGAAGTTAGAGGCAAGCACATGGAAAATAAAGGTAATTCGTCTGAGTGCACAAACAGTTTTGGAAGCAGTCATCCAAAAGTGCAAAAGGAAAGAGTCTGGGTTTGCGCTTGGGGCAGACTAAGAGTGCTTGCGTGGTTGGGTAGTGTTGCTGAGCTGAATGGTGTTTTCTGGGTGGTGCATGACCAGGCTGCTTGCAGTTGAGAGAATTCAGTCCCAATCCTTAGAAAGCTGATGGAATTGTCTCAAGTTGAAGGGGGAATGTGAGAATAGACTACAGATACATCTAAATATTGCTGCAGAAAGGATGGGCATAAATTCTTTTGCTAGACATAAGAGAAAAAATGGGGTGGATGTGTTAAATAAGCCTTTGGTAAGTATCTGCTGTCAGTGAGAAATAAGAGGCCAATTCTTGGCCATGTGACTGCACACCAAGCCAAATATTTGTCTGCAAACTTGATGAAAGCTGTGCTCGGCAATGGATTTTGAGATAATTGGAGAAAGAGCTGTGTTACTTGAGCCTGAGGCTACTGCAACCCTGAGCAGCAAGTAACACATAGCAACCACAACTTGTTGAAAGGTGCAGAGGAGAAAGCAGAAAAGACAGCATCCAAGCCCAGGTGGCATTACACAAGTGTAAGGTGCCAACGGATGAAAAAAGCTGGGACAAGCGGAGGCAGATAGATCTGTTGAAAGTCATTTTTTTCGTGGAAAGAGGTAAAAATTAAAGCAGAAAGTCAAACCTGGGACCAGCTGTCTCAGAATGGAAAGATGAGGAAGGAATCAGTAAGAAAATGCCTTTCCTCTAAGGGTATGAGAGTGAAGATACTCTATGTTTGCTCCGTACTATTGAAAACTGCATCCACCTTTTCTTCTTCTGGAACTAGGTTTGTCTGACTCCCGAGTGCTCTGCTGCTGCTTGAGAGGGAGTTTCTCGCTACTGAATGTTTTTCCTAAACTTCCTGATACCCCACCTTAAGGTTTTGTGGAAGGAGTAGAGGAAGACGTACAGAGAAAAATATTTTTCTCTTGCAAACATTTATGATAGATGATGCAAGCCACATTCAGCCCAGACAGCAATAAAATCTTGCTTGGATCCAGTAGTCTGGGCTCTCAGAGAGGTTCTCTTACCCAGGATCTGGAGCTGCTGGAAAGACAGAGCCACGCTGCTGACTGCCAAGACATGCAACCCATCTGCCTGGAGGGTGGAGCTGGGATTTATACCCTACCTGTTGTGTTCAATACCATCTCTTCCTTTGAAGAGCTGAGTGGAGGTTGAGTTGTTCCTGTCCTGCCTCAGGCAGGACAGGAACAACTTCCCAGCCTTAGCTGTAGTCAGACCATGGTCAGCTGGGAAAAGACAGTGACTACTAATCCCAGATCTGCGAGAGGTGGCTGAAAATAGGACCAAGGTCTCTGCTCTCCCTGGAAGTTTCTCCCTCTCTCTCTGCAGGAACTGCCACCTTCACACCTCTGCTAGCAACAGAGATCTCATACATGTTCCCATGTCTCTGGCAGTGCTAGGTCAGGCACCTCCACTCTCAACCCACCAGCAGCAGCAGGCTGGTCTCCAGCAGAGGGAACAGCTGAAGGTCACCCACGTGCTCTTTTTCTGGTAGCAGAGCAAAGACGTGCTGTCTTGAGTCAGCTTGTCCTACCCTCTTCCATCCTGAACAGCAGATGATGGCCAAGCAGCAGCATTAAAAATCACTTGGCAGCTCCCACTCAGGCAAGCCCCTCCTCCTGCATGGAAGGAAAATATACTCTCCACCACTGAGAAATCTCCCCTTCAAGTCTCACAGGGGTATTCATTTCCCTATCCCACCCCTCCCCACCCCCCCCTTCAAAGCCAAGAATGGAGGTCTGTATGCATTACCTCCTTAAGTCAGGCGCTTACAAAACAACCCCCCTCTTTTCTCCCACTGGACTTGAGAGCTGCATCAAGCCAGAGGTGTAAACATCCCACTGGCAGATAGGCAAATATGCCAAACGCAGAGCTAAATTACCCCACAGCACTCAACAGGGAGTTGATTGGTCAGGACACCTCTCCTGAAATTGTGTTGCAATGACATCACTTTTCTCTCAAGCCTGTGAAAATGCTAGAAAAATCTGTTGCTTGGCCCTTCCCTTCTCCAAGCCTGGGAGAAGAAGAATTCTTCCCAGAAGTCTCAGAAGTCAGCTCCCAGCTGCCAAGGGGTAGCACTCTGGGTAAGAACTGTGCCAGGTTTTACCTGCATCTAACTAATACCTCCAGTGGGAAGCAAATTTCAAGTGCTGTGGTTGTGATGGTGCAACAATATGTAGAAGTATGTTAGTAAGGGATTGCTGACAGAAAGGACAGTGGTCCAAACCTTTAGGCAAAGTGGCTGTGTGGTTAGATTGTACGATTTTGAAAAAAAAAAAAAAAAAAAAACTTCATCACCTGGCCTGCATAGTAGGAGAAACTCAGTGCTCCCCTCAGACACTCAGCAAGTGTTAGGCAGTAGGAGTGAGCGCCACAGGAAGGGGCAGAAGGGAAAGGCAGGCTGCTTGGAGCTCAGGGCTGGACATGACCCGTGTGTCAGAAGAGAAGACAGTGGGAACAGCAGAGGAAGCATCCCATCACACGTCTCCCCAGGTGTGGGGAGGGAAAGGTTTTCTAACACCAGCTGCCCCTTTTCTGGGGCATTGTGTTGTGCCATTAATGCTTTCCCTGGATGAGCCAGTCTGGGAAGGGAGGGGTGGTGACGGGTCCCAGGGTACCATGGATGTACAAGTGCTACCCTACACTTTACTGTTGGATAATCTTAGACTGCAGTTGTATATATTTTTTCCAGCCCTTTCATCAGACAGGCAAACAGTCAAGAACTCTGCAGCCCCTGAGATTGAGCTGCAGGGAAAAAGTTTTACCTGCAGACTGTGTCCTATCAGAAACAGATTTAGTGCAAGGGGCAAATAAAAGGAAAAGGAAGGGTCTTGACTGACTGTTTCTCTTACTGCCTTCTGATTGCTGCATGTGGCTTCCCACAGCAATATGAGAGGCAGTCAGCCAGGACATATGACCACCAACCTACAGAAGTGGTCCAACGAAACAGCCATGGATGGCAGAGCTGTGTGCTCTGCCTGGGGTGCCCAAGTTGCCATGAGCAGACAGGGGAGCAGCAGGAGGGGCATGCAGGAGATTGTGGTGGAGACAAGGGGGAGACTTGCCCTGTCCCCACCGGTGGGGCACAGCTTCCTGCAGCACACACACAAGGTCCCTGCTGCAGCGGGACTCCCAGGCTGCCCCAGCACCACCATTGCAGAAGGGAGCCTAAGGAGACCCTCCTGCTCCCATGGAAATGGGCCACCCTCAAGAAACAGCCTCCTCCACTGTCACCCCACCCTGCACGCCCACAGACACCCCTCCACATGCATGCATCGTCCCCATCAGAAATACATGGCAGCATGTGCGTCCTGGTGCTGTGTGGGATGAGCTGTGCTCCCGGGCACACGCGGCCAGATGGAGCATGACTCCCCGCAGCC
This sequence comes from Chionis minor, assembly GCA_013398295.1. Taxonomy (NCBI): domain Eukaryota; kingdom Metazoa; phylum Chordata; class Aves; order Charadriiformes; family Chionidae; genus Chionis; species Chionis minor. Next base: position 280,952 of record VZSF01003469.1, on the reverse strand, counting down.
CCAGCTCCTGCCAGCACTGCTGGGTGTGCTGGGCAGGCACCTTGTGCTCCTGTGTGAGAAGCCCTGCTGGAGCACCCTGTGGCATGCCGAGCACCTTGTGTTTTGCACAGGGGGCAGGAAGATTAGCCTCCTGGCTTTATTTGCCAGAAAACATTTGAAGGCATAAGGAGCTTTTCTCAGCATTTAAATGTACAGTGGCTTGTGGTGAACTTTAAAAGCCCACTGCTCACCACTCTGCAACACAATAACCTTGTGGCATGTTTCCTGATGAAAAACATTTCTTGTTTGACTCCCTATGCTCTATGATGAAAGCCTCCTACACGGTTCTTAATGACACTGAGACATACAGCATGAAGTAATCAGTAATAGCATACTTGCCTTTCAGGCAAGTGGTCAGGTTTCTCTATTTTCCTGAAAGGCAACGTGCTGCTCACAAAATTGTTGCATAGTGATAGAGGATTACCTCTTGCTTACTACACTGAGACACAGATAAATGATCGCCAGGTACCACCACAGGTCTAGTTTTTCTTTTACTTGCAGTATTTTTGTAATGCAAAACAAGATACTGAAGGGTAAAAGCACTGAAGGTTGCAGGAATAATAGAAAAAGAAGGAGAAGAAGGAGGAGGAGGAGAAGATGAAGAAGGAGAAGGAGAAGAAGGAGAAGAAGAAGAAGAAGAAGAAGAAGAAGAAGAAGAAGAAGAAGAAGAAGAAGAAGAAGAAGAAGAAGAAGAAGAAGAAGAAAATCCCCAGCAAAACGTATCTCCAAACACTTAAAAAAATAGAGAGGAGCAGAGAAGGGTATCTCTCCTGCTACATGAGTGTAATTGAATGTTGTAGTAGGGTTGCATGAATAAACATGAAAACTAACATCTAAAATAAAAGAGTACAAGTCATCAGTCTTTCAAAATCTGGAGGGGAATCTAAAAACCAGACATATCAGAAGAGGAGGAGAAAAGGAAGGAAGGTAGGTACTGATCAGAAGAGGACTACATTAAATATCATTGGCATTACGAGGCAAAACAGAACAAATTTAGGAGATGCCACAATTCAGGTTGCTTGGGTAACTGTAACTGGAATTGTAACAGGTAATGATAACACTGTCTTCTTAGAATCGCATGTTACAGAGTGAAGCCTCAGTTAACACACAGTGTGGATCTTCTTGTTCATGAAGATGGCAGCTACTGGGTGTTGCACCAAAGGCTCCATGCTTTAGAGCAGCAACATATCCAAATTCCTGAAGCAAGCACAGAACTATTATCTCCGTGAATGTTTCTTGGATTTACAAAGAAACATAACTTTTTTGAGCAGCTGAAATGTTTACTGTGTCCAGTTTTCATGTTTTATTCCTACCCACAGTTTTCTTTCTGCTATCCTAACACAGACAGGCTTAGATATGATAAATTTGGCTCTTCTTCAGTTTTCCTACTCTGCAGGCTATGGTTGCATATGTTGTCAATCACTTGGGGTTGTATGGGGCAGGATATGAATTCAACTGGCCCCATCGAATTTGGGGTAAGAAGTGTTTCAGTGCAGCAGAAATGCCCTTCCATAGTCATGCAACCTGATTTATTGGGCCAAATGTTGTTCTGACTTGCCATATGCCATCTGACATCAGGTGCATTAAATAGAGCAAGAGGCAGGACAGAACTGGCTCCTCACCATCAGGAAGAGATGCAATTAAGGCAAACGAGATCTAGCCCTTCCCTGGTTGATCATAAGCCAATTAAAGTAGCAGAACAGTCCAATCAGGAATGTATTTTTATGCCATGTTTTTTTGTTGGGTGTTTGGGGGTTTTTTTGGTTTGTTTTTTTTTTAAAGCATGGACATTCTCATTTTGGGTAGCATATATTGCATTGATAATAGATCTAAAGTATGCTACAGGTTTTGGAAGCAGGAGCTGTTCCTCCATTACAGGTTATTCCATCTGCCATATAAAAAGAAACACAGAATTAGAGGTGCAGTCATAAATGTCCTTCTCAGTCACTACAGAAGTTTCCTAGCACTTTTAAGTTATCCAGTGATCAGTGTAGGTCATACTTATAGTACCCATATCTACAGCTGTCTGCTGAGCAAAGTAATCGTATATGTAAGGCTGCTTGGAGGAAAGAGTGTTTTACAGTTAATAGAAACCTTCCTCATTTAGATACCAATTACTTACTTAGGAAATAATTCTTCAGAAATTTTCCAAACCACAGCTAAAGAACTTATTTTTGATATTTTGAGTTAATTACTATGAATTAAACTGACATAAGACATTTAGGCAGCTCTAATAATTTCTAAACTGTGTAATTTGAGGAATGTCCACCCCATGGGCTGTTGGGATTTGGGTTCAGTTTGAAACAAAAGGAGACTTCAGACGCAGTCTCTGTGGAGTGGAGGCACCAGGTTCCGGTGCATATTTACTCAGACACTTAGGAGAGGCCAGGAGAACCTTCTGCTTCTACCTTCTGAGAGTCAAACAAATCCTCAGGCTACCAAACAAGCTTTCACCCAATGCCCACTGCAGCTGATGGATTTCAGTGCTACCCAGGCTGAGCCCACAGAATGGATTTGACCAAAATAAATTGCTACTAGGTACTACTACTACTGCTTGCTTCTAGGTAGTACCTGATCTGGGCTAGAGATCCTCAAGAAATTCCTGAAGTGTTCTCACTAGGAGTGTGTGATTTTTTCTTAATTCCCTCTGCTTCATGACCCGTGGGAGAGCACGTTGGCCACAGCCCTTGTGTACAAAGGGATGTCTCCCTGCTCTTTTCCAGGGACATACATATACTGCAAACAACTTACTGCTGGGGTTTACAATCCTACTACTGGGGATTGTAGTCTCACTAGTTTCTCAAGCACTAGCTCCTGGGCATTTCAGCAGCTGGCCTTTTTGACAGGCTGTCATGGTGTCAGGTTTGAAGACAAGGTCTCTTCAACCTTGCCAGTGGAGCAAGGCTGAGGAAACTGATTCTGGGCACCTGACCCTTTGTTATGTCAGCAAAGCCTGCTGCACATCTGGGACAGTATTGGGTAAGTATGTTTTTGAGTAAAGAATGATAAGCCAAGTATTGTTTCTGACCTTTCTTTGCAGCCATCTTCTCTTCCTCTTTTTTCTTCTCTTCCTCCAGAGCTTTCATTTTTGCATCATACTCATCAGCACGGGTCTTCCACTCGTTTCTGTTGTTTAGCAGCCCATCAAGCATAGGCTGAATTTCCTCATGGAAACGGGAAAATTCCTAACCAAAACATATGTGTCAGTGCAATGCAGTGCAGAGGCAGTGTCCATCATACCCCAGGATGGAGCCTGACACCTCACCTCCCAGACTGGCTCATGCATATTAATGGCAGAAAGGGGGACTATGCTGCAGTGCGCCAGCGAGGGGCAGCTGTTGTCCCCTCTACCTGTCCCTCTCCCCATGAGTAGTGTTGCTGCACCGGCACTCACTCACCTGGGATTTGAACCCCTGTTGAGAAGGATGGGATGTGCAAGGGTGCGCTTTGCTTACCTTGTACACAAATGTGCACACAAAGTCGATGAAACCCACTTGAAGCTTTGGAAGCTCAGCAGCTTTCCTCCGGTCCATCATAGGCTGTGGGAGGACACAAGTTCACCTTGATTTATGAGAACCTTTTATTGAAAAACATACCTCTATTTTCTCCCCAAAACTTCCTTGTTGTGTCAGCCTGGCAGTTCTACCATGCCATCCATAAAAGCTGTCCATCACAGCCGCCTTTGTCTGCTGCAGAGGATTCAAGTGGGCTCATTTCCTTTGCCATTTTTAGCAGAAATTTAAATCTTTCAGTGTCTATGGATAGGGCGGAGGAGAGATTTTTTCTCTTGTGCTTCTCAACCAGGTACCTGAGAGAAGGTTCATGTTATAAAGTGCTGAAAAGATATTCAATTTTCTAAAACATAACTGACCATGAAATTATATTCTTACAAGGCCGTGTTGCTTACTGTTTCATTTGTGATGCCTTTGTGGATAGAGGGGGTGTATGAAAGTCTAAAGAAAACTCAAACCACACAGGTGGAGGCCTTGTCAAGGAGGCTCTTGGTTCTTTCAATGCCGAATTTAAGCATTTGTTGTTATAGCAGAAAAAATATGTTAAGAAACTGCTTTAGTACCCACTTTTCCAATGGATTTTGGCAGGCGTGGTGATTTCAGGAAGACTCACAGTGCTCTGAGAGCAGCATTGCTTGTAGTAAGTCTCTGCTGAGACTTGCTGTCTGAACTGAACTGTCTGGCTCTTGCGTTGTACTTACAATAGGCTGTTGCTGAAGGACGCTTATTTCTAGGTCTCCTTGCTCCCAGAACTCAGCTGCTACCAGCAGAGCTACCTACATTGCCAAGAAAAGAAAGAGAGAAGTTAGCACTGACTTCAGCTTTATAACTTGATGCACTTCAGTTCTCAACCATGAAGCAAATCTTACTTCCTGCCCCTCAGTCACTTCATGTACTAGCCCAGCCCCAGCCTTTCTCCTGGGAAGAGCAGCAGTGGCAGTGAGATTGCACCCCCGTAGTGACAGCTCAGCAACCTTATTACACTGGAGCTCATTAGTCCACTGCTCATCTATTAAGAAACCTTTCCAATGTGTCCCCCTCAAGCATTTGCCTCTTGGTCACCGTTGTGCCTGCCTATTACAATTTTCTCAGTTGTCCTTTCTCCATGCTGAACAGGAAGGTGGGTTTTATTTCTTTTATCCTCCTTTCTGTTTTAATGTTTCTTACTCAGAAATTGCTCAAGTACTGTTCAGGTAGGAATTCCTAAAGGAAATCAAACAACTGAGGAAACAGCAAGTACTGCTATCAGAAAACCAACCCATATGTTATGTGCAAAAAACCTCACTATAACCCAAGAAGCTAAATACTTGGGATTTTTTTCTTTTATTTTTTGGTAACCATGGATTTTTTACAGAATTCAGAAGTATAATCTTAAAGATTGATTTATCCATCAAAACCATAAGTATTCTAAAGTCCTTTTGGTAGTTTTGGTAGAAGACTGATTCAGCTTCTAGGCAGCTGTCCTGGTTTCAGTTGGGATAGAGTTAATATTCTTCCTAGTAGCTGCTGTGTTTTGGAATTAGTATGAGAATGATGTTGATAACATATATTGTTTAGTTGTTGCTAAGTAATGTTTATAGTAAGTCAAGGACTTTTACAGCTTCCCATGGAAGCTGAGAGGGGCCATAGACAGGTCAAGCTGGCTAAAGGAATATTCCATACCATACACATCATGCTCAGTATGTAAATGGGGGTTGGCCAGGGGGCAGGCATCTGTGATCACAGCTTGGCATGGGCTCAGCAACTGATCATTGGGTGGTGAGGGTGACTCGTATTGTACCACTTTATTTTGTATATTCTTTTACCTTTATTATTATTATTGCTATTTTTCTTTTCTATTAAACTGTCTTTATCTCAACCCATGAGCTGGGTTTTGGTGGTGTTTGGTTTTTTGGTTTTTTTTTTTCTCCCTTTTCTCGTTTTTCTCCTTCTACTCCCTACTCTACCTGGGGGGAAAGGAGTGAACGAATGGCTGTGTGGTCCTAGTTGCTGGCTGGGGCTAAACCACAACATCAGCTTAGGAAATTGCATTACTTTAAAGTATAAGCTAGAGAAATCTAACAATATATTAAGCACCTGACCTTGCTCTGGACTTCCCAAGGCTTTGTGATTGCTGACAAATCACAGGCAGTCATCATCATGGCCCTAAAAACAGGAAAGAAATTAGCTTCTTTTCTACAGCCTGGACCCTACCTCTGGGCCCTCCAGGCTCAGAATGCTCATGCCCCAATACTGTTTCAGGTATCCCTCAGCCTCTGCTGAAGTGATAAAGAAAGACGGGTTGCTGTCACAGTCTTGGCTCTGACTGGGACATTCATCAAGGACTGCTCTTTCGATTAAAATGGTTTTATGCTAGGGAATGGCTTGCTTCTGGCACTAGGATGTTTGCTGCTGTAGTCATTGCTGGACTGAACTTCCTGATTTCAAGTAACTCTTTGGCTCTCTCATGGAGGTGTAGAAATGCAGCCTGCAGTGAGACTGCGAGTGCACTTCATTGTCAGTGCCAAGTGTTCTAAGTGTCTGGCTGGTCACAACGGCAGCATTGTGTAACTCAGATTGGTTGCCACTGGGAAGAGCAACTAATGTGTTGGATTCTTGTAGATTTCCTATTGCAATGCCCCTGCCCCTGCTTGTGGGTGGTCTGGTAGGAGTATATGGCCAGAAGGGATCCTGCATCTTGTTAGGAGTATATGACCAGCATAACACTCCAGAACTGATCACTTATCTGGATGAAGAACCACTTTAAGCTTTTTTCCCTTTTTTTCCCCTGCTTCTCCAGAAGGTCAAATGTGAGTGGACAGTAATGTATCACGTGTTGATGATTTTCCATTAAGTGCAGCACAAGCCATGTTCTGGGAGCTCTCACCAGGTGACCTCATCGCTAACCTTTCCAGAGCCAATTACTCACATGACAACTTCTTTCTTTGTTGTCTCCAGAGACAGGTATTCAGTCCAGGCAGTCATGCTATCATATGTCTTGGATTCGTCAACAATCTTTTGAAACATTGTTCTCTTTCTTTGAAAAAAAAAGAAAAAGAAAAAGAAAAAGCTCCAAACCAAGGAAACAAAAGTGTTTAAAACAGATGGCTGATCCTGTTATTGATAACCCTTCCAGGACAGTTTCCAGTAGTTGCTGTCCTGGCATTTAGGTCCTCAAGGAAGCCGTCAACAAAACCAAGGACCATCACCTGCTCCTCTTAGTTAGGGGAAACTACTGTAAATGACTTAAAAAGAAGTATAGTGGTGAGAAATGAGCAGGAACTTGAAAGTATGAGCTACTGCAAGTTGTTTCAACCGAGAAATGCTTCCAGCTTTGTTGGCAGCAAAAGAAGGCTTTTTCATTGAATGCTAAGCAAGCTGCAGAAACCTAGAGCTTGGCTGGAGTATTTGTAAAGCTACCTGGCTTTATATACTTAGTCTGACCCTGTTAACCTTATTTATATACCTAAATATATGTAGCATTTCTGGGGAGGGGTTTATACACAATACACACATATTTTGAGTGGCATGTGTCCTGGTTTCTGTCGGAACCAGGACAGCATGAAATCTGGAAAAATCTGCTGTTTCAATGAGAAGACATTAAGGCCAGATGCACAAAGCAACTTGCATATGTGTTCTGTCTGTATCATTTTGGCTGGGTCTGATCTCAACCAAGCTTTTACTTGACATGAACCAAGGATGGTGAAGACTGGCTTGTTCCCACCTGCTAAGGAAGTAATGGTATCTGCTCCTCTATAGCCGCCCTATCTCCAGAGTAAGAGGACTGGGTATTGCACCCTCCCTCATATTCCTTTTTTTGTGGACCATTTATTTTTCACATAATGATCCTCCAGTGCAAAACACAGTGCTGTATTTTGAAAGCACATTTTGAAAGCTCCTTGCTAATTAGGAAATCATATGTTGTTGAATTCTAGCCTTATGTCCCAGGAAGTCAGCACATGCTGCTCCAAGATATTTGTCATTTTTAGCTTTTTGGCATGAAATAGACTGTGAACTGGATATTCACCTACAACAGACAGCTTCTTATTTGGGTTGTGCTGCTCTCCCAGAGAAGTCAATGTAGCCCTGGCCAGGCCATTCATGAATATTTTTAGTGCTCAAGTGCTAGGTAAAACATGGTAAGTCAGACATCTCTTTCTGTCAGGGAATCTTATAGCACTGCCTTGTTTGAAATAGAGGGTTGAAAAGTCACGTATGTGATCTAATGAGTAAAAGTTCAAAATTTTTTGAACAATTTGAGTTGACCCCACCAGTTCTGATGTCAGTATTAAAGGCAGCCTTCTAGAGGCAGTGTCTGTGATGAGGATTGCCGCATGGAGCGGGTCTGAGAGCAAAGCATCACATGTTGCCTTTATAAAGTACTGGCTGCTTTCTGCCCTTCACACATAGTAAATGTGACCGACTTACTTGAAGTAGAGTGCCAAGTCAGTTGCTATAATGGCAATTTCCATCAGGTGAATCATGTGCTCATGCTGTCTGCGGTTGAGGTTCTGACATATATTCAGCGACTGAAAAGCAAATGAAAGGGAACTGCAAAATCCAAGCACTGTGTTGTTGTGAGTTACTGGCCATCTCCCTTTCTCAAATGTGCTCACTTTTTTTTTTTTTTCTTCTTAAAACAATTTCAGCTTGCTCCACTAAAGTGCAAGGTTTGTGAGCCCCATTCACCATGTGTTGGTGCCCAGTCTCCCCTTTTGTTCACTGAACAGGGTCAGTGTCCTGAAACTTGTTACACAGTGTGTGCCCAAACCCTGTTCCCTGGCCCCAGTGCAATTGGCCTGAAATGAAAAGTCAGTTGCAGGAGTGTGTCAGCCTTGGCCCTGTTAGAGAGGCTACAGGAGGATACTCCTACATTTAACATATTCCTATGGGGACAACAATATGGCTTCTGAAGAAACCAAGTCATGCATTCAGGAAGCCTATGTGTTTTGATCCGGGGTGAGCATAGAGTACTTGGGGAGTGAGGCAGCTGCAGTTTCTCAGGTATCCAAACCCCAGCCGGTGTTGTGCTGACAGCTCTGTTGTTGCAGAAACACTTCCCTTAAAGTAAATTATTCATGTTCTTACATTACGGTTCATTACCAACCTCTTCAGAGAGCAAGAATTTTCCAAATTCCAAGTGATGTCTCTCTAAAATTGATGATCCATGAAGCTTAGCTAAAGGATTTTGAGACCTGGATGTGTAAAGGAAATATTAAAGATGTTAATGCAGCACTTAAAAAGAAATGTCTCATTTTATATTTAATTTTGTCATGTACACAAGTTCAACTAATTTTAAAAGGCTTAAGGGTAATATTTTTCGTAACTAATGACTTCAGTCTAGTAAAAGACTTCTGTGACACTAGTTATAACTATTTGGACACTGTACAAAGCAGTCTTCCAACTACAAATTTCACTCAAAAAGTTGTTTATGAATGCACTGTTATTACTTAGCATAGAAAGTTTATTTCATTCCTGAATAACTGCATGTTGATATCTAGTAATGCAAACAGAAAAAAAAAAAAAAGCAGTCCTTGGACACTTTCCTAGCTTCAAAGCAAGACTGTCTCATAACCAAAACACCAGCCAAAGCTCCAGAAAACAGTAAGACAGTATAGCCAGCAAGCATTGCAGAAAAGCTGCAATCTGACACTACTTAAAGTGAGCAACTGAGGCTTGACTGGTCAATGAAGTCATGCAACCACTTTTCAGTAGCTAGTAACTACCTACTGAGAGCAGCACCCTCATACTCATAGCAGTCTTGTTTCTGCTGGTGGTAAGGGCAGTGCCATGCATGGGGCTTTCTCCATAGATACCTCCCAGCAAAAGTAGGTCCCAGAGAGCACCACAAAATTTCAGTTTCCCCACTGGCCAAAGCATAAGCCGAAGCACTGTAGCAAGCTGGAAAGCAAGGTTATTTGCAAAAGAACGTTACCCTGTGTATAAAATAGAGTTGTGCTGCAGTTTGATGTGATCACAGCCTGATCCCACCCCACGTGAGAGCAACAGCAAATGATTTGAAGTGATAGGAAAGTGCTTACTTCATTTGGTAAAGGTTGTTCGTTCCCCTGTGGTCAATATCATGGCACAGAGCAGCAGTTACCATTGCGAGAGCTTCGAGGTCTGTGTAGTAACGCTTCAGTTTGCCAGTCTGGAGGGTGAGAATTTTCATGTTGTCTGTTAGTATCTTTTACAGGAAAAGGTACTGAGGTGTGACTGTTCTGTGTTGGGGATCTCCTCATTGAAACAGTCCAGGAGAACTGAAAATACTTGTGAAGCTAAATGCAATACAGAGTGCACTTAGATTAAAATGGGGAAGCAGCTGGAAATGAAAGGTTTCAGACTCAGATAGGCACGACTGTCATGCATATGTGCTAAATGCCTACCTGCGATGTTGGCTGCCCACTGCTATAGTAGCCTTGTGCCCTAGGGACACCTGGGTCCTCATAAGCAAACCTCCAGTCACTGGACAAAAAGCCCTTTGCAAAGGGGCTCTCCATCTTTCTGGGCAATGGGGTCTCCAAGCTGAATTGCTCAAAGGATTGTCCAGGGGTGGTAAGCATAATTCTGCTGCCAGCTCTGTGGGCCATACCGTCTGCACTCGGTCCTGGTGCTGGTTCATCCCTGGTGTGGAGCAGCAGCCTGACAACCTTTTTTCTTATTGGGGCACCTGTTACCCTGAGAGCCTGTGAGAAGTAACACTTTCATGTTCACGGTACTGATAGACTTAGACCTGTGCCCATCCTGCCTGGAAATGGAGAGTGGGAGATTGTCTCCACCCCAGCCAACTAATTTCAGTCTGGCTCTCACTGTCAGGAACTATTAGACAGGAAGTGAAGTCCTGTAGCCCCTTAGAAGACTGCAGAAGAATCCCCCTGCAGAAGGATTTAATCTGGAGGCTATTTAACACTATACACATCTGTACCTATAAAAAATTAAAGCACTCCATTTGTTGGGCAGTATTGGCCACGTCTTTAAGTGTAATGCAAGGACTGTCATTTAAGGCAAATTAACTGGACCTGTGCTAGGAGTAACAAACCCTTGTCCTACATCAGAACTGAAAAGGAACCCTGCATATCTCCAGGGCACAGCAGAAGACCTCCTGTAAATAAAGCTGTGCCACAGAATTAATTAGAGTGGTGTTACCTTACCATCAGGAGCGTGAACATGGTCTGCGCAACGTTGAAGCCATGGCGCCAGTTGTGGTAAGTTATCTTGCGGTAGCCTTTGCTGACAGAGTACACAAACCTTACCAGAACCTGCAAAATTGTGGAAGAGGGTGTTAGTTTGTGTAACGAAGCTGCTGCCTGTTGCTCTTTTGATAAAGACCACATAATCATGGGTGAGGTTCTGACCAGCTTTACAGAAGCGGCCCCAGAAAGGATTCAAAAGCTGTAATATCATCAGGCTTCCATGGTGGCGTTGTCACAGCAAAGCCTAGCTAGGAGAACTAAAGGGGACACTAAAATATAGCTCTCTGCTTTCTAATATATTTCTCTTTAAAAAAAAAAAAAAAAAAAAATCCTAGAGATGCCTGGGTGGGAAACAAGAAACAGCAATGTCTAGAGGAAAAGAAATTTCATCCTACTGTTTGTGAACTTATTGAATTCCTGTGTTTCTCTGTGTTGCTACTTTTCAGATTTGTCCCTCCCATATCTTGTCATTTACTCATACTATATGTCTCTTCAACAGATACAGCTCCATAGATGCAGACATGGGTGGTGTTTATATCACCTAAAAATTTACAATATTACAAAATATTACACAATGGTTTTTCTGTCTGAATTATACTTCTTCACATGTACTACCTCTTGTAGCTATATAGATTTTCTCATTAGAGAGCAAAATAATCACGGATGAGTATTCATTTTTTAAAATTTCAACTGCTCAAAGTGTCAGCAAAGAATGACTGCTTTTCATAGCTGTATCAGGGGTTAGTTGTTCCAGAGTAGATATTTTGAATGTTTTTTTGACACTGACACGCTGTGAGTAACAAGCACGAAAGTAAATCCCATTTAGAGCCTCTCACTTCTCTGATACTTCACAGCCCGCCTTTCCAGTGTGAAAACTCGTCCTGCAGTTACGGCCAGATACCACTAGATGGAAATAAACCTCACATGATGTGCTGAGAAGTCCCCTGGGGAGCAGCAGGGCTGCTGAAATGCCGTTTTCACGGTCCTAGAGGGGCTTGAACTGTGGCTGGGAACTCGCACCTGAGGGCCCACGGAGTCCTTGTTCCCGCAGGGTGACACCACTCCAGCCAGCGTCAGGAAGCTGCTACCGACTGCACCAAATGAGGGCACGTCCATGTTTATGGGAGAAAGAAAAGCAGAGGGACCTGCCAATTGTGTTTCAGCGCATGTTGGCTGAAAGGTGTAGGGTACATACTATGGCAAAAAAAACCATGCGTACAAGTATGCACTAGCCTGTATTGCACCTGGAAATGGTGCTCTTAAACTGCAGCTGTGGGTGGCATTAGGCACAGCAAGTGCAAGCAATTTTTTTCATGGTGTAGCCACCGACCTATATAGACCTGGCAGCCGACCCACACCTGTAGCAGACAGCGCAGAGAAGAAGAGGCCAGCTTCATGCTCCAAACCTGCATGTAGTGACTGGGGACTTTGAGAGGGGGTTCCCTGCCCTCAACAGGGTAAGGGGCTAGGGACACACCCCTCTCCCTTCAAGCCCATGTGAACCCAGGCCTCTGGCCACCCCATGAGCTGTGCAGCGCATGCACGGGACCTCAGCCATGCAGCAAGTTGTCTGGCCATCCAAGATGGGAGTCCCCGGGTGTTGCCAGCTCCTACCTCCTGTGGGATCTGGAACTTTTTTACCACGCCGAGCTCGTAGTACATCTGAATGCCGCACTTCACCAGTTCTAGCTCGGTGCAGTCAAAATCAGAGAACCTGAACTCATAGATTTCGAACTTGGTGGGTCCTGGGAGTTCTTCTTTCTGTAAAAGAGGAAGGATGGTTTGTTGCTGTGCTGCTTATGCCGTCCCTAGAACCACTTGGAATGGCTTTTGCTTAAAAAATATATATCAGTCTGATATTGTTGGGCACTTTCCTTTTTAGATTATAGCATATAAATAGACTGAAATGCATCTTTTCATGGTAACCCCATTAGTGGTGGAAGAGGGACAGCATTTTTTTGTCACATGGAAGACATATTGCTTGTCTTCCGTTAAGCATTTTTCTTGTTGATTTCATATAGTTTGGAGGCTCCAAACTTGACAGGTCTTACAGGGGAAGACTCACAGCCCTCTGTATTTACTCCAGAGAACAAAATGTGTGACAAGTCAAGGTGGCTGATGTGTTTTCCAGATGGGCTTTGAACCCCTTGAGATAAAGTGGCAGAGAGTAGGTACTTCCTGGGAGTTGGGGAAATCGTTCGCTGTCACCTGATAATAATAACCTCAAAATCCCACAGCAAAGGAGGGCAGGTTATGCTTTGCCTTGAGTTTTCACCAGGTGCCCTGTCGATGTGTACTAGTGTGCCAACACTGGGAACTCTTCCGTGTATCCACCCAGGCAATATTTGTTTGCCAGAGCTACCCATTCCAGCGGTACATTGCTCTTACCAGGATGCTTGCCAGCTCTTCTTCCTCACACTCACTTGGCTCCTTCCCCAGCTTTTCTCGCGTTGGCTGCAAAGAGCATGGACGCATTAAACCTGAACCCCAGCTGAACCCCACTGGACTTTGCACTGTGCAGCTTTGGGGCAATCTAGGGCAGCTCTCATATGCAAATTGTGTTTTCTTCCTGGACCTTATCTATTTCTGGTCTTTCAACCCATTCTTCCTGGTAAAAATGTTCTCCCTCTCCTTGATTTTGGTTCATCTTTCCCCCACTTGCAAAAGAGCCAGTATCCCCGGTGGGTCATCTAACTCCACATCCTCTGCACTGAGGGTGTTTTGGGGAATAAATCAGCTCCTCTTCCACCCCTACAGGCCTGCGCATGAGCTCACCTCCAGGGCTGGCTTTGCTGAGGAAATTAGAAAGGATGCAGCAAGGCAGTGTGCCAAGGTGGAGGGCAGACCACAGAGTTAAAATGAAGACTTGCTCTGCCACTGTGCAGTGACTGGGGCCCCATGTGCTGCCTCCACACCATGGTGGTTGGAAGCATTTCTGTGAGATGGGAGACCTGTGTCTGTGCATGTCTAAGTCATGGGCCATGGCAGTACACTTGGGGGTGTACCACACATTGCAAGGCATTACCAGAATTTCCTGGATTTCATCTTTATCACACTTCACATGGTAGAGCACCATATCCTGAGCAATGTCCTTCCGATTCTCCAGCTTGTTCATCTTATCGTATGTGTCTGTGTTGAGTACAGACCAACCCAGGAACTGCGTCAAGGACTTTGTGAGGGGAACAGAAGGAAACAGTGAAATAATTAAAGCACCTTTTCCTCAAAGAGACAGAAATATAACACCACATGATGAATTTTTAGAGAAACACAAGCTCCACTTTGGCCACAAGTCTAGCAATGAGCAGCAGTGAGTCTGGTCCAACACACTACTTGCTCCTCAGTAGAGCAGCTCCCCAGCTGTTGAATTTGCCTAGGCCTCCAGAGCATCCATGCTGTGGAGGTTTAAGGAGCCTCTGTCCAGTTTGGCATATGGAAAGCTATTTCTGTGTTGCTGCAAGTGTCTCCATGCCTGTGGAAAGGCTGCTGTCACAATGGTGACCGTAGGTCAGGAACCCTTGTATTAAGGAAGAGCAAGATGGTCTCATCACCTTTCACATATGTTTACTTGCACTCTGTGTTTGCTCTCAACTTGTGTGCTGTCCAGTAACCAATTCAAACCAATTTTTTTTTCCACAGTCTTTTTGTTTGATAAGAAAAGTCTGTTTCAGGAAATGTTCTGATTGATGACAGATGCCAAGAACTGAATGTCTGTATTGGATTGAAACTAGCATAGAAACATTTCTAAGCAGCAAGGTCTTAAGGTCTTTAATTACAGCTTCTGTTGGTAGGTTCAATAGCTGGCCACCTTTTGTATCTTAGCTACACAGACAATTTCTGTGTAATTTCTCGAGGGATTTGCTAGCCAATGTAAGCCAGCTGCCATGTACGTGAACACAGGTAAGAATGGTCATGTTAGTACATCATAGCTGCTTGTGGCTAGGTGTCCAATCTGAAAGTGATGAAACAAAATGATGTGAACTCATCTGGGTTTCCAAAACTGAAAAAACCCAGTAGTTCATATAGTTGCTTTCAGAGCTGAGGCATAACACTTCTATAAGCAACAAAGAAACTTAGCTGCAAAACACTGGGGGATGTTTTGCATGTGTACAATAAGCAATTGTGACCTCTCTCAATCATATGAACTAATTCCAGTCACAGGAAGGAACTATACCTCCATGAGGGTCTCGTCCTGTTCGTCAAATGGTTTCCCATCTTTTCTGTTATAAAATGTGACAACGCCAACAATTTCTTCCTTTTTGTTGACTATTGGCATGGACAGAACATTTTTGATAGTCCATCCTGATTCATCTAGAGGACCTTCCTTGAAGCAATAGCAAGCAGAAAGATACCATGTACTTAATGTGTTTTCTAAATACATCAGCACTCCCATTTTACATCAAGACTACAGGCTACAGGAATATTTAGATGCCTAATATTGAATCTAAATTACATTTCTGCAAACAAAGTAGAATCCTTGATGGGACCAGAATTTTTCACGGTACCTGAAAGTTAAACATCTCATCTGCAGCAGCATTCATAATGTTGCAAATCTGGGGGATCACACAAAAGAGAAAGTTTTACAATACGGGCAATGACAAGTTTAAATACCAAATCAAAAAACTGAATTGATGAAAAAAACAGCTTTAGTACGACTTCATCTCAGAAAGCCTTGATGAAGCCTAAGTTCAGTACTTACAAACCCACTTTCAGCCACATAGGTTGGCAGTCCAGTAACTAGTGCCCAGTGATCTGGGGTAGGATTTCTGGATGAAAGAAAAATGCATAAGGGAAATTAAGGATATATGTTTACTGAAGAATGATCATGGAGCTGAAATGTATCCAATCTGATTGCACAGTCCACATTTACATGTTTCACCCTCAGTTACTAAACACTCCTGTTACTTTCAAAGGACCCGTGTGTGCAAGGAAAAAAATTTTACATAAGTAAATACTTTTCCTTCAAGGATTCAATACAGAATAACTCAGAAAATATTATTGTCTGCAGAGACTTAAGAAGAACTCATTTCTGGGAGTGGGGGCTATGTTTCAGACCTTCAGCACAGAGAAAGATAAAAGGAAGTTTGAGTGCCTAAGAGTGTCTCCCAGCCTGAACGTTTGAACACTGCTGTACCTAAGCAATGGAGGCCTGCCTTTTCTGCAGCACTTACACCGATGCGAAGCTGTGTGACCAGAACTGGATGAAACTCCTGTTACGTCAGATTTGTCCAAGGTGCTCAAGGCTCCTCTCAAAAATTCAGTGACAAGAAGAGCGGGTGGTTTTCAGAAAGAGGGAGCCTCAGTGTGGTGTCAAGATAAGAGCAAAGGCCAGGGGTAGCCTTGAGATGAGGTCAGTGACAGGAGGATAAGAGAGAAGAAAGGAAGCTGGAGGACAGTTAGGGCAGCAGGAGTGACCATGAGAGGTTCGGAGGGTAGCAGAAGGGTGAGGGGCAGCACCAGGACAGCGGGTGCCTCGACATAAGGCCAAACTGGATGGTCTCACCCGCTGACACAGGGATGGCACCAAAGAAGAGAGATGCCTCAGCCTGGCAAGGAGAGTGGCAGAACTGCAGGCAGTCAGGGCGCTTCACTTCTGTAGTCTAAAAAAGAATCACTGGTTGCAGTGACTTTTGGAGTCTGACTTGCAAGCCAGGATCCCAGTGCCCTGGAGGAAATCTTTGTCCTGCCGAAAGGTGAGTCAAAGCACCAACTTATATTCTGGCTCTCTTACTGAGTCTTCTTTCGGTCCTTTGTGTATCTCCTCATGAATGTCTATATCATAGGGAACCTTGGTTTTAGCTGCAGTCTGTGTCAGTACCTAGCATACAGAAACTGGGCACTTACGGGATGACTTTAATATCTTCTTTTCCATGTAATATATAATCAATGACCTTGTAAAAGACTATTTCCTGCAAATAAAAAGAAGAGTGGTTAAAGTTAGTGGTGAGGCAATCCAGGCAGACAGGAAAGAGTTTAAGAAATCTTGTCCTCACGTACCCTGCCATCTGGGGTGCGAGGTCCAGAGTAGGGGGGAACTTCTCCCAGCAGGACTGGCCACAGGTCAAAAAATTCCTGGTTTTAAAATTAAAGAAGTATTTTTAGAGTAGAAAAGTGTGTTCTGTCTTGATCCTCAAAGTAACCACTGCTCTACCATGCTGGGTTTGGTGCTATGTAAACACGGGATTAAATAATAAGACTAGTTCAATACTAGGCAGCAGAATGATATATCTAAATCAGGAAGTATTAATGAATATATACAGCCTATACATAGGATGCTGCTTCATTCATTGAACAGCACAGGCTGTATTCTACAGAGCAAAAAGCTATGTCAATATTTTATGTGTTCTTTCTGTGACCATAGCACTGATCTACTACTTGCTAGCTTGCTAAAGTGAAAGAATTTTTTTTTTTCTTAAGCTGCATTACAAGGCTGATCAAAGTGTCTTTAGCACACTAATGATGTTTCAATACACCTGTTCACCAGACAGCATGCTATAAAGGTTCTGGCAATGCAGAGGAGATCAAAGTTCACGGTAGCCTCAGTCAGCCTGACTATGGAATAAAGCAGGGCTCCTATGACAAGAATGCTGTGTAACCCCCACATAAAGCTTGTCAAAGCTGCAAACAATGAGACCAAACCAGAGCTGCAGAAGTAACAGCTTCTGTCAGCTTATCTTCATGAAGCCAAATTTCACCTAAAAGCCTGGATAATGTGGACATGGATGAGTCCTTGAGGAAGGTGGCTGCTTTGTTGTCGGGGGTTTCCACAGGCATCTCACTTCTCATATCTATAGACTTTGTGAGGCTGTGCCTATGTTGCAGGCTTTCACCTGGATTGCCATGGTCAGACACGTTTACCCTTCCTTTTTCTTACCAGCCTCTGTCTCCTTTGACAGTGCCACTCCAGTGATAAGCTCTTCCTTTTCCCTCTCTTTTCTTTATCCCAGGCTCTTCATTTGCACAATAGAATAAAAAATGCCAACCACAGCAGGAATAATGACTCAAAGCTAGCTTGCATTTTGGCTGCCCCAGTAAAACTTATCTCCACACATCACCCCTCAGTGGATAGCAGCAATGCAGAAAGATGTACAACACAAAAGTGAACACTCACCTTCTGCTTTGTCATGTCCAGGAGACCTACTGAGTACCGGTCGCAGTTCAGGTATGCTCTCACTGTGTAAAAAGCCTTGTGGAACTGCCTCTCAATGTCTGTGAGTTCCTCAAAAACCTTATTAGCCGACCACAACAGCACCTGCAGCATAAAATCCAAATGTAAACACAGGCTCTCCTTGAGAGCTGGGCTTCCCAAATGTGTTTGGAGTAACAAGGAAATGACTGGGTTTTAATATTACAGTTCCTGAAAAGTACGATAGCAACCCATACTGCAAAATGCAAAAGCATTGCTTATTCAGACTGGGAATTATTAGGGAATGATGCACTCCAAGGAAGCATCAGGTCATCATGGAGTGCTGTGTAAAAGTCCAGCCTTACAAATATAGAACAAAAATAGTGCCAGGTAAAGAAATGGCCTGACTTACATTTCATACCCATAAGTAAAATCTTGCATCCAAAAACAGTTAACACCAAAAGTGTTGCAAATTCTGGAGGGTGGAGTTGGAAATAGCCAAATTAACACTTTTCTCAAAGCCTTTGTGCATCTGCTTCATGAGCACATCAGCCTCTGACCCCTTTCCCCATCTTGTGCTCTGCAGATGTACCCTTAAGAAAGCTGTTGCTATTACAGTCTTTCATTTGTAGAAACAGAGTAGTGAATTAGGCAAGTATTTCTGGTGGCACAAGGAGAGTCTTTGAAGGCCTAATGGAGAATTTTATTTTCTCTGAAATGGTAAGGAAGCCGTCTGTGCAATTGACTAACTTAGCTAGTGCATGTTTGCCTGTACCTGAGCATGCGTGCTTTGCTTTCTGAGCCTAGGAGATGTGAGGAGCAGTGCTTCAAAGGCACTGAGAGCTTTTACCTGAAGCTGACTGGACCTGTGCTTTGAACAAGAAGTACTGTTACGTGGGCACAATCAGGAAAAGTGTGTCTCACCTCTTCACTGGGCATTAGTAGATATTTGTGACAATTCTGAGTTGCATTGCTCTCTGTTTCTAATCTGTAAATTGGGACAACTCCGCCACTCCTATAAAGTCTGAGGTGTTCAATGTCACTGGCCTCTGAGCATTCCTGAGATAGGAAAGTGGTGTTGTTATACAGACCCTTAGAGGAAAATGAGTAGTGATTTCATTTTGGCATTTTACAGCATGCACTAAGTAATGCTGAAAGCCACAAGCCCAGTGAGGAGGACTGAAGGAAACACCTGAAGAACGGCCAGGTCATGGAATGACGTAAAGAAGTTGGGCAAAATCTGTTTTATGGTCTTCTAATAAGACTCTTACACAATATCTGAGCACAAGTGGACTGAATTGTCTTAGCACGAGCCATTTTACTTAGACTATCCCACAGTCTTTGCAGTTGGGATTTGCAATATTAAAATCTTAGACCACCTTTGAGAATGTATTTTGCTCACTCTGGCACTTTTAAGTCTAACACAATGAAAAATACTAACTCTTGCACAGACCTTTAGATCTAGATGGCCAGAGGTCTGCCAGTTGAACTATTGGTAGAACTAGCAGTGTGTCTTGCATCTCATTCTTGCTTTCCTCCCTTTCTGTAGGACAGTGATGCAGCAGTGATGTATGAACACAGGACTCTTGAGTGCAGCCCTAGACCAGAGCACTCTGCAGGAGACATTAGGTCTTCCACCTCCCGGGCCTCCACATTGTCTCCTTGCCCCTTCCTTACCTCCCCTACTTCTACTGCTAAGCCCTCAACAGAAATAAACCTTCACTAGCTCTACTTTAGTTGTATTACTCAGCATTGCTAGATCACCTGACCATTGTTGATGGTTTTGATTACTGAAAAAATTAGACAAAGCACATGAGATAATGAGTTAGTAAGTGTAAGTGCTGTCCCAAAGCTTCTAAAACAAACTTTAATCCTGCATGCATTTTGCTGAAACAGGCGATTATCCCCCACGGGAACCCCCACTGGAGACAAGAGCATGGCTGCCATGAAGCATAGACGCAATTGCATGTCCTCTTCAATGCCAGCCAGTTGTCTGCTGCAGAAAGTGATTGCATGGATTCACATCCATCCCAATAAATTTGAGAGTCCTTTCATAACTAAATCATGGAAAAGAATTGGTGGCTGAATTGTTTCAATTCAGAATACCCTAAAGCCCTCATCTATGTTAATTTCTACCGATGGAGGCCAGTACATCAGGCATATGAGAATCATTTTACTGGCACTAAGAAGAAATTCAATAGCATTTTTTAATAAGCAGATAAGGAAAATATACCACCTTCTTAATTGTTCTGGGAAACCTCTTGGTGCTGCTGGCTGAAGTCGTTAAATGCCCCAAGAGTTTTTCATTAGCCTGAGTTCAAGAAAACATCTGCAGTTCAGTCCTGCTGAAACTGGTGCCACTGCGTCAGCTCCTGCAGTTTTGCCAACAGCAGCAGAAAGAGAGACTAATGAAGGACTCTGGGGAAGAAGCAGTATCCCAAAGCAGATGAGGGCACCTTTTCCTTTCCATTCTTCAGGCACCAGTCTTTGAAACAGATCAGCTACACTTTTGAAATCTGAAGAATGCAGTCATTTGATTTTGAGATACAGCCCAAACTGCATTTTAGCTCTTACCTGGCCTCTTCGAGTCTCACAATTGTGAAGATAACTCAAGTGATAAATTTTCAAGTTCAAGGAGGCAAAATTCAGGTACTTCAGAAAAAGCTGGAAAAGGCAAACAATGCGATTGAGTTGAATGCAGTAGCAGCCTCAAGTATACTGGATTTCATAACACACACTTAGCAATGTCATGGTAATTCCCCTGGATAACTGCTTTGCTTTGCATTGGTGTGAGATGAGGCTTATCCCACTGTAACTTCCCTGAAAGATTTCTGTGATAAGCATCCTCATAAGCCTCTTCTGTTAGAGGGTGAGTCCCCTGTAGGCAAATTTGCACCAGGGGAGCTGCGCTGAAGCAGACATCCCTAGTGCAGAAAAGTCTGTGTTACACGGCAAAAACAACTGCTTGATAGAAATTGAGCTACTGACCACTTACTGTTTCATCAGAGCTGGTGAAGTATGGGCCGTTCAGCTTATTAAGAGCCAAAATGACAGCAACTAAATCTTTGCCATTCAAGATGGGTGTCGCAAGGATGCTTTTTGTAGTGTAGTCGGTGAGCTCATCAACAAATGGACTGAACTGGGCACACTGTTCAACAGAGAATTTACAAATTAAGCATTTTCCACAATGTCTGAAGTCCTAAAACAAAGTTAAAGCACAGCCTCTTGAAGTAAGCTGTCTAAAGAAAATTTTGCTTAACAAAATATTGAGGAAGAGAAAGGAATTAGCAGAAAATTGGACAATTCACAGGTGATAAAGCTAGTATCAAGAGAACTGGCTGTAGTTTCTGACTGCAATGCGTACACTTTTTCACTTTTTGAAAATATCTTGTAAATCATAAGCTTTAACATGTCAAACTGTCAAAACAAGGAGGTTCTCCACTGGTCATTCTCAAATCACTGACATCCTTCATAGCATCTCCTCCCTCCTTTGCTCCGACTTCTCATTAACAGTGTGAAGTGGGTACAGCCAGTTACCATGCAGCACTGCGTAGCCACAGTTTACAAACCAGTGGTGTCTGGTACAGTCACTGGGAAGTTCACTTATCCTCATTTTTCTTCTGCTTTTGCCTGGGACCTGAAGCTGCTCCTTTGTGCATGGGATGGTAGATGATAGGGAAGGTACGCCAACAGAGGATGCAGCTGGCACCAGCGGTGTATGGTTCCTCTGCCCCTGCACTCTCCCTGTGCCCCTGAGAGTGACCCACCCCCTTTCCCCCCAGGAGCATTTTGGCAGCGGTTGCAATGTGCAGATTGCACTGCTATGGACTGGGCTGCCCAGGGAGTTGCCCACAAAGGAATTACTACTCAAACCACTGTGGGAGTTCTTGGTTATGCTGTAGAGGCAGAACAAAGGGAACTCGCCCAGTTGTTCCTTATGTGAATGTCACTGTCCCCCATGGCAAAATAAAACAAAGCAGAGAAACAGTAGTTCAGGGAAGACCAATAGTCCATCACCTCACCTACACAGGGCCTGTTGACACCATCATCACCTGCCAATAGGGACTGCAGGGATAGTCTTGCTGACCCAATATCTTCTCCCTGCTCAGCTGAATAACTTGTCAGCTACATGCCTTTCTAGTTGGGTTAGAAAAAGCCCCACAGCTCTGTTCATATTCAGAAGGCCGCACTAGAAAGAATAATCACTCCCTAACGCACCTTCTTTCCACACCTTCCCCACTGCTGACCTTCCCTGCCAATTGGGGTAGATGAAGCATTTAGTTTCTGGGTCTTCTTCAAAGGAATTGCCTTACGGCAATGCCTGAAAGCACTAGAGTTGGAGTGCAGCACTTTGGTCACAGCACTGAAATCTTTCCATATTCTTGGAGAAGTGTCTGAAGCCAGAGAGCTTAAAAAAGTTTACATCACAGTCTGATGCTTCCCCGCTCCCCAAAAAAAAAAAAAAAAAGTTGCAAAACCAAATCAATGTCTCGGCATGTTCTGTGGAGGACAATGAAGTTTTTGCTCAAGAATTTGGATATGCTTATATTGAGCAACAAATGGATGGATGGATAGGTGGATGGATGGATGGATGGATGGATGGATGGATGGATGGATGGATGGATTGATAAACAGATGGTCTCTTTGTAACTAGCAAACAATAGGTGGAGTAATCCCAAATGCCATATTTGGGTCACAAGGATTTTAGTTTTATACCTATGATTAGAACAAGCGGATTGTTATTGTTGCCATTCAGGTTTACAAGATTCAACCCAGGAGTTTGGGGGGTAAACATTGTCATGAAGGCATAAAGATAAAACATTGACATTCCTTGGATCCTTCCTGGTATTGCAGTGTAGTGTTTGCTGAAAAAGTTTTTTTGGTCAAAGTTCATCTTGTGCTGCTTCTGATGAAGACCACCCATACACAGGTGCAGTTAACCCACTTGCTCTGAAGTCTACTCCCTCTGGTTTATAAAAATGCCTTTAAATATCTTTGGCCCAAGCTTCATCAGACAGCAAACATTTTCAAATGTCATTTGTGGTGGAAAACCCTTTCTCAACTCTAAAAGATTTTTGTCTCTCTTTGCCAATTCCTCACGGAATATAAATGTGTCTAGAAAATTCCACATACATTCAATGCAGATCTGACTGTCCCTCACTCTCTCTTCTCTGCTGGATTATATATGATTTTTTTTTTTTTGATTAGACAGGCAAGGCATGACAGAGCACTTCTTTGCAGTCATTAACACCTAGTGTAATTGCTATGCTGAGCTTCACCTCACTTGGTAAATGAAATTGGAAGCAACTTACAGACTTGCTACTGGTTCTTCAGTTTCCACTACATAGCTATTACACCTCAAGAGGTTTGACCAAGCACCAAGTTGCCCTGCTACCCCTTGGCCCCTTTGTACTAGTAAGCAATCAGCCTTTCTTCTACTGAATGAATAAATGTCAAACCTACCTCACTGACATCCTTGATGTTCATGGTTTTCTTGGTCTGTGCAACGTAGCCCACAATGCCTATGTCCAATGGATAGACAATCTCGCAGTCTGGGGAGACTAGGCATTCCTCCAGGGTGCTTCCCTCTTGGATGTTGAAAAGCCTTGTTGCCAGTTCAGGTGTGCCATTTCTCTGTCTATACATGAAAAGACTACAGCGGTCAGCATGAATAAGGGACCTGATTCTTCTCAAGGTCTTGAAAACCACTTTCTCCATGTTGATGCTTTCTTGCATGTCTTGGATCAACTCAAAAAGGATTTCACTCTCATTGCTATCGCAGGACTCTGTTTTTAGTTTCTTCTCAAAGTACTGCTTGGCAAAAGCCGGGTTTCCATCAAGAAACTTCTCCACGTCGTCTTCAGTAATGCTCATTGTGAATGCCCTGGGTCTTGTGGTAGGTAGTAGTCCAAAAATGTGGTCTGTGCAAACAGCACTCTAATTTCTGATGTAGTTCCTAAATTTTTGTAATAGAAGATGTTGCTTGTAGAATGACCAAGGGTGAGGTAACACTGCAAAGAGAGCTTGTCATCAGGAAGAGGTATTCCTTTATAGTGCCGAAGGTGAGTCTGTGGGAGGACAGATCTTCTCAACCAAACAGATTAGGTGACCTCTACAAGAGCTTTGGGTCAACTTTCTTCTTCTTAATCTAAATGCAAACAAAAATTGAGTAGTCACAATATCTGAAAACACCTCCTTTCTCTTGATAAGCAGAACACTTACTGAAACAACTATACTGAGGCAGTAGCAACAGGGAAGAACTGCATCTCCTAACATTGAAATAAGCTCTTTAAAGTCTAATTAAATATATACTGCTTGGGCCTAATCCTTGGATAACAAGGTGAGCATCTTATTATTTCTGCTCTCCCAGCTCTGCAGTAGTAGGAAGTGCATCCTTCACAAAACCCCACAGTAGTCATAACAAAAATAGTGAGTTAATGTTGCTCTTTCTGAGCTCCCTCTACTTTTGCATGTTTCTTTACTTGCTGCTGTAAGGGCTGTTCTCAAAAGGAAGCACCAATCCTGAATGCTTTAGTCCAGGATTTGAACTGAATTTGCAAGGTCTGTGACCTTTTCTTCTTGCTAGTAAGAACCAGGAGAGGAAAACATGCCTTTCAGTGGCATCCCTTTAGAAAGGAATCTATAGAGCTGCAGACTGGGGTGGCTGGGTTGAAACACTCTGAGGAATCGTAGGACGCCCTGCAGACAAAAAAAAACCAAAAACAACCAAACAAAAAAGCCCAAAGCAAAACAGAAAACAAGACCCCCCAAATAAACAAACAAACAAACAAACCCTGACCAAAAAACCCCACCCAGGACAGTAGAAAAATTTCCCTCATCACTGTCAGTGGAGTTATGGCTGTGTGAATTATGGCTGTAAGGAACCAAAGTTGTTCCACATCAGTGAAGCCACCATGCACAGGTGAGGGTCAGAGTCATGCTGGGAGGCAAAATGCATGGAGGCCACTGCTCTTCAGGTGAATTAAACAAGGGTTTTCACCAGTGAGGAACAGGGGTAAGTCCTATCCACTGCATTGCTGGAAGGCTCACCTGCTCAAGGAGTAAAGGTGCAGGCTGCCCATCCTTGTGACCATTGGCACTACTGCCAGGAGTGGTGCAAACTGGCCCAAATGTGAATACAAGTGCCTGGGAGCAGAGTGACCAGAGAAGCACTTGTGGTGGCCGTCTTAGAAATGCTTATGCAGGTGGGTCTGGAGCTCAGAAGGGGGACAGGCAGCAAGTGCCTCGGCTCCTGTCAGCAGCGAGGACAGAGCAGATAGCTGCTCACCCATCCCTGTCCACCCCTGAATCAGGAAGTGAACAACTCACACAAAAGCGTGGGGGTACTTTCAGTACTTAAAGGGGGCCTACAGAAAAGGTGAAGAAGGACTCTTTATCAGTGAGTGTAGCTATAGGATGAGGGGTAACAGTTTTAAACTGAAAGAGGGTACATTTAGATTAGATATTAGGAAGCAATTCTTTACTGTAAGAGTGATGAGACACTGGAACAGGTTACCTAGGAAAGTTGTCCCATCCCTGGAAGTGTTCAAGACCAGGTTGGGTAGGCTTTGAGCAACCTGGTCTAGTGGGAGGTGTCCCTCGCCATGGCAGGGGGGTTTGGAACTAGATGATCTTTAAGGTCCCTTCCAACTCTAACCACTCTGTGATTCCGTGATTCTATGATTCTATGAGGACAGAGGAAGAGAGTTAAGAGAGAAATATTTTCAGAAGATTGCAGGTAAAACAGTGGAAACTGAGACAAAAATCTACAAATCTATTATTTACAATTCCATTTTCTCCTATTCCCTCTTTCAGTTCCTTGGATCACTGGAAATGCAGTAGGAAAGTAGGTCAACTGGTTGGATGTCTCAGATACCTTTATGCTAGTATGGCAGGGACTTGCTCAGGTAATTCTCATAGTCAGGATATTAAAATAGAATTATTGCTCAAGAAGACTTGGAAGAAGTGATGTATGCCAGGGGTGCACACACTGCCTACAACATACATGTTCTAATGGAAGGACCTGCTCAGTGCTAGCATGGGGGGAGTCTGCTCCAGGTCTCCAGAATAAGGATAGATGAAACCTCTCCATGAGCCATAAGTGGGACCATCCCAAGCACAGGACTTAGTGACAGTGGGGGAATTTTAATTGCCTCACATCTGTAGGGATGGCAATGCTTCACGTGGCAAGCTGTTCAGCAAGGTCTTGCATGTTGCAGCAGTTTTCTGGGCACAAAGGGTGACGGAGCAAGAGGAAATTTTCTTTGATTTTGACTGTAGGCAAAGGAAAGAACTAGCTGAGAATTTGAAGGCTGGAGACAGTTTACGTGAGTGAGACTGTGAAATAAGAGTTTGAAATTGGAAAAAAGATGCCATTTTGTAAATTGTGTGCTCTTGTTAATCTTAAGCAGAAGAAAGACAGACAGAAAGTGTGGCAAAATTATTGAAAATGAGTATAAAAATGCCATGAACAAGTAAAAATGGAAAGTCAGAAATCCAAAATAAGATTAAATTAGTAATATGAAGGGCTACAAGCATTTTTTGTCATCATATTGGGAAGAGTAGAAATATCAAGGAAAGTATTGAAGGCTTGAGTGCTTAGAGGGCTGCGTGAAGTAACATCCAAGCTGTTAATGGCTTTTTCTGACAATCAACAGAGGGTCTTCTGATGTTCTGAAATGCTTGGAAAAGGTAGAGGAAATTATTCTTTCAGCAAAACAGGAACAAAGAAGAACTGGAGTATTCCACAACAGAGTGCTTTAAATCTAGCTTCTGAGAAAATACTGGAACAATCATAAGTAACAGCCAGTGTGGTTTTGTCAAGAGCAAACTGTGTCATACTGGCGTAATTTCCTCTATGTCAGAGTACGAAGTCTGTGGACCGGAGGAAAGTAACAACTGTCACAGCTCATGAGGAAATGACATGCAAGATATTCTGTCTCCTAAGGTGAGGGCTTAGATGAATTAGTTAAAAGGTGGTGGCAAATCTATTTGGAAGATGAAGAGTCATTAGTAGGTCACTAATAAATGTAAGAACTTCTTGAGTAGGATTCTCTGTGAAGGCTGTCTTAGATGTAGAGCATCTCAGTCTTTCCACTGATGGGTGGAAAGATGCATATTAAGCCAGAATATGAGCCACAGACAGATGTCTGCAAATGTGTTTGAGCACCATCTTAAAACTGTGTGTACAGGAGAAGAGGACTAGAACTCACCAAAGGTGCATGGAAAGCCCTCTTTATGTGGAGAACAGTCACTCGGTGAATTCAAGGGGAGAGTCACAATCTGGACTTGTCACAGGCTGAACATGTATCAATACTGCAAGGCAGAAGGAGATATACATCCATTAGGATGAACCTTCTATTGTTTAATAGATTATGCCAAGTTGTACTAAACAGATGTGTTACCAGGAAGACAGTGGGAAAATGTGACCTGTGAGGAACGACTGTGGTTTGTCATATCTCTTTTAAGGCATCTCTTTTCTAAACAAAATAGTCCCCAATTGTATAAAAGGCTACTATTAAGAAAAAGGGAACAGTCTGTTCTCCATAGTCACGTAGGACAGAAGATTTCAGATCTGCACTGAAAGGACTTCCACAATGGTGTGAAGAGATGGCTCTCACCTTATCTTAGACACCCCTAGAAATAGAGACATCATCCTTTTTCCCAGCGAACACTTCTTGTCAGAAGTGATGCACATGTAATGACACCAGCCTGCTGGAAGTGGTATGGACAAACAACCTCTTATAGCTGGAGGGAAACCCATTTTTCTGTGGGTCCAGCCTCTCACAGACAATGGCCTCATACATGAGAAAACTATTGCTTGGACACCAGGAAATACTTTGCATCAGTGTAAACCAGCCAGATGGGAGTAATTTTATTAATGAAAGCCAGAGGCATCCTTCTGCCTTCCAAGGCCTCCACCCCAATATCAACCTGGGGCTTTCCACTATGCTGTAAAGGACAAGCCTTGTTTTATCACACAATGATGGAGAGGAAAAAGGACTAGGTAAAGTAAAACCAATTAAAAAACTTGCCAGGTTACTAACACATTTTGGATTCTAGTATGCCAAAGGAATGAAGTTTCCTAACACCTGGACTTTAAAGAAAGTCTTAGGTGAAGTGTAGCTCCTTTTATGGTCTAGCATACTGTGGCCTGGCAGCTTTTCTGACCTATTGGACTTTCCTTGTACCAGGCCAGATTTGTGGAGAGAAGGTCTCCTGGGATCTCATAGCCACTTCCCTGAATTATTTCAACATCCAGGAATCAGGCTGTGTATGAAACGGTTGTCACAGCACAGAGCTGTACAGTTGGAGGATGTACTCAGGATGTCCTATGTCTGAACAGAGGGTCCTTTGGGCTTGGTGACATATGGTGTTTTCCAGGCTGTACAGCTTCAGTCTTTGTGTATAAGCTGACATAAATAGATTTGGTGGCTGTATTAAGGGATATGCAGATCATTGTACATGCTTTTGGGTTTTGATTTGGGAGCTGAAAAATTGCAAATGGATGAACTATCCATATTGAATCAAAGTTGGCACTCTTGGATCCAAGCCTCCCAGATATCAGCACTTTGTTGGGTATGAAACCTTTTGTTCAGTTCAAGATAAATGTGATTGGGGATTTTTTTTTTTTAATATTTGTAAGACAAACAAGCAGTGTCCAACAGTGACACTCCAAGATCAAAATATAAAAGATTCAAGCTCAGTTCCTTCCTCTGCATGCAGGATTTGAGGCTTAACAAGATTTACTCTTAACAAGGAGAAAGAATAAAGGTCCTAAAGTACTGAAGTTTATAGCTGAAGAAGAGGAGAAACTGAGGCAATATTTGTTAAGCCAAGACAGGGCTAAATAACTGCAGTGCAATTGAAACCATGTATGAATGTTGGGTGGAAATTTAAATCATGCATGCAAAAGCAGCTGCAAGTGCCAAAGCAAACCCTCTTGAAGAAATGTGGTGGGCTGATG
Organism: Chionis minor; assembly: GCA_013398295.1. NCBI lineage: Eukaryota > Metazoa > Chordata > Aves > Charadriiformes > Chionidae > Chionis > Chionis minor. Next base: position 252,140 of record VZSF01003469.1, on the reverse strand, counting down.
TACCCAGAATTTAAAGCATGATGTAAAGGCTGCAGGTGTTTCCTAGGCCTTCAGAGAAACTTAGGTGGCACCATGAAAGCCATTGCTGGCATATCCATCATAACTGAGGTGGATACAGGCTAAGCTTGCAATAGGATAATGCTGTTTGATTGGACTTAGACAGACAATGGAGGACTTTGGAGGAGGATGAGGCTGCTATTTTAGGAAACTTGCATTAGATTGTCACACAGCATAATAATAACTGAGCACATGCGGTGGCACACACTTTTCTTAAATAGCTTTAAAACTGAATTGCAGAGTTGGCACAAGACATCTGCCTTGTTGCCTGTTGGTGGGTGTCCTTTAAGTGTTTCAGATGGAAACCTCAAATGCTTAAGCTGCCCTCAAGGCTCAGCTGGTGGCTAGGAAAATGAGCTGGAGTCTCTGGGAATAAAATTCTTCCCCTCCCAACAACTCACATCACAATCTCTACCCAGTCCTAGGGTGGACACTACTGAAAACTCCAGCTGTGAAGTAAAATCATCCAGCTGACATGGTGCAAAAGCTATTGCCCAAGAGAAGCTGTACTGTTAGAGCCATTTATGTGACTATGTCCAAAGCAGATGGTACAAAGCAGGAAGGATGATGGCAAGCTTTGGGGATGTCAGGTATGAAGATGCTTTTGCCCCTCCTTCATGGGAGCAATGTTTTCTTCCTAACCAAGAGACTGTGGGGAGGGGAGCTGCAAGTGACTGAATTGATTAGACATTATCCTTACAGGATGCTGTATTGACAGCTACATTCAAAACTTTCTGGCCCACTCATCCATTGGCATAACGAGATTGCAGCTTATCTGATTTACCAAGCAATATTCTCATGCCACCTGCTTGCATCCAAGCCTGTGGCCGTGAGAGCCCAGTGAGGATCAGGGCCATGTCCCTCACGCCTCTTGGACCAGGGTCTTCTTCTGCCCCCAAAGTCTGTCCCGCTCCTCCAGCCGCACACAGATTGTCGCTTGCTGCATGGAGGGCTAACATGTAAAACCTCTGGGGTCTTGCTCAGCATCTTACCCTGGCCTTTTCTTCCCCTCCATGGCTGGCTGTAGACCTTTAGATGACACCATAGCATGACCCTGCCACCTGGGCTCTCACACCCTGCACCAGGCAGTGCTGAGGCCCCATTCCTGCCTGCAGCCCCAGCTCGTGGAGCCACCAGCGTGTGGAAAACCGCTGCAGCCTCCCTGTGGGCACCCCTGGGCAAGGCAGCTGGAGCTGGAACAGGGGTGGAGGGCACTCAGGTGAGCCTGGGGATGGTACCGAACTGGGGGAGCAGAGGGTAGGGCTACCCTTCAGAGGGACCTTGGGGGCTAGAGAAAGAAGTGTCAGGAACCTCCTACAGCCCAGCCTGGGCAAGGGCCAAGTCTTGTCCCTGGCTGGCAGGAGCCTGACAGAGGTGCAGGGTGGCAGCAATGGGGACGTGCGTCAGCTGGGGCGTGTGCACGAGCACAGAATGAGCTGCACACTTATTTTAATGTAACCTGGGTGTTACACAGAAATACAGCAGTGGAGCAGAGGAGCATGGCTTGATCATGATCCTACAACTGCAGAAAACACAGCTTAGGCAGCAGCTGGTTATGCTAGAGCTCTATTGTCTTGCTGGCTTGGATAGGCGGCATCTGAATTGTAGGAGGATTGTTACATGTTTATAATGAAGTATAAATCCCATGCACTTCTCCGGACAGGGGAAAGTGTGCTGCTGGCAGTTTAATTGCACAGGGTGAGCAATGTCTTCTAGAGGCATAATTACTACCTGGATGCCCCCGAGAAAATTTTGCTTCATTTTGGCCAGAATGTTATCTCCATCTTATCATGACCATGGAACATCAGCCCCCCACCATGCCTCCCCTTATTAATTCTTTTGGAGAATTACTTTTAAACTAATTTAAGTACTGCATTGCTGAATTGCAGGAAACAGTCAGAGATTTGAATCTGAATGGTTCTCACAGAAAGGAGGTGGTGCTATGGACATACATGTAAATACAAAGTTTTATTTAGACGGTAGTGTGTTTTTAGTAAGGAACAATCAACAGGCATGCTGCGTTAGCTTGGCAAAATGCTTTCAAACTCCATAAATTGATAACACACAGAAAGCATCTCTTCAGATTCACACAAGGCTAGTTCTCAGTTAATAGTTTTATTTTATTTCTAAAAAAAACCAAAGCCAAAACAAAGCAAAACAAAAAAAACCCAATCCCAAACAACAACAACAAAAAAAACAAACAAAAAAAACTCCTTTGCCTAAATGCAGAATCTTGCAAGCTTTAAAGAAAAAACGACAGGAGTATTTTTTTTTGAATTTTGGTTTTTGTTTTTTAGAAATGCCTAGTGTTTAGAGGAGGTATAAGAGCAACTGCAATACTGGAGGTACTTCACTCAAGGGAATGGTAGTATGTAAGAGAATGGATCCTGCACTGCCCAGTGTTCCAGGACGAGTCCTGGGTTTCCGAAAGTGGAAACCTTTCCCTTGCACTCGAGCACGTAAGTCATTTTGGGATTTGGCAAATCTGGCTGTTGTTTTTTGAGAGACACTTGTGAGAGAAGGTATCTTTGACATGTCAGAAGACTGGAAATGCACCTGAGCCTTAAGTCCACCAGACCTGGCACAACAATGTACCTTCTTGTTTTTATCCTCCTTGTATACATTGTAAGCATACACAGATTCCCTTCTTCTTAATTTTATGGAGAGATGGCTCAGCTAAAAATTTTTTTACAATAGAGTAGCAATGGCAATTTCTGCAATAAGACTACATGAGTCTATTATCTTTCAATTGACAGATTGTATCCAAAGCTCTCAGCACAAATAACTGAGTCTTGAATAAGAAGATTACTTAGTTGTTGAAATGCACTGAGAGGCTGAAAAACAAAAAAGATAATTAAACTCTTCACAAACTCTACCATATGCACTCCTTCTGCACCTATCTTCCCCAGATACTCTGGACATGGAATTAGGGAAAACACAATGGTAGGGCACACAAAAATTCCATAAGGAACACTAATAATTAACATCATAACATAACATAACATAACATAACATAACATAACATAACATAACATAACATAACATAACATAACATAACATAACATACATAACACTCAGATGTACCCAGAAGTAGGTTTGCTCATGCAGTCTCGGGGGAAATGAAGAAAATATTTGCAGATGTTTACAGAACAAAAGGGCAGCATCCCAGGTGAATGGAGTGATTTGTGGGAAATGTGGCCACAGTGGGGAGAAATAAAGTCAGAGAACAGGATTGTTTAGCAGAGGAGTGGAGCAGAGAAACTGAGTCTAACTTCAAGAGTAAAGAAAAAGCAGAAGAGATGATATAGTAATAAGGAAGAAGAAAAAGGCTATTGAGTCTATAAGAAGCTGTGGAAACAGCCAAGAACTGAAACCTGGGGAGCAATATGGAGAGCATGGAGAGTACAGTGATTAAGAGGAGTGGTGATGAGCCGGGAGGGCTATGGGGCAAAAGTCAACAGAAAATGCCCATCCATGCTTCTGGAATTGGTTATTAAGGAAAATCCTTCGACCTCTCATCGGGGAAGATCCAGGGGACAGAAGAATTTCTGCAAGCTAGGGGGGTTGTTGGGTAGGGGAAATCAAGGCTGAAAGTGTCCTGCAGGGAGTATTTCAGAGGTTGCTTTTGGCAACCCAGATAGGAACCGATAATGCTGAGTGATTCTCCATGCAACTGCTTCAGGACAGCTAAACCAGGCAGGGAAGATTATTGGAGAAATACATATTCCAGTGATTTTAGAAAGAGGCTGATGGCACATTTGAAATAAGGAAGATGGAGGTGGCTCAGGGATATGCCTTGCCAGGATAAGGTGACAGTGTTGGGCAAAGCGACGCAATCACAGAAAGTGGCTTTAACTCAAAGGACAGACTACCAGCAACAACTGGGCAACCAGAAGTGTGAGACCGAGAGTAGCCACCATGGATAATAAGAGGTCAAGCCAAGAAATCATAAGAAGCTGGGAGAGACTGTGTAGTCTCAATTCACGCAGCAGAACAATGTGAAGAGGGATGCAACACTGGTAGGTACGAGGCTGCAGTAAAGAGGAAGTAAATACCCATTACAGGGACCAGCAGCAGGGTTGGTCACACAGGTGTCTTTCTGGTCATAACAGGAGTGGCCATAGTTTCCCATGTTCGGGCTGCAGGCACAAAACTGCAGGAAGCCCTGCAGCGGTTTTCACGGTGTTTGGGCACACTGCAGCCTGTCTCCTTCTTTTCTTGTAGGCAGAAGAATGTTTAATGTTCATTTCCTGCAACAGAGGTTGCTGCAGTGACAGTATTCTTAATGGATGTTAGTAACTGTATGTCTGAGTCAACACTGCAATTTTCAGTGTTTCCAGCTTGTTGCTCAGTCTGAAGTGGATGTAAGCTCGGTCTTAGGGTCAAGTGTATCCCAGTTGCAAGCTTACAGAGGTGGTAACGCTTTGGGACCCTGAAAGTTGACAGGAATCTCTGGGCCCCTCTGTAAAATGAATTGCTTTGCTATGTAAGTGTCCTCAGCTGACAAGAAGTATGCCGTGGTGAAAATGCAGAGGTTTTTTATCCATGGAAGGTTTACCTTATCTCAGGTCTTGCAGCTTTAAAGAAAATCAGATGTTTAAACCACAAAACAAACAAATAAAATCATCCATGGGAGAAGAATAATAATTTGATCATCTTTGATAGCTTAGAAAAAAAACTCAGTTATTTTCCCTTTTCCAAAGCAATATAATGAAGCCCATCCTTTTCTCCCACAGAGGAAGCAGAGATAGAAAGCTGAAATGTATGTGAAAGCCTTTGGCTTATTCTCTAGCTCTGTGACTCACTAATCAGCTTCACGTTCCCAACTGCCCTCTCCTTGGACTGCAGAGAGGTGTTCTGACCTAAACCTTCCCTCCTTAGTCTGTTTCCGCCTTCTGTTGCAGATGGAAACTGTTTTCTCTAATGCTTACTAAGGCCAGGTGCCTGCCTAATGGCCTTTGGCTGCATGCACGTACAGATTCCCCTGGCTTTGGTAATTTGTGTTTCTGGTTTTAGCTTTTAAATCCATCATCAGGACTGGCATGGACATCCTGGCTTATCCAGAACTACTCAAGCCCTGTGCCAGCAGTATCACTTCTGTAAAGCACCTTGAGATGCATGCCATGTAAGGAGCTGTAAATATCCTGTTGGAGTAATCTGGAGCAATAATCTGGAGGCAGCACTTACTGTCTGCAGTATGTAATGGAGGACATATGTTCTGCCACTATACCATGCTTTGCAACAAGTTAGAGCCTATAGATTTATTCCTGCATTTTTGGTGTTCAGCAGCTTCTGTTGCGTGAATGGGAAAGGAACCAGATTTAGAATACTACACACATGATTTACATGATTCACATATCGTCTGTGCCTCTTATCCTTGGAAGGCATCCTGGGAATAACACCAGGGATTAAATAAACTCCAGTCTGCTACCATACTGCAAAATGTGGCAGGGGTACTGGTTGCCTCAGTTGTTCCCTCTTCCTCCTGCCTTCCTCCAGAAGAATGGGATCAGGCCACGGGGATACCTTACAACTGTCTTCAGGTCAAAGACTTTAGCCCTGGGCAGCTGAACTCCCCTCATATTTGCAGAGGCCACTCTCCTTGCCCACTTTGAAAAGGCAGGCTCTCCAGGCTTCTTGTGCCGAAAGGGCTGATCTCTGCCCGCCAGGAGTTGGTGGGCTGGCATCAAAAGACAAATACTGAATGAACTTTGCAACCAAAATGAATAAACCTGCCAATATCTGCAAATGGATCAGTTCAATAGTAGTAAATACTAGTCAGGTATGTAGATATGCCAACAGTATGCCTAGTAGCAAATACCAGAAAACAACAACCAGAATGCCCACCTCCTTATTTGATGGTCAAAAAGGTGTCTTTTTCATCAGGTTGCCTCAGGTCTGTATGGTCTTTCTTTTGGTACAGAGTAGCAACAGGCCATCACAGAAACTCATGGCCCGGAGAGTAAAATCCAGCAGCTCACTGATCAAGCTGCAACCATCATCCACACAGTTGTGCAGAAACCTGGAGAAGGCACAAAATCTGATCTGCCTCTTTGGCTGGTGGTTCCCCGTATGGTAAAATCCCTTTCCAGGATAGATTTTAGCCAGCTCTGCATTCACCCTGTGCTGCCAAGGCAGCAAGATGCTGAAGGATTTGGGAGAGATGCTGTAACTTACTTTTTCTGCCAAGTCCTTTACAACGGCCCTGAGAAAACCATTCCCCTAGGCTGGCTACCCATCACAAGAGGGGAGCCAAGGCTCCTCGACTCCTCCATGCTTTGAGCTTTGCTTGCAAAGTCGGGGGACATGTGTGTCCGTCTGTGTCTGGGACGTCTCATGTGAATGGGAGCATCTGAGCCCCGGCGCTACTAATTGTCAGTCACTAGCAAGAATGACACTATCATACTGCAGAAGGAAAGATACCTTTCAGTTTATGTCATTTAAAGCTGTGAGGTGTTTGAATGGTGCCTTGAAAGTCATAAGGCAACGATTTATGATGCTTTTTTATCTAATGATGTAACACACACAAGAACCTTACCCTTGAACTGCAGAGGAACAAACTTCAAATGATTTCCTGTTCATCTGTATTGCATCACCCTTTTCATCGGGAAAGATTAGCATTTCTGAGCAGAAGTCACAGAAATCAAGAAGCTTTTAGCCAACAGCCTTCATGTTGTGTGCTGCTATGGGAAAGCCTTATTCTGCTGCCTCCCACCATGGTGAGGAATTGGAGCAGACTATCACTGTCCTCTCAGTCCTTACCAGACCTGGGACTGGGACACAGGTCCTCCAGCAATGCAGGCACACGCGTGTGACAGCCCAGAAGGAAGCGCTGTATTCTCAGCAGCACAAATTAGATCTAAAGCTAGAGCAGGAAATCCTCACAACTTACGGTGCAATAACCACTACAACAGCTGTCAAGGGCAACTCAAAATGCATCTACATGTAGTTTTCTCCAGCACCCTGATAAACAAGCCCACAACTTGTTTGCCTGTTGGACAGCAGGGAACTTAATGCCTGATGCAGGAGGCTATTTAGAGATTTCATACTGTGCCATCGCCTGCTGAGCTAGCACATGTTGCTAAATCTGAGCCGGCAGTGCAACTGTAGTAATTCCCGGAGCAGTTTACCCAATCCTTATTCCAATAGTAAGACACTAGGAGGGGGCCTGCTAGGGGTAGAAAATCCAAAACTGCTACTGCTGTATTTCATAGGATAGGGCAGAAGAGAAGATTAATCATTTCATCTTCATATCTGTTTTACTGCAGGCCATTAAAACTACCAGTTATTTTTTTGCTGAGTCCAGTACACTTGAATACAAGTTTTATTTTGTCAGGCCACCTCCTCTAGTAAAAAAAGCCAGTTTTGATGAGCAGGGCTGGAACAGGCCCTTGGATATCTTCTTTGACAACCAGACCCTGCAGTGCACCTTTGTTTTCATAAGATCTGTTCCATGTTATATCAGATTTAAAAAGCCCAGGAATATGCTTCAATGTTTTGATGCCTCCTTCTTTTTTTTGTGCCCAGCACAAACTACCATAATGCTGTGAAAATGAAGGTTAGTTTGATTTTGTTTTCTTCTTGCTCCAAACAGCAAATAATGTATTGACAGATGTTATGGTCACCAACCAAAATCTTGTGCTGTGATTAGCTATTATTAGCATGTCTCTAATCTCCAAGGGATTAAGTGGTCACCTAAGCATGGCTTCAAGTGTCACCTATGTCTCACATGGACATAAACTAATCTGTTTTGTTGGAAACAGATGAAGTGATAAGTGTTTTGAAGCCCTTTTAATTTACTGAAAACTGCAGTTTGTTCTCTCAAATCCCTGTGTCAGGGTGGAAAAGCACACTTCCACACTTGGATTCATGGTCAGGGGAAAGTCCTTTGGAAAAAAATCAGTTTAAGAAGTTACTTTCTATGTCATTCTTTAAGTGGCCAAGCATTTTAAAGAAATTAAATAGGCTTCTGTTTATTTTCCTTTCACTTAAAAATGAAGTAAATGTCCCTAGTGAAGAAGACACAAGCACACAAAGCATGTGCCAGGGGAGCTGGAGGCAGTCAGCACAGCATGTGCACAAGGCCATAGGTAATGAGCTGTGCCTGAATTAACAGAGCTGGTTATCTTCACACTCAGTGCTGGAGACCACCAGCCCTGTGCAATCCTTTCAGAGGCCCTGATCATCCCTGGAACATGGTACATATGCTGTATGTACTTCAGCTGTAGCTGAAGGCTTATTATTTCACAAATAGCTGTTTGGCATCTTTCTAGAAAATGAGGCCAAGGGTCCAGGCAGCACAAGGCAGATCCACATTTCCCAGGACATGAAGGAGCTGGTACCTCGTTGCAGCAGCTGGATGTGTGCCATATCCCCACACCTCCAGGTCTTGGTGTTGCTGGATAAAACCAGCCAAAATGCCCAGGGAGAAGAAGGCACCATTGAGCATAACACTGGCCGTCCCAAAAGTGCTCCAGCTGCCCCAAAGAAAGCCACTAACAAAGAGTCAAGAGCATGTGATGGTGTGGCCTCACCATGGCTTGTGCAGGTCATGGAGGCTGCACCCAGATCCTCTCTCAGGAAGAGGAGGGCATGCTGTGGCACTTGCTCCTGGCCACCCCTGTCCTGGGACAGGGGCTCTCACCTTTCGTCCCAGTTACCAGCATGGGCACTCCTCTGAGAACTTCCCCAGGTTTCCTTCGACGCCATGCAGATGGCATGAACACTTAGTCCCTCCACCAGATACGCACATGCAAAGTACCATTTCCTCGCTCTAAAGTGTAAGGAGAAGGTTGCACAGAGGCCAAATTAAAGTTTTCTCCTTCTGGCAGCAAGCAAGGACCATCTTTCCCAGATAATGGGCAACGGTAAACAAGCTGCCTGTAAAGGAACACACTTGACACCAGCTACAGGGTTGTGTGCTTCTGTTCAGGAATTCCTGGGCAAGTGGCTATAAGTGATCTCTGAAGCAAGTCCAACACATCCAGAAGGCTTTAGCCTTACTCTGAATGTCCAAATTGTTGGACCAGCACCAGGAGGTGCAGGACTCCCTGGGCTTATTCTGTAGGAACTATAGAGTCATCCCAAGTGGGTACGTCCAAGGCTGCCCAGCAGCCTAGTGGGTGAAGAAACTGCTAGTGCTGGCAACTCCTAGATGAGTGTCTGAAGTCCTAAATCTCCGAGGTGAGCCAGGGTAGAAAGAGTACATGGGGAACCTTTGCAGTCGGGGAAATGTTTTGGGCAGCTGAGTAAATTGTAAAAATGGCAGGCACGGTTTATTACCAAAAATGTTTTTCTAGCCATTTCTGCCTTCTCATCTTTTCATGCTTTATTGCATCTCCATGGAAGGCTTCTGGGAAGAACATCTTGGGGAAAGAGAGAACTATACTAATTATGCAACTGGAGGTGTTGACAAGATGAACTGGGAAAAATTTGTATAAAGATGTTTCAGTGCACAGGAGAACTGGGGGCTCCAAGATTTTGATGTGAATATGAAGGCAAAATCTTAATTTTTGCACTTTTTTTTCCCTCCCAGTAGACAATACATAACATCTTTCTACTCCTGCAAGGATCAGCTTAATTTGATGATGCAGATATTGGAAGAGCTAATTATATATCTACCCCGTTGCTGTCAAATATGAATATGTGCCCACGCAGATGAGTGTGTATAGTCCATGAGTTTCTCTGGTTAATGCTCTGTGCTTATTCTCCTGACACGTGTTAGAAGCAGAAAGACTTCAATGAGACAAAGGTGTGGTACAATCACATCAGCGGACTTATTAGCTTTCTGGGCAGCTTTTTCCATTATGTAAAAGCTGTGTTTGTATTAGTATAGTAGTCAGACCCACCAGTGTGAGGATTACAGTTGGTTTTTACATAAGGGATTATCCAAGATTAAGCGTTTTACTCAGGCACACGAGCAAAAATAACCAATTAGTGACTTTGCAGATTCATTATTTAAAGGCAGCTGGAGGGCAATTGACACAAAACTCTCCTGCTGACTGCAGCCCAAAGACTGAAGCAGCATACTCTTGGGGATCTCCAACGTCTCTACCTTAGCAGGTAGGTCTCTATTCAGCAGAGGCGGGTCAGATAAGCATCTCTTGCAGCAGGGAAAAGCAGCTTGCATGGCAGCAGCTGAGAACATTGTAGCTGCTGGGGTGTTTGGAAGTCCTGGGTTGGCACCTTAGCTTGGAAGTTGCAGGCAAGTTTCAGGTAAATGTGTTTTTCATTTTGGCATGAGGACAGGTATTCAGGGTCAAATACTCTGCAAGAAGTGTGAGAAACAAATATGCTAGGGTTCAGATGAGCTGGGATACGTGAGGAGACGAATAAAGCCACAGCCACCTTGTGGCCGTGCTGCAATGTCAGATCAAGCCTGTAGATATTAAGTATTTGTTTGTCATGTTTGTAGACAGAATGGTCTGAGAGCAGACAATACCAAGATGTATTTTGCCATTAGAGTAGGCAGCTAGGAAGAGGCTGTTTTTGTGATGAGAACTGGTCATAAAGAACCCAGCTCTGCTGGCTTGAAAGCGGAGTGGACGCTCACCACGAAATAATTAGAAACAGCATCCTTACAACCTACAGTGTTTTGCCAGAGCTCATCAGAACATTATTCTTCTTATGAAAACAAAAATTCAGAAAATTTCAAATTTTTATCAACTCTTACCAACCTTATCCAGAGTCCAGCTTGATTTATAAAGTTAAAATATCATGAACTGCAATACTACTACTGGCAAGCAAAATACTCTTGCAAAGTAGTTGCCATTGATGCTCAGTTTTGGCTGGATTTACACACTGCAATGACCCAGTGGTTTCTCAGTGGAGTTCGTATGGAAAGAAATTCAGCATGGAAAGAAACTAGTTTTAAAATGAGGGGAATGTGCCTGTAGGCACAGCACTAGCTACCCACATCTATTGCAGGAAATAAAACTCCATGTTTGCTTTTGTCTTGCAGAATGAAATACGCACAGTATGTTTTCCTGGCCTCGATCTTCTCCACTGTTGAGTATAGCCTATCTCAGACCTGTGCAGTGGAGTCTTTCTCTGTGAAAGACAATTTTGATCCAAAAAGGGTAATTATGGTTACTTTAACAGTATATGTGAAGAAGCTTCATACATAAACTGTTTTTCCAGGTTGTGTTAATCTAAAGGGGTTCCTCACGAAGAAGTTAGCTTCTTTTGTATGCTGTCCCTCAGACACTGTTCCTGCAGTTTGCATCTCTCACTGCTGTTTAACCTTCTGAGCATTATGGCAAAACCAGCCTTGAAAATGAGGGATTCTGTCAGATGTCATCTTCTGCTAGTTTGAAGCTCAGTACAGATCTCAGGTTTGAGTGGCCCTGTGGATGAAACAATTTAGATCTCCATTAGACAGAAAGTCCAAACACATGACCTGGGGGACTTGCATCCACCACCACCCATTCTTGGGAGTCATAGCAAACTGAAAATTTGTCTAGTTGGGTATCCTGAACACAGACTGACTCTTGTTTGAACACAGCATTTAATCTGCTTGCCTCTGAGAAGGAAATCAGGGCTAACTTGGAAAGGTACAGACAGGTATCCCAGCACCTATTTTGACTGTCCCTCAGCAAACATCACTTCCAGCTGCATCTGGCGTGGGGCCAGCACTTCCTCTGCACTTCCTTTGCAGGTTGGCTTTGCTGGAAACAAACTCATGTCTGGAGAGATCTTTGGGAACATCCCAGTTTAAAAAACTCAAGTTTTTCTCAGCCTCCTCTATCTGGGACTTACGGGCTCTGTTTCAGGTTTAAACGTGTAACTTGCCAAACAGATCTCATTAGCCTGACTGAAGAATCAAATTTAACACAGCTAAGTTCTGCTTTCCTCAATATTTCTATTAATGATGTTAACTTTCGAGGGCTTTCCTGTCTGTCAGTCCCCTGTTTAGATCTTGTTTTCATTTTACTAGATACTGCTTGTACATTTTCAGGGACTTATTTTTTCCTAAAAATTTTCTTCCCCTTAACATCATTTCATTTTCCCCCACTGCTAGTCTCCCCAACACATCCTTGCTTCTCCATAGTGCATAGTCATCACTTTCTGCTTCACTGGGTAGACTTTTTTCACTGTCAGACGTCAACTGTGGCCCCTGGCAGCCACAACAGTGTCTCTAGCCGGCATGCTACGGTCTTTGTGGCTGCAATTTGGCGTCATTGATAGCATTTTCCAAAGAAAAGCCAGGGCCTGAATGGGAACAAGGAAGAACCAGCCTGACTTCCAGCAGGCATCTTGGAATGGGAGAAGAGTTCAGTGTGGGGTCACTGTGACAGGAATATCTCAAATGACAACGACTACACACACACAGAGAAGTGTGGAGCTGCTACACCCAGTCCTCCTGGCACAGAGGCAAGGATTCACCAGATGGTGTTGCAGGACCTGTGTGCTACATACCCACCCAAACTCAGACTATTTCCATAGGCCAGGCAATCGGTAGTTAGAAGGGCACTATGTTTACAAAAATGCTTTTGTGCTAATTTTGCCACACTGATTAATCTAGATATTAATAGTCTTTCATGTTAGTATGCAGGGAAATGGTATGCCCTGGCCAAGAAGGATCCAGAAGGCCTTTTCCTTCAGGACAACATCTCTGCTGAATACACCGTGGAGGAAGATGGCACAATGACAGCATCTTCCAAAGGCCGCGTGAAGCTTTTTGGGTAAGCTCTCTTGACTTTCAGCTCTAGCTAAGCCATGAGGTACTTGAGGAAAGGGACATGGATGATGATCTACCCTGAGCACACAACACAAGCAGGTTTTCTTCATCAAAAAGGGAAGCTCAATCAGGGTCATATATTAGAAGCCAGAGGCTAGACACTTTTGAGTCCTGGTTACTTCCCAGCCTGGCTCTGGTCTGGGTCCATCACAAAACTACTGCATAGACTCAATTATAAAGTCAGATCTTTAATGATGGAGCGGTTAGGTAAATAAATTGCCACTAACTGAGAGGACTTAGCGAAGGCTGCAGGGCTGTGAGGGCAGGACAGCTCTTATTTCACTGAGGTGTTCAGGGGAAGGAGAGGAGTGTAAGTGAGCATTACTTCCCCAGATCTTTCAACACATTGTTGGATGGACTTCACTGTTGTGACGCCTGGATAGATGGAAGGAAGCTTAAGATTTTTGCCTGTTGGTCATGGTCACTGTAAGGAATTACAGCATGTAAAGGGATTAAAGAGCTGTCTGGGTGTAAAAAAGAAGATCTGAGGCTTCCAGTAGGCTAGGACTAGTTCTATTGCACATTAACTACCAAAAACTGTCTAACTGCATAAATAATAGAGCAGGTGGCTATGAAGCTTGTAAGTCTTAACAGCACAGCACTCCAGGATATTTTGAGATGGGGCAAATGAAGCTTTGCAGGCATGCCACACAGTGCGATTGGGAAGAATCCTGACAGGACTCTTCATAAACGAAGTGGGGTCTCAAGGCTACCAGGAATTTATTTCTGCAAGGGCAGGGTAAAAGGGGAAGCGCAGCCTGTGCAAGGAAGGGAATGAATACCCTTCCACTGTTTTACACATCCAGGTAACACTTGACAAGCTGTGCTAAGACACAGGTGGAATTCAAAGCACACAGATGCCAACCAGAGAAGGTCAATAGAAGAAATGGATGATGGAGAGAGGATGTTCAGTCACCTACAGGGTTCCCACAGCCTGTGTGAAGGCCTTTAACTAGTCTGGGCAGCAGAGTAGCTATAATTATTTCCGTGTTTATAACAGACATCCCTGCGCCAATAGAGCTAGGAAGGGTTAGTGAGAGAAGAGCCAACTCCCCACTGCTGCCTGGGGACACAGTAAATGAGACCAAATGCAGGTCAGCTCACTCCACAAACTGCTAGCAGGGAGCCAAGAAACGGCTCCCATTGTTTTGCTTGGTGTCTGGCTGCTTGTACAGAAACAGGTGGTAAAAAGCCAGCTGAGCTGAAGGAGGGTCAGGGCACTGCCCCAGCCGCAGCATAGTCGCACAGCAGTGGGGGAACCAGACAGCAGCAATGCACTGTCAGTCATAGGGAGGGTGTCACAGATTTTCATTACTTAATGACAAACATTGACTTTGCATGAAGAAAGGTCACGCCCATGCTTTAGGCAGTTGTGCTGTCGCCTGAGTCCTGAGTGAGGGACACACATTTGAAGCTCACATGCTGCAGGATTTTACCTTCATTCTCACGGGTCTCATTCCTCTCATTCCAGGTTCTGGGTGATCTGTGCCGACATGGCTGCTCAGTATACCGTACCTGACCCAACCACTCCAGCAAAAATGTACATGACCTACCAGGGCCTGGCCAGCTACCTCTCCAGTGGTGGTGAGTGAATTTCCCCAGCCCCTTGGTGCTGGTCAATAGCTTAGAGCGGCCCAGATTTTTGTGTTTCAGTATATAAACAGGAAAAACAGTTGAGCTCAGATTGCTCCAAGTGGAGACAAAGCATCCTTTTTTTGGGAGTTGCTTTATCCAAGCAGTGCTTTTTATCTCCACAGAAGGGGCAGGATCCAGAGACTCCCCAGAGACCCTGCCTATATATCATACATATTAACAGCAATGATGCAGCTTAGAGGCAATGGGCCACATACATAGATTTTGTACAGCCAAGTGGGGTGCTGAACCTAGTGAAGCAATACTTCCTGGGCCTCACAGTGGGCATTATAAAGGTGCTGCTGGTCAGTAGTCCTTGTACTCCTCACAGCTAATGGGAGGTGACATGTGGATCCACATCTCCATTCTGGCAGCAAGGTGCAGCTCTCCTCAGAGAGATGCAACTGGACTCAACAAAATGGAGCTGTTAACTGAAGTCCACCTTGCAGAAGCTGCTCATGCTGAACATCAGTTATGCACCCTGCACACCCCATACTTAGTGTCCGAGTCTCCCATAGCTGTGGAAGATGGGCACGACTTGGCCTGCTAATGCATAAGAAAGAAGTGCATTCACTTAGTACTGGCAGACAAGCCACACCAAAATGTCAGTGGGCTGGAGCAAGGCTGGAACACAGGAGGCATGTTTTGCTGAGGCTTCTTGTATAGGAAATGTAATCTGTATGGCCAAAATTTAATCTGTATGCCCTGCCCCCCCATCCTTGAGTAAGAAACATAGAGCAATTTTTTTGTCATTGAAAACCAGGAAAGTCCAAATCCTTCTAATACTTTTACCCTAAGAAACAAAAGGTTAAAACACACTGAGTATCATGAGGAACAACATGGTCTCCAGATGCCCTGTGCTTGTCCCAATTCTTCACTTCATGGTGTGGAGATAAACTGGATATAGGAAGTGACTTTAGAACCTTTGGGAAGCTATCCGTGCCATGTGCTGAAGTGAGGTGTCTCCCTGACTAGGTCCACCCCTGCTCTGTTTTGCCCACTGTAATAAACACCTGTGTTCTGATGTTTCAGGGGACAACTACTGGGTGATTGACACCGACTATGATAACTATGCCATTACCTATGCCTGTCGCAGTCTAAAGGAGGATGGCTCCTGCGATGATGGCTACTCACTGATCTTCTCACGCAACCCCCGTGGCCTCCCCCCAGCTATTCAGCGCATTGTGCGTCAGAAGCAGGAAGAAATCTGCATGTCTGGCCAGTTTCAGCCCGTGCTTCAGTCAGGTACTTCGGGGTACTTAGCAAATTCACTGAAATGGCTGCACTGGCAGCTTCTACAGAGCTGACTGCATTTGCTGTAAATATGACAGAACTGTAGCAAACTACAGTTTGCTACAGTTTTTATGGTTGTATCTAAAAACAAAATAGCTGCAAAGGGAAGTCCATGCAAGGGACAGAGCCTGCTACAGGGTGGTTGTGCAGCCTTAAGTCTGCCCTTATAGGAATCCTGTGTGCTGAAACTGGCACACTACCAAAGGAAGATCAGCTTTGTTACTCTAATAGACAAGATGAGGACAGGTCTAACAGCCTGGTGTTTCTGCACTTGGAAATGCTCATCTTGGCCACCTGGATAACGGCATCTTACCTTAGGTCTGTGCACTGTCCTCCAGGAAAGGAGGAGAAGCTGCCTCCAGGAAGAAGCACCCTCACTCTTCTTAGCTCCACCATGATTTGCGTCTTGGGTGGTCTGACTAGCACAGATGAGGGGCCCTGAGCCGCCGTTCTGTGTCTGCTGGCAGGAGTCAGCAGTTCCTCCACATATACGTGAACAAGGCATGTCTAAAGCTCACTGAGAGAACATTTTTTCTGGAGGCATGGGAGCTGATCTGCTGTCCATGAAACAAGAAAATTTTTTTGGGCTATGCTGGAGCCAGAAATTCCTCTTTGTTGGCAGCTGAGTGCCTACACCCTTTGTATGCAGGCTGCTTTGCCTGGAGATTGGCCCTTTACTAAACCAGGCCTGAGGATGTGGACTGGGGGGTTGCCACATATTCTGTACTGCTAGTCAAGAAATCGCAGCTAAAACCTCCACTACAGAGCAGGTGCTGGCATCATCCAAGGTTATGAGACTGGCATGGGCACCCCTACCCCATACCCCTCCACATTGCTTACTATAGCATAGGGAGGGCAGTTGGTTTGTGGGCTCATGCCTACGTGCTCACATAAACTGAAAACTCATGGCTAGCTGGGATTAGCAAAGGCTGTGCAAGTGCTATGCCAACAGGCACAGAGCAATGCATACAGCAACTTTTGCACCCCCACATCCTAGTCTTGTACTGTAATTTAGAAGTACCCTAGGAAGGCTGTAGCTACAGCTTCACTGAAGACGACAAGGCTGTTTAAGCACTTTGCAAATTTACTTACCAGGACTAAAGTTTACTTTTCTTTCTTTCCAGGGGCCTGCTAAAAGTACACTTCTGATTCTGTCCTTAAGCACAGAAACCAGACCTCTTGGTCTTGAAGTTGCCACTCAGCTAATAAAAAAAGAAAATCATAGCATGGACTAGTGTGTTTTTCCTGAAAAACACATGCAAATGTTGGGGGTTTTGTAAACTGTGTGCAATACAGTATTGACATTTGAATTTTCAAGGAAATACCTAACGTGGCATTTGTCAATAAATGTTTTTTTAAAAACAAACCACAAACAAACAAAACCAAAACCACCTCTGGAACTGCTTTTTATTACCTGTTGTCCTGTTGGGGAGAAGGAAGAGCAGGGCTCCTCACCGACAGGAGGTGAGAGCAGCCAAGGGTGGCCTCAGCACAGGCGGGGGCAAGGTCCCTCCACAGCACCGAGCAGGGGGAGTGGGGCAGGGGTGGTGACAGGGACAGGTCCCCTGACAGTGCTGATCATCAGACAAATGCATGGTAACAGGGCAGGTCTGGGGTTCACCTGGGAAGTCCAGACAGCAAGTGAGGGCAGCTAGGCACAGGGCAGGGCACAGGTATGCCTGCGAGGTGACTCTGGCCAGAAACAAGACTGGAGAGCTGGCCAGAGGCAGAGCTACTTGCAGCAAGGCTGCCAAGGGGGCAGTAGCCTTGGTTGAGCTGAAGAAGGTTGTGGACCATGGGCAAGCGGTATGCGGGTGGAGGTTTGAGGTGAGGCTGCACAAAGCAATGAAGGCTTTTGGGTGCCTTCAGGGCCCAGGCATATACAACGTACCTCTCCCACCAATATTTCTGTTCAAATTCTGAAGCTAAGAAACGACAACTCTGAGATGAGGCTGATAGTGCGATCCTTGCTCCCTGGTAGAATCTTATGGTTATTCCTAGTATGTGTGAATACTCAAAAGTCTGCACAGTGTATTTCTAACTAGCCCCTGAATCATAAATGCAATAGAAAAGATGTTCCTTCCAATAACACTGGGACATCGCTGTAAATGATGGTTACTTGCATTTCTAATGGCATAAGCAGTAACTTACTCCCCACTGCCTTAATAATCCAGCCTCCAGTATCTGAGAGGTATAGAACTGAAAGATACAGAACCCACAGGCTTTATGGCCAAGAATTCCACAGACAAAGGGAACCAAAAGAATAGTGTCTAGACAATTCCATGTATAAAAAGGGTAACCTGACTCAGCATTTTGATATACATTTCCCATTGCTCTTGGTAAAATCACATTCACTTTGAATGTTTCCTATGAATAAAACTACCAGTGCAGTGCAGATCACCCCCAGCACACTGTTTGTCAGCAACACATTTTAATAAGGCATGATTACCACACATAGAGGGAAGAGCAAGCTGAAGAGCCCCCACTCTTGAGGCTTTCAAAAGGTATGTGGCACAAGGTTGACACTGAGTGAAGGCCTTCAGAGCTCCATACTATAAAACAGGTTCTGCAAGATGCTTGCACAATCTTACCTACAGTATCCAATAATTATCTACTGCATATGTTGGAAGGAGTGTAAAAACTACTGACTCTTCTCCAAGGCCAGAAACATTGTCCGAGGGATGCAGGGAAGTCTCTCAAGCTTGTGTTTCGCAGGATTTGCAGGTGAGACTCCTAAGGCTCTCAGCCAGCATCAAATATAGGTGTTCCTTGCTCTTCTGGTCTAGGGAAATCTATGCTGATGGGCAACAAGATGGTGAACTACCATTTAAAGTTAAGGATAGAAACAGGAGAGCAGCAGCAGGCAATGCAAACAAACAAACACATAGATAAGAGGCTATTGAGTGTTCAAAAAATATCAGCCATTTGTGCTGGACTAAGTGCAAGGTCAGTGCATTGATTATTCACCACTTGCCCCTCTCTCCCACGAGGAAGTATTGGGGTGGAGATGTGTGAACTTAGGACTAGTATCACAAGTGATTACACAACGCTAACCCTTAACTGAAGGAGCCTGGCCTTTGGCCAGGACATTCAAACCAATACTGCCAGTCTTAGAGAAGTGGGATTTTTAATGTCTACAGTTATAACAACTGCATGACCAGAGCAGATGGGAATTCTAGCAAATAGGATCTATATGCAAGACCCAAGTGCATCCTTATTGTGTTTGGTATAGTCTGTCCAGATGAGTTAGGCACTGAAATCCCTCCTCAGCCACACAAGGTTGTGCTTCCAGGTTCACAGGAGGATAGTGGTGATTCTGGGAGAATAGACCATGGAGTTTTATATGCCCCAGGAATCTGCCTTATTCTTGGAGGAACAAGGGGAACACATTCTCACCAGGACTGCATGCAGGCTCTCATCATATGATCTGGTGAATTAATAAACAGATGGAAGTTAGCTCATATCCATTTCTCTTCACTGACTGCCAGAAATGTGAAAGACAAAATAGGGTAGCGCAGGCAGCTATGGGTGTATTCTAATCTGCTCTCTCTTGTCTGTTGAGTTCAACATAAAACATCTAGGGTATGTCTACAGGCAGACACACTTTTGTCTGCCATTTAAGCTGGCTGATGAGAACCAGTCTATTATTTCTGGTTATAAGTGCGTGCATAGGTCCCAAGTCATCATTTCTGTCCTGCACAAACTTTCCACTAGTAAGAGAAAAGAAAAATCTGTTTACTAATGAAAAGGACTGTTGTTTTGTCCTCAGAAGGTCCTTAGGGCTGGCAGAAAGCCTACAACTGTGCAACAGCAGGAGGAACCCTGCAAGGATATTGTCCTTCACATGCCAGTGAACCTCCTCCCAGCAAGGACACTGCCAAGTCCTGAGATCTGACACTACAATACTGTGTTGAGTTAGACCAGTTTTCCCCAGGCTGTGGTAACCAAGGCAATCTATGCGTTTAAGTTCCTACTTCAGCCTTGAAATTTCTTATGGTTACGCTCCCTTCACAATTTGTTTTTATGTAATGTTGGAACTTGCACCAATCAAGCTATCTTTTATACTTCGAGAACTTTACTTACCAAGATTAAGTTGTTGACAGAAGAGTTTTAAGCAGTTTCCAGAACACAGTGATCAGATCCTGTTATTGCAGGGTTCAAGTGAAAGATTAAAAACTGGTTTTATTGGGTAGCACAAAAGACAGTCACAAATGTGGTATATACACAATGAGACAATATAAAACATTCCTTTGAAAGGCTTTTCCCTAGGATTCACTTCAACAAACAGTTGCAAAACTGTTACATAGCCTCAGAAACTTTCACTTGAAGAGCAGGCAAGCAATCTCATCTTGCAGTTGCAGTTAGATTTGCCTATTTGGATTTATGACCAGCAAGAGACGTACCTGAGTGTTCTGCAGTCTTGCTTTGGTTCTGATGCTATAGAACTAATAAGCACCTTCTACTCCCACTTAGCACTATGCACACCTGGCACTTCTAAAAACTGAAACTGTGAGGCGGGGCTGCTCACTGCCTGGTAAGAGAGGAGATTAGAGTTAAACATGCAATTTTGGAAGCCCTACCAGAGTAAGTGACAGATGGTTACAAAAATTTGAGTTTCAAGTATTAAGTAGCATTTT
This sequence comes from Chionis minor, assembly GCA_013398295.1. Taxonomy (NCBI): domain Eukaryota; kingdom Metazoa; phylum Chordata; class Aves; order Charadriiformes; family Chionidae; genus Chionis; species Chionis minor. The sequence goes on along the minus strand of VZSF01003469.1, from coordinate 231,782 downwards.
TGTCTCAACATTGAATTATAAAAAAAGACAAGGGCAGTCCAAAACTTCTACACTTTGTTGTAAATAAATTCAAGCCTGGAAATATCATATTCTCACCTCTGCTGCAATTATTTAGATTCACTTATTGCCTAAAGGAATACGCTTATACCAAAGCAGCAAAGAAGCAGCAGAAAAAGAAATTCTTGGTGAACACTCCAAACATTCTTCTGAACAGAGAGTGCACCATTTTTGGTGCATATTTGCCACTGCCAGGAAACTACCTGAAAAAGCATGTGCCTGCCACACTTCAGATGATGTTTAATGTAAAAGCCTTAAAGGACCTACTGACAGATTTTCAAAGTGGCTGGACTGCACCCTAAGAAAGTGGATTTTATTTCCATCTACATGTTAAGTTCTGACCTTGCAAATAAAATGTCTGCCTTTTTTGCTGCTTCAATAAGCAATACAATAATGTATGAAATTTTAACTTGACAATTCAGAGAAATCAGCACTCTTACTTTGCTTTTTAACAAGACAAAAAAAGTAAGCATGAGAATTACAAACCACTTTAAAGCGGCAGCTGCAAACCTCACGTCTGTCATGGCTGAGAAGCAGAAATCCTGGGCAAGCAGAACTCCCAGCCTAAAATCTTTTAAAAGATGGTAACTTGCCCTAAAGGAAATCACTTGCCATAGGGACAGATTTCAATACAGTGAAAGAGTACGTGAATCACTGTTTTCTGCTCTGCACTTTTATGAAAGCCAAACATTCCACTAGGACTTCTCACCTGTGCATAGTTTGCCTCATATACACCATTACTGACCTCACTTGTGTGAGGTATAATTTGTCTACTAAATAAAGCTGGGCAGTGATTTTTGATCTTCTATTTTTCATGAGTTGCACACTATGTATTTTCTACTGCATCACTGCATAGCAAAATCAATACTCTTCACAACAGATATGCCTGATTTATTTTCAAACACCTGTAACTACTGCATGGTCCTTAGTTTGATAAAGACTGCTATATTCTGATTGCCAGTGTGGGAAAACTGTAAAGCAGGTAACTACTCAAACAGGACATCCTAACAAGATAAAACTACAGGGTAAACTGTCCTCTCAAGTTCCTGTAACCTCCCCAGCTTCAAGCACACTGAAATCTCACAAGGATCGAATACTTGAATATTTCCGAAGGTAATTTTTTCTGTGGTTCCATTTCATACTGGCAAAACAGTATGTCTTAACTGCTACATTTTATTTAATTGTGTGTTCTGATTCTACACTTCGGGGCCATTATAGCAACTTTGAAAAGTATTTTACTATCTCCATCCAAGTAGGCCATCTCACTAAATTTTCTGAAACTGAGAAAATGATCAACTTAAAATTAACAACTACTTAAGTAGGCTCCAATGGCCCTTTTCTGTCCTGCACAAGCCTTTCTGGGCAAAGAATTGGCGGATTGGGATGTGACAAGTGCTCCTTATTCACTTGAGGCAAGAAATACTTCATCTGAATTCTGTGACAAAATGAATCTTTTAAGGCTAACTTTCAGCATAAGCACATGAACACGCAACCAGAAGGTAAGGAGATAAAAGGCCTAATTTCATATATACTGACTTTTTGTATATGTTTCTTTTTTGTGCTGTATAAGTGAGGCCATTTGAGGTAGTTCAGCTCAACCCTACTGTGCAAACTTCTTTTTTTGTCTGAGACCTGAATGTTTCATCAAATATGCAGCCTTTGTTGTTATGTTGGTGAGGTGGCTGATGTCAGCAAAGAGAGCAGTAGGGGATTTGTTTGTGTGACAAAGTTGCTCCTCTTATGGAAAACACTCCAGCTGTTTTCACTGGCCTTCATCCTTCCCTCTACAAGCATTTTAAAGGCACAGTTCAAACTGTGCCAGTTGTGAAAAGCGGAGAGTGAAAAAACACCCCTGTAATTTCAGGGAACTTTGCTGTTACATAAAGTGTTTGGCAGCTGCAAGGACAGTCAGAGGTGTTCTGTAGCTCATGATCTGGGGCTATCACACACTTGTGCACATGCTTTGCAAAGCACAAGAACTCAAACTGTTCTTGGTTAATTTTCTACCTGTTTGTCAGTGGCAGCCCTGTTACATTCAAGAACGTGTTCTCCTGTGATAGGAAAACACATAAGGCTCTAACTAGCATTTCAGCTTTCTCCTGTCCATCCAAAGCCAAGCCTCAGGTCACTTACAGTCTGAAAGCAGAGGCAGGCTGGGGAGAGATGTTAGCTATAAGGGCTGTAGAAGGCCAGGCTAGGTGACAGCAATGGTGAGAAAGAGGGGCCTTTAGGGTTAGAGCCTCCACCACAAACAAGAAGCAGCTGATGGCCACAGTGAAAACAGGTGACTCGGGTGAAAACAGGTGCTCAAAAGTAAATGCAGAAATGGCAGGGAATTCTGGAAGCAGGGAAGTCTGGAGGCTAGACTGTCCTGTGCCTTTTTCCCCTTCGAGGATGAGCTGCTACACCTTCCTCTGTGTGAGGAATAGCTCTGGTCTCCAAGTAACAGCCGCAAATGCACAGCTGTGTGGAAATCCCTCTGTGAGACCATGAAGAACCTCATACATCTGAAGACATGTCAAGTGCTCTGAAATAACCCATCGGAGCACGTGTGACTAACTGGCAGGGAAGCAGGGATCCTTCGCTTCATGATCTGGACATGTCTGGTTGCTGTGCACTTTTCCATCAAACCATTATGTCAAGACAGCCTGGCAGCTGAGGAAGGCAGTTCACTCTCAGACAGGTCTTCCTTGTGCCTTTGCTGCCATCCTTACTCATAGAGTGAAGTGGTGGTCCTGTTCCTGCTGCAGGTTGTGACCTCTATAAATCTTTGGTTGTCCTCCTCATTAGCTCAGTGTAAAGTAGGGATAATAAGTATTTATTCCCTTAATTCCTAGTTACCAAGCTGAATCCCAGTCCTACAGCAGCCTCTTAAAATTGCACCAGTTTGGTTGTCAATTGTGGCTGTTTGATAATGCTGCCTTTTGAGCTCCGAAGAGTTAATAGGGGCAGTTGCTTCTAACTTGCATTCCTAACTTGCTTGATCAGGTCCTTTTGATACTCCCTCCTCAGCTTGGGAGGAGTTTATTTTTCAGGGGAGCTGTCATTTGCAGGGAGCATACACCACTCAGTCACCAAGCCAGGCAGCACTCTTCAGAGTCACTTGAAAGCTTCAACATACTCCACAGGAACAGAAGACAGGCCTGCCTTCCCCCAGTAGTCAATGGCACGCACTCTGTAAAAGCCGGAGACTGAGGTTCCTGCAAATGAAAAGGTTAGAAATGGTTGCTGTGAAAGGCTGACACCTGTGGTGCTTGGAAGATGCAGGCACTACTCCTATAAAATGTAGGTTTGTGGAATGGGCTGGGGAAGTGGTGAAATTAGTTCTGCACCCTATGTAAGTGTGTCTGTCCTGGTCTAACTAAAAATGATTATAAATTCCTCATGGCCAAGTACTGGCTCTTTTTCTTTGTTGAACCAGGGACCTCCTCTCTTCTCATTAGGATCTGGAAATTCAACTACAGGACTGCTGTCCCAGCAGTCCCTTTGGCAGAATGCTATGACATGTTCTGCAGCCAATAACTATCAATTTCCTGTTTTCTGACTTACCTTTCTGCCTCAATTGTGCCTTTGGAACAGGTTACGTGGGGACAGGATCAATAAAGAAGCAGAAGAAGAAGCATGGAGGCTGACTGAAAACTCCCTGCTCAACTCAGGAAGCAGGACCACTTGCTCCAAAGGTATGTGAGTTGATGTTCTGTGGCTCTGCTGGTTTTCATCTTGATCCAGTTCGAAGAACACAGGCTTCTCTAGCAGGGTCCTTAACCTCACAAGCAATATATATAGTTTTTCTTATCTATTTACTTGATTTTTATGTGTGCTTTATTATTTCATTTTTGCTAGAAATGAGTGAGAAAGAAGTACCTAGCAATAAAGGCTGCTGAGATGTGAGATTTTTTTCAAGTAGTCTTTTCTTTTTTGTTTTTGAAACAAACAATTAAATCTGGTAGGTTCCCCAGATGTGTTGCACTAGATGATAATGAATCTTAATTTCAGAAATTTGCCTTAGCCATGACTTACAGTCTTTGCTTACTGTGTAGCCTTTACATTGCAATAATAGGTCTGAACTTTATTATGCCCACTGCTGATGCTAAGCCTTTCTCAGGCTAAGTTTGTGTTTCTCGCAATTTGAATTGTTTTTTATTAGGACCACTTTGAGGATTAGTATCATTTTGAGGCAAGGTCTGTCTGCGTTTCACACAGTGTTTATTAGTAATACTTGTTGGACAGTCACATTGCAGATTAGGCCACAGTTGGTTAAAAAAGCTCCAAAACAAAAAAGAAAATTACCCAAAGAAAACACCGCTCACTATCTTCTTCCAGGAGAACCTCTCCTATTCTTACAAGGAAGTACCTCAATAGCTTAAGATTGCCAAACCATAAAAGGGTATGGGAAAAGGGACAGGTGACCACGACGAGATCAGAATTGCCATCTTCCCCTGGGGCAGCCCAGAACGTGATAAATGCAAGACAAGCAACCCCTCCATGAAAGATGGACATGACCTCCCACTAATGTCGATGCCATATCCTCAGGCAGTCTATCACCTCAATACTCAGTGGTAAAAAACAAGTGTTACTAAGGCAGTTTCCTCCTACTGCCCTACCCCATGAGCATTGTACAAATTTAGGCAAAGGCATGGCCAATACCTGTGAGACTGAGCCCAAACGCCAGACTTACCTTGCTGTGAGTCTACTACCATGAGCATAACACCTTACTCCGGTCATACGGAGCAAATTTTTTTGTTCTAATTTTTGCATGCTTCTACACCAGCTACAAAGAGAGACAAAAGTGCTGCTTTGCCTCTCAGAGAGCTTGCCAGACCTGCAGCTGGGTGACTTTGCTTTCTGTGATAAGGAATTTACTTACAGCAATACCCCTAATAATGTCCTCATGACTATTTGTCAATTAGTGCTTGTCGTTGTGAAGAAGGCTTTCACTGAGAATGGGGTCCTAAAGGTCGGGTATTTGTGAGGGGAGTGTATGTCACTAGCAAGCTACGTACCTTCAGTAGTTACTAAATGATGTGTCACACACTCATGAGTGGCAGTATTAACATGACAGATTACATAAAATGCAGATTCTTGCCTTACCTGGACTGTAGACCCAGAGAGTGAATATTGTGTCTTTGGCATTAATCCGCTGGTATGCTTTTCCATCTGGAGAGAATTCCACTTCAAATGTCTTTATACATCTATAAAAGAAAACCAGACAGCTCAGTAAATACAGCTAATAATGCAGTGAGTAATCAAATTCTAATGTCAGGACATTTCAACAAAGAAGGCCAAAACCAGGAAATATACAATTGACTCATTCCTACCAAATGTGGGATGGCATGAATTGTCAGTATTGGGAAGAACCACAGCTCCAATAGCCCACAGAACACAAGCATCTTTTACTCCCAAACCACCATTATCAAGGCTGAAAAGTCTAGAGAGACTGGCTTGAAAAGGAGCTAAGTCAGTGCTACCTCAGGGAGTCTGGATGTATACTGACAGCCTCTGACAGTTCACCTACAGAGGGTTGCCAGTCTAGTACAGCTTGGCAGAGCAAGGAACTGGAGGTTTTCTTTTCCAGCTCACAGCCCTTACAGGGATGTGCAAGATCCCATGTATGCACCCGCTGCTAATACAACTTTTATCATGGATATTCCTGTCTGCTATGCTGAAAGCAAGTCCCTCAAAAATGCCATTGGATGTTGGGGAGCAACATCCAATGCTCAAACTGCAAATTAGTCAGGGTTGTGCTCCATAGTTACTGCATGTAGGTCCTACTCATTTTGTCAGACAAATGCACTGTAGCATCTCTCAAGGAGCAAGTAGTCATTAACTTGTGAACACGTTCCACTTTGTAGGACTGGTGGGAACTTATGGAGTAATATGCTGGCAACTCAGTTATTTTCATTTTATTTTAAAAGCTACTTACTTTGAATTTACACAGCCATCGTCCCACAACACAATGACCTGCCCCTTTGTGAGAGGGATCAAACGAACACCGGTCACCTGTCCAAAGACACACGCCCATGTAAGAAAACTGAACAAACCAATCATCCAGGTCAAATTTCTGTATTTATCCTTCCTTACTCATTATTTGCTTTGATTCTTTCCATTGAGACTGGGGGAAAGAACAAAATTCCTGGCTCTGTGGCTTTGTAGCCTATGTCTCCAACCTGTTGACCTTTCAGAGGACCTTCAGAGGCTGTGGGCACGATTATGAATATGGGTGGGACTGAATGAGCAGATACAGATATCTAATCTATGACAGCCATGATTCCATTTTATTTTTAGCTACCAATTATTAGCTGGACAGCTGTTGTCAAACCTGGTAGCACACAATGTGATTTTTAAAAAAGATACTGCACTTTTCAGTACTGCATTATTATTTTCCCACCATAGATAAACTTGCATTTATCTCAGTGATGGCTCCTTTCACTTGATGGAGGATCCTTTATCTTGAATTATGCCTTGGAGAGCCTTCTCATCAAAGGAGAGAATTGTTTATTTCCTAAGTATTTCCAAATGCTAGTCCAGCTCTTCTTAGTGAGACTTAAAGCAGGAAGCAGTTCCTGATTTAGTCAGTCTGACAGTAGAACACAACACATACTTGATCAGGAACAGATCTGGGTCTTGCACAGATGTGGATAAGAAAGACTGAGGGAATGGGAAAGTCTTGCTTCAGTGTCAGGATGCCACTTTCAGGAAATGGGAATGGGCCTGTTGCCACTGGGTCCTGTGGAGCAAAAGAGAAGAGCTGAGAAGAATCTTTCATTACAGAACCTAATGGCCAACTGTTACATCAATGTAAAGTGACTGTGTATTTACTTTGACACTGTAAATTTCCAATAGAGTTGGTGCTGATAAGTGGCGTACAGCCATCAAAGTTCTTCAAGCTAGGAGACTCTTCTATCTTGCCTCTCTTCTAGCTTGTCAGGAAACAGAGGCTTCTTCCATCTCTCAAACTGGGTTGATCACAAATGCCCTTTACATGCAATCTGTCACTTTTAGTAACCTCCCATGGTGCCTTTCAGACTAGTGGCCTTTACAAACCACACACGTCTCTTAGCTATGGATTCCCAGTATGCAGTGAAAGCTATTGCTAGCTACAAGAGCTACTCAGCTGGTCTCTGAGGTTCACCAGATGGCCAAGACTATCTAAAACCTCGCTGGCTGCTCTTGTTAATCTGATGGGTCCTATAGTCACCAAAGTCAGAAGGCAGTTAATGTGTATGGGTCCCGAAGGGGATAAAGGTGGTCTCCTTCATTTTGACCCATGGGTCTGAATGTATAGGGAAACTATGGGAGAGGGAGCTAAAGTGACAGGCTGCTCAAATAGTCTCACGTACAGTAAGTAATCTGGGCATGGCTTTTCTCAGTAGGCAGCAGAGGAGTCCTCAGAGAGGACTTATTCCTCCGTCCCCTCTGGGGTGCATTCAGAACTGGTCAGGATGAGGGGAAACTGAAGGCCTCCCTGCAAGCCCCTGAGAGTGCCAAATAACTTCTGAACTTCTGCTGGGTAGTTTCCACCTCAGAGAGCTGTTTGTTTTCTGTTATTGAGGGAGGTTCACTTCAGCTCTCCAATACAGCAGTTTGGCCGTCCTGTCATATACACAGGGCTGTGGACCTATTTGGGGAGACAGAACAGAAAGGATCTCAAGGCTCACTGAAGTTTCAGAGAGAAGGTCTGGAGTAACTCTGCCTCCTTAGTTAAGGGCAGGCCACTAGAAAAGTAGTTGGTTACCTACGTTTAGTTTCTTGTGTAACATAAATGCAAAGATATCAGTTGTGTATCAGCTACATTTCTCTGTGTGACTGCATTTTTGTATGTACACAAGTGTATAAAGTGCATTTTCATATGTACACAAGATATGTGTGAGCATGGGCAAAGGAAATTTTGACTACCCGAGCTGATTTCTTGTGTCTTTAACTGTAGTTAAACAATTCAAAAACACTTTACCCCAAAACACTTCAAGGAAACACATTGTCATACCTCGGTATCCCTTATTTGCTGGAACTGTTCTGGGGAAGGAAAGTCAGGGCTTCCCAGTTTTTTCCACGTCAGGTAGGGATTGGTTTGGTTGTTATCCAGGTAATACGTCACATACACCAGCTCTTCAAGAACACAAATGAAAGAGAGTAAACTCTGTACTTGGATTTAAAGATTAACAAGAATAACTTTAGCAGAAGGTGTTTACATCTACCTTCTCAAAAGTGATTTTAGCACTTTAGAGCCTGGCTTCTTCTGGAAAGTCACGAGGCTAGCACTCTGACAAGGCTCTACAATTTATATTTGCCAAGTTTAAATTTCAAGCTATTATGTCTGTAATCAGAATTAAAACCCTCTTATTTTTTGCACAGATGCTGCACACATTTGTTGGACAACTATATCAATTATATAATCATGTGTTCATGTTGGCTGTCTTGGTGTCATCCCAGCAGGGGAACTGTTGCCTGGCAATATGCAGCCAAGGCCACAGAGATTAATGGCTTCTTAGGTAGCACTTGCAGCTGCCATTGAAGGCAGGATCAAAGTGTAGCCATTAGGAAAGAACTTTTCCTTGAAAAGCACCATCATATCTCAGAAAATCTGGGAGTGTGCCCAAAAGATGAGAAAGTTAGCAAATGAAACTCACTCTTGCAACGAAAGGCCACCCAGCATAAGTGTTTCAGCAGATGTTCCATCCTAAAGATCAATTATCTGAGCTGCCTACATGATGTTTGTTTACCTGTAAGCTTTGGAAAGTGGGTGGCGTTCACTGTGACAGTGCTGATGTTGGATGAAGTCCTGTTATCCTCACTTGAATACATCAGTAGAGTAGCTTGCCAACTGTCTGAGGGTTGCATCTCACTTGGGGTGTGCACAGATGCCAGGACACCAACTGTGCTGTTTTGAGTGCTTTTGCCTTCACTGTTGTTCACTTCTGCAAAAGTCTGCTTTTCTCCTTTAAAAAATGTGATAACTCTGTAAGCATCACTGCTAGTCATTCCTGTACCAGCTTGTGATATGTCAAAATGAAGGGTCAAAACACAGAATCATAGAATCACTTGGGTTGGAAGAGACCTTCGAGATCATCGAGTCCAACCATAAACCTACACTGCCAAAACCACCTCAGCACCACGTCCACCCATCCTTTAAATACGTCCAGGGATGGCGATTCCATCACCTCTCTGGGCAGCCTGTTCCAATACCTGATAACCCTTTCGGTAAAGAAGTTTTTCCTAATATCCAACCTAAACCTCCCCTGGCACAACTTGAGGCCATTTCCTCTTGTCCTGTCGCTTGTTACTTGGGAGAAGAGACCGACGCCCACCTCGCTACAACCTCCTTTCAGGTAGCTGTAGAGAGATCTACATGGGGATCTATAGATTGATCTATGTTTTAGCTTGTTTTACCAGGTATAACATTCAGTCAGGCTTATTTTACAACAGCAGAGCATGCACGTACTACAGCAGTTCTTATGCTTAGCGGTTCAGCTAGCAACATCTAAGCATGTAACAGTGAATTAGGATCTTCCTTTAATATGCTGCACAGTTGTTTTGGTTTTTTTGCAGCCTGATGTGATGGCACAAGAGGGAAGTACCAGTCAATAAAAACGGAGTAGTTGTCATACAGAAGGTATAAATAAAGCAGTAAACTAAATCAAGTGGATAACAGACTGTCAGGACCATCTCTTGAGCTATTAATTTCTCAGAGGAAATGAAGTTTCATTTTCTTAACACAGCTGGCAAAGAGAGCGTAGGAGAAATCCTGCCTTTATCTATGGTGAGATGGCTGGAATAATCTCTGTTAGGCATGAAGCTTCTCGGTAGAAGAGGTTATTGATGTGCTTTTTAATGAGTGGTTACTATACCTAGCAGCGCCAGCAAGCCCATGACAGTCAGCACTGGCTTCCGCACCATCTGGACATGAGGTGGCTTTGTATTGTTCATCTGAAACCGTGCTGTGAGAGTCCGCTGTGTGAAGTAATGTGGGTAGTAGCTCAAGAAGGCATTGTCATTACTCAGCAGTGTGTAGTTGATGGTGTTGTTGACTTTGGAAATGAGCAGGTTTTGATGCTGGATGATTACCTGGAAAGTCATAGACAAGATGGAACTTCACCCTGGAGAAAATCCAATAAACACACAATGTGTATATTTTTTAAAAAATCTTTACAGCATATTGAAAAGAGCTATCACTCTGCCAGGTAGAAAAGTTTGAAGAACTAAACTGTTCCTCACAACTCTTGGAGAAACTATTCTTTAGGTGATGCATTAATCACTGAAAAATTTGAAGTACCCACGTAGTTTTGCCAGTAAAAAGTCTCTGAAATAACCATTACTAGTGCTCTGCACAACTTATGGACATATTTCCTTGGCTACCGCACTACAAACGATGCTCCTTTGTCTTGAATATTAAATTAGTTATATGGATTTACCATCTGAATTAAATCTAAATCGTTCTCCAATTCTGGAATTACTTTGTACTCATTACATGAGTGTCTCAGAGCTGGTCCTGGATTCTATTCTCCAGTGAGTCATTCTACTCATTTGGTGCTGACATGGAATTAGTTCTCCCAGTATTTCACTGGCTGCTGTGCTGGTTTCCTGCAAAACATCAGAGCTCCTAAGCTCTGTCTACCAGATTGTCCCTAAGTATGAGAATCAAACAGAACTTCAGAAGGCTCACAACTGAAAAGGTCTCATAATTGTGTTCCTGAAGGAAGACAGGGCTCCAGCTCCTATCCACCCAAGTGTTAATTTTCCATCGGATGTGTCTTATTTCTCCCTCCATATCACCATGTCATTATAAACATGGCTGTTTGTTCTCACAAACTCCCTGCAATGCAGTCAGTGACTTGTTGCTTTGGAGAAGACTGCTTCTGTAAGCAGCCTCAAGAAGCCGAGAGGCTTTGTCTCCACAGGAGCAGCTGATAAGACGTATCTTGTTTCCAGGTGACATACATACTTCCAGGTTCAGGAATTATTGCTTTGAACAGGAGCACTCAGATTCTGGATGCTGTATAAGGTAGTGTCGCACAAAGCAACAGGCCTGCAGTGGGAACTGTTTCTATGCAGGGGCATAGGCTGACCTTGCTCTGGGGCCAGGCTACAATTCCTGCAGGGTTAGGAATGCTAAGCATTCTCTTCTCCTTATGCTTTTTTGATCAACAACAGTAATTGCTAGCAGTAATTAATAAGACCACATGTACAGTCATTATCCAAAAACCAAAGAACGGGCTTATGGTGAGAGCTCAAGGGACTTCTTAATTATACCTGATGTGTCTTGATGAGATAAACTTATGAAGGAGCAGGGAAATAATGTCTTACATAAGTGAGGTGATACCTATCAGTAGTGTGATGACAGCAGTAGTATTCCATGGACAGAGGATGTGTGGGTATAGTTTTATCAGGTGGATCTGACTGGGGTACTATATACAATATCTGACGCATTCTCCGACAGAGAGAATGTTTGTTTGTTTTTTAAAGGGAAGATGAAGAACAGTAATACAAATTAAATAAAGCTACCAAAAAAAGACTATTCAAGGAAACTCCAGCTGTATCAATAGGGAGCTCTCCTTTATTCTTCTGAGTAGCTGCTTAAAAATTGACTGTAAGTCTACTTTTGCAACTGCATTAACACATCAGGATAGCCTACTGTGACAAGACTGCCAGTGAACAGAGTTACCTTTACAACCATAGCTGCATAGGTCACGTCAGCTCGCCACAGTTGTGGAACGGACCATCCGACCATTGGATCTGCTTCATTGTTGTATATGGCAACAGAAGCAAAATTTGGAAACAGCTTCTGAATTTGTTCAACTGCTTCTACTTCTTGTTGCAAGATGTAGAGAGAACTCCCACCTCCCTGCAACAGTATTTCAATATCTGCTTAGTGAAAGTGAGCACACAGTAGTAAACACAGACATAAACACATTCTGAATATATGTTCCTGTAATCCTTGAGGATTATGGGACAAGTAGTATTAGTATTTACGTAATCCATTACAGCATGTTCTTTATGCATGGCACCTCATAGAACATAACATGGAAAAAAGGTAGAGGAGTTGTCTTCCCCTGGGAATTAGGCAACAGCAAATTTGGTTTGAGTTGAAGTCTTGCAACTGCACATCTTCAAAGTTTCGTTAGAATAAGTAGCTTCCTCCTATAGGCTGGACACTCATGTGGAAATCAACTTCATAAATCAGAATAAAATGTAGCTTGGATTCAACTGATTAAAAAAATAGCTTGAAACTGAAATCTTGGACCGACCTTCTTATGGAGAGAGATGTAGTCCAGCCTTACACCAGTCTCCCCTGTGAAGAAGTTGGTTCCATTGTAGCAATGACTCAGAAGACTCCAGCATACGGGTGACTTGGGTAAGGGGTGGAAGGAATCCCCAGGCCCTCCAAATTTTAGTAGAGGACTGGCTGCTCTTAATCCTTCTGAGCAAGCATCGTAATAGTTGAGAAACCCTGAAGTCCAAGCAGATGCATGTATTAAAGACGGTAACTCAAAACAGCTCAAAATAGAATCTTGATCTCAAACTTCAGGGAGATGTTATAATTCTATTATTGCATTTATTGGCAGGACCTCACAAACTGGGGCTACTCTTTCCTATGCACTGACAACACGAGAAGACACCAAAACCTCAGCTGCATTCACAAGATTATTCCAAAGGTCTTGTGAGAACAGGTCCCCTTAAGCATGTGTGTGCCAATCAACAGTTTTCCTCTTACTCCACCATTCACCCTCTTAGCCCCAGTTACCTTACTTTATATCCAAATAATTAACTGCCTCTTCTTAGTATAACTCCTGTTCTGTTTTCCCTGTTCCACTATCCCTGTATTTACACTGATGTCCAAGCAGGGAACAAAGTGCAGTCAGTAACACAACCTTAGCAAAACAGACTTAAGTATACCTTTCGAATTCCTTATCTCTCCTGTCTACCTTATTTCTTTTCCAGCATCCCTCCTTTATCACTGCCACCCCTCCATGCACCCCACACACCTGTTTCACTCTACTACACTAGTAAGTGCTACAAAACTTGCTTACCTTTCACTGTCATAGACACATTGTCAAAGTCATGGTGGTCTGGTTCATTCCACGTTTCAAAATTCCATTTAGTAACATGCTCCAATCCATACCTGTCTGGAGGAGAAGCCTCATTCATCAGTGATCTGCATACTCACCCAAACCTATCAATTAGTCACTGATCCAGACAATCCAATTAGGGCTGCAGGTGAGGTTCAGCACCCACAGCTACAACAGGGTATAAGCATTATCTATTTTTAATAATGAGGGAAATACTATTTTGGTAGTTTCAAAATGATTTTCAATGAAATGCAGCAATATCTGAAAAAGATGAAAGGTGAGAGAGACACGTTGTGAACGACAGTGCCCTTGTGGCTAGGGCACTCACATAGCCTTAATTCAGGTTGGGCTTCTGTCTCAGTAGAGATATTTGAAGCTGGCATGTGAGAAGTATTCAGGTTACCATGTCCCAGTACAAGCTGGTGATTTACAACTACAGCAACATAATGAAGTTGAAAGTCAGTTCTCAAAGGCAGGCCAAATATGCTACCCAGAACACACTGCTCATTCAGGATGTTGGTCACGGATCAGCAAAAAAAGGGGCTATGATTCCACTGTCTGTTCTAGCATTGGTTTTTTCCTGTTCTGTGCTGAAATCCAGGGTGTTGAAACAGATCACAACACACATAATGTTTTGAGGTAGTTAGAAAGCATTACATCACAATAAATAACATTTTTTCTTCTTTTTTGGGGACTTACCTATGTATCTGCTGGCAAGAAGGGTAATTAAGTTTCTCCATGTAACTACCTGTTCTTTATCTTCAAAATCTAAAAAATATCCTGATGGATTCCCCATCAATTCAAATCCTAGAAAAGACAAAAAAAGATTGGTCTCCTTTTTCTGTGAATGCCATCTCCTTGTGATTAATAAAGGGGTTATTGCATTATCTGAAACAAACTTGTTAATAAAGAAACATCATTAAGTGTGCTTTCTTTTCTGTTCCTACATGTCTCTACCACAAATATTTCAGATTTGAAGTTGTTCACACCTGTTACTTGTCAATGACTATATTAGTCAATACTTAGCATCATACATTTAGGGTTCAGAGGGAACTTTAAACAGTGGATGTTTGCAGAAATTCAGGGGAAGCTATACCTTGAATATCTGCTTCTCTGGCCCTTATAGGTATATGTTAATGGGTTCAAAGCTTTCTACTCTTCAAGAGATCTCATTTCCCAATTCATATATCTCAAACTGTTGTTGAAAGCAGTGTAAAACCATTTGTGTTGTCTTAACTGCCCTATTAGTGTTTTGCTCACACTATTTACATTTACATGGACATGAGGTAAAGGCAAGTAGGAAAAGAATGGATTTTTATAGAAATCAGCTTTGGCAAAGCTCTATAAGAATTTTCTGATGATTGCACTATATGGGCAAACAGATGGAGCAACTTGTGCAGCTGTGGAGCTAGGAAGATGCCCTTACCTGGGATTAGCTTGTTTTCCCACAGGCGATCCATGAGGTTATCCAAGGCAGTAAAGTTGCAGTGAAGTTTCTCATTCATCACTCTGAAGAATACATGTGATAAGAAGTACAACTGTAAATATTATAGCAAAGGTGGCACTTGGTTGCAGATAATGGGTCAGATGGCTGCCTTCTTTTGGCTCTCAAAATTTGTATCTAACTATGGTTATTGGAATGGTACACAAACTTTCTTCCTCTGAAGTAACAGGTGTTCACCATAAGTAAGTCATATTTCTTGTCCAGTCCATGCCCTTTTCCTATTCCAGCAGCAGCAATAGAAGCAATACAACAGAATGCAATTCAATGCAATAGAAGCAACACAATATTCAAGCAATACAATTTGCTTGCTGGATTTTGAGTTTTTAGCAGAATGTTAACATTTCTAACTCTTTGCTGAAGTGAAATTTACCTAGACTTTTTTTGCTAAGCTGTTTTTTCAGCTTCCATTTGATTACCTACTGCTAGATCAGCTGGTTTCCACTTTGTCTTATATGCAGTGTTTCTTAATGTTCTCATTAATATGTACAACACAGCTTTCTTAGTAGTGCTTCTTTTGGGTTTAGGTCTAGCTGTGAAATCACTTTGAATCTTCCAAAGAATGATGAATTTATGCACACAATGTCTGTAATTTTTACATCATTGTTAGCATTTGCTTACTATTTGTCCTGTATTCCCAGGATCTCAGGCTGCAGTCCTTTTACCCAGCTTTGAATCCATGTGTTCAAAAACTTAGGAGTAGCACCATCGTGCATCCCTTGATGCAAGTGAATCTTGCAGGAGCAGAGGTAGTAAAATTTTGGGATGCACCTGTATGGGAATGCAGGAGTTCTTTTAGACAGGGGATGAAAACTGGTATTTGCAATTTATCTATGATACATTTGAAGATAGGCTTTAAATTCCTGAAAGGCTTTTTTTGACTGGTATCCAGTGAAAACAAATATAATGTAATATGTGGGTTAGTGTATGATTTCCCATAACTTCTGAACTTGTGGACTCATTTAACTGAAATTTGTCAGGGAAGGAGAAGTTTCGTCAATATGAAATGCCAAATAGGAACTGAACTTTTGTTGACAATATTCTGGTAGTGTGACTTACTGCCATTTGGCCCAGGTCACAGCCTTGGCCTGGTGCCCTTATTCTGACCTTAGTATGCCCTGAGCAAAAGTCTTTGTAAGCACCCTTGAGATAAGTCCAGCCTTGGTCATACAGGAGGGCTCATCAGGGTCTTGTCAGCACCTCTCAAAGCTGATTTCTCTAGCGCTGCATCTAATTTCTCTGGTGCAGTGCAGGCTGAGCTCTGCTTCTGCTGTCCTGCGTACTCTTTCCTAGGCTCCTTGCCTCTGCTTGGGAAAGCTGTACAAGTGAACTGCAGATGCAATGTCCTAGGTATGATGGAACGGGGAGAGACAATCACGTAGAGTTCCTGTAACTGATCAGTGCTAGCAAGGCACGCCGAGCACACAGGATAAAAAGCAAGAATGGAGCAGTCAGCAGATCTCTTAAATCAATGCTGTGGTCTGCGCTGAGATTCACAAACTGTTTCTTTCTGTGCTATCCCGTGCGTTTCTGAGCATCTTGGATTGAGGCTCTTTCTCCGTGCTTTCTTGCCCAGGGAAGGTTTCAGTGAAGAACCTGTAATAACAATCTCAAAGTTCTCTGTGAATTAAGAAGGGCTGACAGAATTGCCTAGTGAATAAAGAAGAGAACTGTGCAACATGAAGAGGACAAAGTGCCATCAGCATTCTCTGACTATGACTTAGAAAACAGGCAAAACAAAAGTAACATAAGCCATATCCACTGTAGCAGCTTCACCTGTGATGTAAGCACACAATCTTAGCCTCAGCATGGTCACACCCTTTAACTGAAGACCTCAAGCTGGCTTTTCTAGTTTAAAGTATGTCCTACCACATGACAGAAATTGTTATGTCTGCAGACACTGATGGGCTTGTAGCTCCCACCAGAGTCAAATGCTGCAGCTGTGAAAGAAGCAAATAGCAGAAATATATTTATTTACTTTAGTATCCATAAGAGCATTTTAGAAGTTTCTGTTGAACTAAAGAATGGCCATTTGGAACCAGTTGGGTTTTTTCTTCCCTGCTTAGACAGAAGTTAAAAAAAAAAAGTCTGACAGTCCTATTCCAAAGTTCAAAGACAAATACTCTGTTGCAAAAGGTAGCTCTGCTCCCTCAGATCCATTAACTATTTCCAGTTGTACCTTGTGTTCTATTGAAATATTTGCTTACATGCACACTTACAGTCAGTGAGCCTACGAATTATTAACTCTACTGTCTTGTAAAAACTTAATAACGCCATTTAGATAATAGCAAAGGAACTAGTGTCTTCCTGACTCCAGTGTAAGGTCTACACAGTACTGTGCAAAAACATATGGGTAAACAAGGCCTTCTATCTGATGCATGTACACTTAAGATCCCAGCACATCTACATTTTTCCTCCTGTATTAAGTAAAACATTTAAAACATAATGCCATTGCTAGCCACGACTGAAATGATGGTACATGAGATCCTGTGTTACGCATGTAGGTGTAGAGGCTCTTCTTACATCCTTTGGCTGATCTGTCACGTTATGAGAATCTCTTCTTGATTGCAAATGGATTAGGCAGTATGGTCCTATTAATAAAATGATTACTTGACTGCTAGGATTGCCACTTTCTCAGATCTTGATATTATTTATCCTTACTCATACTATTTTTCTGATGCTTTTTTTAATAACCTATACAGGATCACTAGAATTTGGGTTGCACAGTTGCATGTCATGTGGTTTCTGGCAGCCATTGCTGCCTGCCACGCATGAGGCACAGCAGGAACCTCACAGCTGGTATTACTTACGAACATTCTGCATGGGGAAGATCGGCTCAACTGTTAGGCTGTTACCAGGAGTGTTATAAATATAACTTTAGGATACTGAAGACCAGATCAAAACTGTTACAGGCATGTGACAAGGTAAATCTCTGACCCAGAACAAATTCACTTGATATCATCAAAGTTGTTCAAAATGGCTTTGTACGTCTGACCTTGGGCTTGCTGGTGTAGCATTGCATACGTATGACTGGGTCCTTTGTAGCAAGCTCACAGACTTTTACAGTCTTGTACCTTTTTTTTTTTGCTTGCCCCTCCTCCAAACTCTCTGCCCTTAAGTCATGGTTTCGAGACACCTCTGTCTTCAGTTATGAACATGCAGACGGCTATGTCCTTGTAATTTCATTTGAGAGCTTGCCAGACTGGCATTGTTCATTGTTTGCTGTTGGGTATTTCCGATGTGGCACAGAGATCACTGTCCTGCCTGGCTTTCAAATGCTCCTCAACCGGGCTTTTTCTGGACGACTCGCCAGATAAGGCCTTCCTCATAACAAGCAACTACACTAAAGCATGTTTACTGGCACCCTGCACCAATGCCCTTATAAGCCCGAGGCCTGGGGCTCCTATATCCCACAGACTGCTGCCTGCTGGTGAAGTGTCTTTCCAGTCCGTCATGGTCTTAGTTCCAGAACCATTTGTATGTGCTGCCTCTTGAGAGTAACAATGGTGCTGTGAACATGAAGAGCAGTGATGAGTATGGAGGGGATTCTGCTAGCTGTCACAAAATCCGGTTGCTCTCTTCCTTGGAAAGGCTTGCTTCATGGGCCATCCTTTGCTGAGTCAAAGGATACAGGCCCACATTAACAGCTTTCCACTGCCTCCCTTTACTGGAGTAAGGTTTTTCCAGTATTGAGGGAAATTCTTTTCACGTGCACAGGCAGCTGCTGGATGGCTCGCCAAAGCGTTGTAAGATAACCATGTTGTACTTCTTATCCACGCCATTCTCAGTCTACTCTCATTCACGAACTTAATCTCCTGGGAGCACAGGGGTAAACTAGCTTTGGCTGTCAACACCCTGTATCACACCCAGATCTGCTCCCCTTAGCACAGCTGTGGCTACTGTTCCTTAGCCTACAGCTACAGCTTCCCTCCTGTGCCCAGCATCTGCTGCTTCCCTTCTGCCCTGGACTGATCCTACCCAGGGATACAGTTTCATGCCCTGTAAAGCAGGTGCACACACAGACATTGGACCAAGTATCTTTCTACAGAGCGAGAAAAACACAGGCAGGGAGTGTTTCCATTCTGGGTATTCTTCAGTCTAGTATTGAATATCTGACACGACGTCAAGTTAATTTTATCAAACTTTATTCTAATGTACTGAAGAAAGTTTCCTAGGATGGGAAGCCTTGTAGCTGACTCCTGTCAGTAGGTCACAGCCTGTTTAGAAACTCAAAGGTAACACGTACGCTAACCATCAACAGAGCTATTCTATTGAAGAGTGCTTTGTCTGGCCTAGGATTGATATGATAGGGAAATATCAATATACTAGAATGGTGCCTTTCTCACCCTGACATTCTTACTCAGCTGGTGTGGCCTCCCTTTGCATTTCTGGTGGACACAGTTATCATGCACATGTAATTTAGCTTTCTTTCAACGATGTCTGAGAACAGCCTCTCTTCTGGGACACTGGCTATAGTGGCTGGCTAACACGACTCCTAAGGCAGCAGAGCCTGCTTACATCCTCACTGGGAAAGATTGCTCACCTAGTGGCAAATGCAGCTAAGAAATGGGGGCAAAAAACTGGCATAAGGTGTAGACAGAAGAGAGGTGCAAAGGACACCTTAACAGTAAACAAAATTTTTCAGGAAGGTATTGGCTGACCTCAAGACTTGAAAGGTGCACTGCACGAGGGAGCCAGCTAAAAAAGACCCTGCTCCATGGAAGATTTTCTGTGTTACAGTCTTGGAGAGATGTAAAAGTGCAGTCTAAGATAATACCCTACTATGGTGTCTGCTGAGATAATTATCATACTACATACCACTATTCATTTGATTGAGATGCTTAGCTGTGAGCCACACCATCTTCTTCAGCCTTGTAAGTCAGTTCCTGCAAACATACACTTCCTCGGCCATGGTGCCAGGATGTGGACCAATGGTAACACAGTCACTGTTGTTCTGATGAGTGTAAATATGCATGATAATTATATTCTCCCTCTCAAGAGTAAATCAAGAGTAAACAATTGTTGCAGTAGGTAACTATCATCAGGAGCAGCCTTAGATACAGCATCCCAAGGAATTGCTTACTGCCTTTCTAGAATCCATGATGCCATTTTAGGGATTATAAAACTCCAGAACAGACACAAGTGCCCATCTAACCTGGAGAGGAGCTCAGTGTCCAAAGCCAAGATGTTCACTGGAAAGATGTAGGAACAAACACTGATAAACTATACCAGTTCAAACTTGCTGCTGGCAGGTCCTCCAGAAGGAACTGTCTTCAGGAGTAACTGTCTTTATTTCTTTAGCCAGGAGAGCAGGCTGTTGAAGTGACAGTGAAGCACATAAGCTGTGAGCACAGCATCTTCAAGATGAAGGTCAAAAGCTCTGGATAGGAAATGTCAACAAGTTTATCTTTTCCAAGAGGGCAACTTGTCCCTCTTACAACACAAAAGGGTCCTGCCTCCTTGTTTTTTACTTACTTTTGCAGCTATGAGGAATGAAACGAAGCCGGTTTAAAGTTCAGGCTGTTACAAAGACCTTGTTTGCTCCAGAACAACCAATTGTCCCCATAAGCTTCTTGTTCTGCAGAGTACTTTAAAAACCTTCAGACCTTAAAAGCAGGTCCTAAGGGACTGTAAGCACAATGGAAATGATACCTCAGAGTATATGAAGGGCAGAGTAGCCCCATTAACATTCACCTTTCCAGAGCCTGCCTTCTCATCAGTTATTGCTCCAGGTTTCCTCAATGTCAACCACAAAACCCCTACTAGATTGGTACTTGAGGATTAATCACAAGATCATTAATGAGTAACTATGAAATCAGCAGGCTTCTGGGTTATTAATAAACAACACTTCCCCCTTCTGAATTCAGTGGAAGCTGACAATACAGTACTTAATTCACCAGAACTGCTTCTACCACGTTCCTGCTCCACTCACTCTAGCTTCCTATGATTATTACAGGTATGGTAAATCATGAAATTTCATGAAATCCCCATATCCCGAAATAAGCACAATCACTTGACCTTTTGCACATTCGATTCTGTTCACAATCAGAACACTGATTCTTCCTTCCCGGCATTCCCCAGGCCAAACATAGCCTGTGCTTTTCACACATGCTTTGCAGACCAAAAACCTCATTCAGAAGCTTTTTTGAAGTTGCAAGGCGACAGACTACTGCACCCACAGTAAAGAACTGGCATATTTTATCACTCCCAGGTTTATATATTAGCATTAATACTTCTCTGCATATACTTCTCAGCTATATCACTTGCGTAAATGGGAACTGAAAATCTGCTTGCTTTAAAATTACGGCACAGCTTTTGCACAGAGAAGACTTCAGTACTACACATAATTCACTAACCCTTTACCATGAGTGAGTTAGCCCAGCAATAATGGGAGGATGCATTACAAAACCACACAGCCAGGCAGCATCCAGCCCTTGCTGATGTCACAGCTTGTCACAGTTAATCCATCCATACAACCAAACAGCATGATACATGCGCAAAAAGGACGGGTATGCATCTCTGTGTTTTAGGAACAAACTGGCTTCAAAAATGCAAAATACAACATCTGTTATTTATTGGAAATCACTGCCTCTTCTACAAGCTGGCCAGGAGGCTGTGCATTCAGCTGAATCTTTTTATTTTTGAAAATACATAAAAATAGAATTGACTTTGATTTATCCAGCATCTTAATTAGCTTCTTTCCTCTTTGAAATCAGCGTTATCTGACCTTTACGTTGCAAAGCAACTCACACAATCCTTGTTGTGATCTGGCTAAAACTGACATGCCGAGAAGTGCAAGCAAACAATGAATGCTTTCAAGCTGATGCTAATCACGGCCTATGATTTTCCGTTTCCTACTCAGCCTGCTTTTGTGAGCACAGTCTCAGTTCTTCTTTCAGCAATGAGCGTGCTGTGTGTGGGGGGAAGAGAGAGAAAGGCAAACAAAGCATCAACAGCTTCCTGTGTCGAGGTGAGTTAGCTTGCTAGGAGAATACTATTAAGACTGTTGTGTCTCTTCCCCTTCCACTTCCCCCTTTTAAAACAAATTCAAGATGTAAAAGGGGAAACAGGCTATGAAAGCATAGCAATTTAGGCAATGGCATAAGATATTTTAGTATCTGGCCGCTCCAGACATGTGAACATATTCAATCAGACCATCTAGGCATGGATAATTTAGACTGTTGTTAGATCTTGTGGTGATCCCTTGTTGAGCTCTGTTGTGTCTATGTTCATTTACGAAGGAAAGTAATCAAATAATGATCAGCCAAATCTAGTAGCAGGAAATGCTTTTTGATTGATTCTGCACTACAAATTTAAAGGCTCAGTCACTGACTGAAAGGTAGGCTTGGTCACTATATGTGGGCTGAGGTGTTAGAGGACACCTTTCTTTTTGATTGATTTTGATGTATAGAAGTGATTTCCTCCTGCATAACACATGACTACAAGTAAAATGTTCATCGTGGATTTATACTGTCCTTGATGATGGAACTCCAAATAACGTTATTTATAAGCAAAAGTTTTGGAAAGAGGGGATAGTGAGACTAAATCCATAATGAAGATTAAAGGACGTGCGACTTTTCAGATGCACAAGGAAGAGAAATGATCACCAAGTACTAAAACTAGCTTGCTTCAAGCATATAACTCCTTTTGGCACTGCCTAGGAAACCTGTCATTGAACTTTACTTCCCAAGCAGCAGCAGAACTGTTCTCTGTATGCATCTAGCATTCTAATTCAAGCACTCAGCCTCATGCTGCACCTTCAGTAATGAGTCTCCATGGTACCTATTTGACTTAGTGGTTTCATTTCACAGTACTGTAATTGTGACTCCTTCATTTTCACATCTTTATTTTCTGTTTATGCTCCTTCAATTCTTTGCCCTGTTAGCTGTATGTAGAAATATAGTCCAAAAGTATGTGAATCCAACTACAGCACAGGACATAGCCTATTTACTGTTGTGTAACATCAAAACAAGAAGATGGAATGATTGCCCTCCCTGCTGCCAAATATGCAAAAAGAACCAAACTCAGCAATGCTTTACTTATTCTGCTCTGTACACCTTGCAAGCACTCAGGTTGCTCAAAGGTTAGATTATGAGCTAGGGCTGCTGTAACTGGACCTGAAATTTTGCATTAATGCACAGCATGTTACTTTTATCAGGTTTTTAAGTTTTTCCATCTTACAGTTCTCAAAACTTGTTTCCACTTGGTGAGATCTGTATTGAGGACCGTGTAATGGGACAACTAACAGTCTAAGAAAAGAAAAACAAGGAGCTAAATACTGAAGGTGTGAAGATTTGCAGCTAGACTTCTCAGCTGATGTAATTCTCTTATGTCTAAAGTACAGGTACCACATGGCGTCTGACAAAGTCTAGCTGCTTCTCAGTCTATTTGCATGGAGGATGTACTTTCAGGTGTGTCTTTTGTACCAATCCTTGCCTGCCACAGGCAACTGTATGTCTAACAAATATATCACTTATTTGCAAATCAAAAGATCTTCAGAAGAGGTCTTCACTAAATAATACCGAGTTCATTTCCCAATTTACTTATGTTCAATAACTTATGATGGTGAAAAGACACAATGAGTATCTCATCCACTGTCTTGCTCTTAATCTTGCAGAACTTTTGTGATGAGTGGTTTCTGAATACTTCAGAAGTGACAAATGACCACTATAACCCAGTCTGGAAAGAGCAGCTTTTTATATGGTATCCCAGTGTCTGCTCTTGGCTCTTGAATGTAAAATATAGTAAAACCTCTTACAATTAAAGAAGTAAAAGAAACCAATTGCATTTATAGACAGTTTTCAATGAGATACAAACCCATACCTCTCTCCAAATTGAGAGATGATAAGCCTTTTCTGAACCTGGTTTTGGCATTACAATTTAGTCTCGTCATGTATTATTAAATATGGGAGTGACAGCTATTCTACTCCATGGTCTTCATGTCCACGTATAACCCTTTTTCTTCTTTCTTCACTCATCCCAAACAACTTCTACTAACATGAAAAATACCTCCCTTTTCAGTATAAAAGTGCATTATATTCTGTGCTTATGAAACATGAAAATTTACCTCACAATGCAGCAAGAAATCGTGTTATCATTGCACACTGAAACGGGTTTTGAATATCTAGTTAAGATTACAAGTGAATGCAAGGAATAGGTGATGAAGATTCAGTATTCCTGAGAGACTATTCTTGCTACAGGAAATTTCCCTTTAAGATTTACAATTATCAGGAGTTATGTTGATCCTAAACCAATCAGTAAGCAGGCTTTGGTTCCACAGTTCTGGCTGTCTAGGGATGAAGCAACAGTTTTGTTTATGAAGCAGACAAGCTCAGACATTTTACACTCAATGGCAGTTGAAGGTATGTAAAGTCTTCCTAGGCATAAAGTTTATTAGCCAAGCCCCCTCCATGTATTTTAATAAAAATCCTTTTTCAATGGACGCAACTCTATTAACGACCATGGACAGCTCAACACTGTGTGTAAGGACAGTCCCCACACACTGCCTATTCTAATCCCATCTAACACACTAGAGTACTTTTTGTCTAATTGAAGTAAGTACACAGAAACCTGAAACTGTTAAAGCTAAGTCAGGACTGTACCTCTATTTGATCTCCATGTAGTACAACTGGCTCTATTAAAACATAATAGCAGGGATGAGTAAGAAGGCAGTGATTACCAGCCCCTGTTATGTATTGGTTTTAAGCTTATCTTCTACCTGTGATTACACCCTACAGCACAAAGATTTTTTCCAGTGTTACTATTTATTTATGTTATCTCACTGTAAATGCCTGGAGTAATATCATTGGACAGACCCAAACTATATCACGACAGAATTTCTAATCCGCTCTTGTAGAAAGCTGTGCACCTGAGGAACTGTGCTACTGTGTGCTGATAAGAAATCTGTTGTGGAACTACTGCAGCTACTTTTTGCCTTTGCTAAGTGCTAATCAATCGGCTCTGTGTTTGTAGTGGGAAACAGGAGACATGTATAGTAAAGGACGGTCTTACTCAGTTTTGAATATATACATTTGCACTGAACGTCGCAGATCTCAGAGCTTCTCCTACTGCAGTGACTACAGAAGATTATTTTTTTTAAAAAAAGGTAATCAATAACATGTCTCTCCCCTCCCATAAACACATTTTCAGCTGCACTGGACACATGCCACTGCTAGAGAAGGAATGTTTTAGGCACAGCACGTAGGGGCTTTTAAAAGAGTGGGTACTTATTTTTAGTGCCCCCATCTTTCCTATTAAATAGCAACCAAATATGTGCTTGTTAGGCACATTATCTGGCCTGTATGGTACAAAGGTAAACTGTAGACTAACTGAGGCTTGAGAGCATTTTAAATAATGCAGACATTAGGCTTAAGGTCTTTTTATAATTCACTGCATTTATGAACTTCAGACATTTGCACAGAAGGAAGAACAAGGCTATTACAACTGCACTATGTACTTTTGAAGATTTGATGTTATTGATTGTAGCTCAGTAAACACTTTTAACCTTCCCTGTATGACTAATTTAGCATTATTTTTTTAAGTATATAATTAAGTTACCAGATATGAATTGTAAGTAGTAATGCCATGCACTGTTCTGAAATCTTCTGAAATCCTCAAGTAAATGTGCCAACAAAGCAAAATTTTATCTTGTTACAGCATTTATTTCATAAATAAATGAAATTTATTGCAGTTCTTACTCCGGTTAATATTAGGCATCTGTTCATAAGGATAAATGGTAAGTCACATAAAGGAAAATCATCTGTAAACTCAATTACTGGTCAATGGTAATTTTTTTTTTAATGTAGTTTCTGTTCTTAAAGATAGTATCTCCTTGTAGCATGTTTTCCTGTTATTTTGGCCAGTACCATTCCTTCTTAAATACACAATTGACCATTTGACATGTAAAGGCAGTCCTTTTAAAACTTAGTCCCGCTTTGTTAGTGTCAGTGGAACTCAACCAGGATGCCAGGAGCTGCCCTCTCAGAAATTATTGTTGGAGACAGAAGCCTTGGTGAATGGAGTGTGAACTAGCACCTCCATAATTAATGCACCGATGAACCTTCTGCTGCCAGTACTGTACACTAAGTAAACCTTGTTCATTGTAAAAAGTATTTTCTTCAAAACTATACTATTTTCACAACTCCTACAGACAGAAAAATAGGCTATTTCATGTTTTCACTTTTTCCCCCATGTGGAATTGTCCTGTCAAGAGATATTTAGCGTCACTTGAATGGTGCTGTGCCTAAATAATGTTCACCTATGTCAAAATTATAATTTAAAATTTCTTTCTTTTAAAATTTCAGAAAGTCTTATATTTAGGCTAGCTTGAGGCAAAACAAAGTTACAACCAACTCCATATGGTAGCGGTCAAGTGATAACCTGAACATCCTGTAGCACTCTTTAGGAGCCTTATATTGGGAAAAGTGTTCTTGGACAGAAATGCAGAGGTCTCTTTCAAAAAAATGTTAAGTGGGGCAAACTCCAATTATTCTGCAAATTCCAGGACCGAAAATACTAGAAGCTGCCGAGTTTCCAAATATTAGAAACAAGTTGTAAAGGAGAAAAATGTAGGCAAGCTTACTGTGGTCCTGAAGAAGACAGCATGCATGTTTTAAGAGATCGTTAGAGAAGATGACTCTTGGTTCTAAAAATTAGGTAAAATCAATGAAAGGACAAATTTGAGAGACTGAGTTTAAGTCACTTTATCTTCACAAAAGAAATACCGCAGGCCTGAAAAGAAATTAACAGAAGCAATAAAGTAATCTTCTATTTTATGGTGCACAAGACCAAAGAGACACGCTATCTCACTGCCACCAGTGTGCAAAATTCATTAGGCGCATCAAGTGCACTACCACTTTCCTTTTATTCTAAGAGCTACCTTAGGAATGGCAAAGGGATAGGAATGCTTGACAAGACTTTCTACAGGAAAGGGGCAAGAAAGAGGATTTTACTAAGAGTTAAATAACCTTCTTTAGCTTTTGGGGTTAGAATGTCACAACTAATTTCACCAAGTTCTTGGTGACAGCCAGTAGTTTTGAGAATCCATGACTTGTTTAGCATCACAGAGGTGAGATATGCTTCCCTTTCTAGTCCACCCTCATGTTGGTGTTTTGACTTTTCATTTCCATAATTTTCATGTTTTATTTTTAGTTTTAAAGAGCAGCGAACAACTTTTTGCCCTGGGATAACAGATGATGTTGGAACCTGGGTCTCTGTAGACATGCTTGTGCACTGCACCCCCCTACAAGCACTCCTGTTAGTGGGGAAGGAGGAACCATCTTTGTCTATCCAGGAACACAGCCTTTTTCAGGCTTCACACCTACCATCTCAGATCCTTATTGCATGTATGTTTGTGTTCTTCCTTGGTTGAGAAACACACACAACTGAATGCACTTCCTGTGAGTCCTGGCCTTGTGCCCGATCTGTTAATCTACACTGCTTAGTAACCATTAAACATTACCTATCACCTTTGTCAAGAGGAGGAGATGGATGAATATTTTGATAGGTCTGCACCTATCCAAAGAGCTAAGGTAACAGAGAGGGACCTCACAAAGAATGAACAGAAAGTCAGTCTTCGTCCTGCTGATCTGCCTACATTTTACTGTCTTCGGTTTACACAGAAGCAACAGAGATCTTGTGATCTGAATATGCTGACATGTAGGAATGGAACTCTGACCTCCAGCAGTCCCATCCTATGTGCTGACCAGAACAGTACCTATTCCAGCCTGCAAAATGGACAAATCTCAGGCAAGACTGCAGCTCTATCTTACACCTTGAATATGTAAAAGCAAAAGCTAAAGCTATATGAGGATGCATAAACCAGATCAAATCTCAGATAAGAAGCAGCTTCAAAGGTCAGAAATGTGCTAGAATGAACTCAGCATAATTTTTGGATCAGTGTTAGTTAATTAATAATCTTACGCATTATTTAAACTCAAATCCTCAGCGAGTCCTGCATATATATCCAAGTTTTCAGAGCAGAACAAGTGACAACCCACTACCAAGCAGCAAGCTCAAGATTTCATTCTTCCCTAGAGAAATATTTAACTAATAATTATCCTTCATGCAAATAGAGCAATGCCTGACTGAAGACTTTCATTCATTCCAACGTACAAAAATAGAGCCGAACATTCCTGTTAAAAAGCTATCCAGGTAAGACATCTGCCTCACCTCTCACACCTCTGAACCCAGGTTTTATTTGTTCTTCGTCTGTTTTCAAAGGTACAAATTGACTCTTTCAGTTATTTTGCACACCGGTGTCACTTTTTAAGTTTTGTTCATTATTGTGTTCTTCGTAAACAGTGCTTATAAGGCACATATTGGGCAAAGGTTTGTAAAGCATGTAGTCAGCTGTAATTGGTATAGAAGTAATTTTTCCTGCAAACTCTGGTCTAAGAGTTCAAGACCTGCCGTTTGGCTAGTTTTTATTTGTATTTAAGAAAAGTGGCTTATATGACACTTATCTGGTTCTCAAAGTATTAACTTATTATTAAACTGAGCATATTCTTAGTGATTTAACACGAAAAAGGGTTTCCAAAATATTGTCCTTACTGTGTGTTGTAAACCCAAGACACCAGTGAAGGCAACAGGAAAAAACATGAGAATGGGGTATCAATTTCGTTTTCTCCACAATAGCTTAATGTGACTAAACAACGTCCAGCAAAACCACAGGGCAGAAAACAGAGCTTAGTGTTTAGTTTTGTGACTGATGACTGAAGTCTTGGAAAGCTGTCTTGAATTATTTTTTTAAAAAAACAGACTTTCATTTTGGACCAGCTCCCTTTCCAAAAGCAAGAAGTCTGTTTTTAGGAATGTTCTTTGACCCCACAGAAAATCTTTTTGATCATATCCTAGGACTCTCCAGAAGAATAATGCTGTCTTGCCTTTGAGTGCATGCCAGTATTTTGACCAGCATATCAAGCCCTAAACAAAACCAGTCCCTGGAGAACCAGTGAAACTACTTGATCATTATTTCCAAGGTCTAATCATTCCCAAGGATGATCTGATGGGCCAGTCTTTACAACAGCTGCTGGCTGAATATGTGTGTTCTACCACAGCTTGCTCATCACTTCTGGGATTGTAACATGTCACTGGCTGTCACCTTACTCACTGGGACACTGGACTGAGAATCCTTGGGAAAACATGAATTGAATCACAACTGCTGGTGAATGCAGGCATTCAAAAAAGAGCCTACCTTGCTTTGGAAATCCTAGATCAATTTGTAGCTGGAAGTAGAAGCTGTTAATTGGAAATTTAAATTAGAAATACAGAAATCTAAAACATTGCTCAACTCACAGAATAACTCCTTAGTATAGCAGTGTTACTTTAGAGTGGACTTAGATGAATCTTCTGGCTTTCCTGACTCATAGAGACCAATAAACTGTAATTAGATTAGCGTAATGTTGAAACTCAGCAGGAAAATGCTTTGAAGCCACAATATTTTGCCTAGATACAGTAAAAAAACAACTGAGCCCATCAAGTGTCATGATTTTCCTAAAAAGCACTGTGATGTTCTTTGCCCACAGCCTGAAAGCTTACTAGATCAGTGTTTAAATAAATGGTGTTGGTTGCTGGCACCTTGCTTAAGTCTGCTTCCAAGCACATCTAGGTCCAGGTGCTCTAACACTGAAAATACAATAGTTTATGTAAGACAGAAAGAAACATTCATTTCACTTGTTCTGTTTTGTCACTTGATCCTTTCCAAAACTCATAGGTTATGTCAACATTTCAAAGTCATTCTGCACAACAAAAGCAGATTAATAAATCAAAGCAGTAGGTGCTGAAGCAGTATTGTATTATATTGAATTCATTTCAGGGGATTTTATTTAAGACTAGTCAGGTCCCACAGACTAAATGTCCTCAGCACATCCGTTCAAATCTGTCCAAAGAACCAATTGCTGGCTCAGGTTTTTATGCCACCATAAAGGGTCAGAGTGCACTGGGGCACAGCTTCTGCGTATTTTCCTCTGAAAAAAAAAATCTTGTTTGCAAGCATAACATGCCTCTGTACATTGAATCTATGCACTGTAAATTAGGCTAACCAGGAATTTTTTTCAACACGGTGTTAATGCTCAAAACCAGAACAGTAAGGTAGTCATAGCCTTTAGAGACCAAGAGAGGTTTCTTACAGGCAGAAAAGGTTGCTGATATGAAAGATGACTACCATGACCAGTTTAACTCAACACGTACAAGTGTTTTAAATCAAATGCTTAGCTAAAAATAGAATGAAATTTCAGATGATAAATATAAAACCTGTTCTACCCACATTAGTTTTCAGCTGAATTTTCATAGTTTGAACATAGAGAAAACTGCAAGCATCAAACTATACAAAGGGCTAGAAATCTACTGATTTTTAAAAAGATATTTAGACTACTATAATGGTCATTTTCAATCAGTCCACATATCTCTAACAAGAATCTCTTTTCTGCCTTTTACCAAATTATGAATTACATACCTGTAACGCTTAAACATCTTGTTTCAAGCTGCAGTTAAACTTTGCATGGCCTTAGAAATCAGGGTCTGCCATTTAAAATAATAACTGTGAATCTGTTTAAGACTTTTGCACTAGTTACAGATATGCATTGTTTTCAATTTGCT
Organism: Chionis minor; assembly: GCA_013398295.1. Taxonomy (NCBI): domain Eukaryota; kingdom Metazoa; phylum Chordata; class Aves; order Charadriiformes; family Chionidae; genus Chionis; species Chionis minor. The sequence continues at coordinate 201,563 of VZSF01003469.1, read as the reverse complement.
GGCAAAAGGTATTTGTTAAAATCTTGAAAAAAAATTCTAAGCAGGATAGACAGAAGACTTTATCATAAGCTACTCTCCATTTGGAGAGCTACAGGTTGAAAGCTTACAGGCTGTTCGTAGTCTGCTCTTTCGCACTCAAAAGCCCTTTTTTTTTCCTCAGCTTGGAATTCTACACTTTAACTGAGTGTTACCAAACATTAACAAATCAAAACACTCTTCTTAACAACAACAAAAAAGTAATAAAAATATGAAATTTACACAGAGAATGGTGACTTACACTGACAGAATACCATGCCAGTGAGTATACTTCAAGTTTTAGGAAACTGATGTGTATGTCTTCTGTCTCTCGATACTGAAAGAGGAAAGAAACTGCTTTTACTTGTAAGTGAAGACAAGCTTTGACATTATATTGCAACGTCAAACCTGGCACCAACTGCTTTGTTGCAGAGATCCTGGCTGTTTAAGACACTGGGAGAGGCTGGGCTTGAGAAGTTGTTGTTTCCTAGAGATTCTGCACACTGTTGTACTACCACATACTCTCTTCTTCTAGGTCAATATAAGCCATTGTTTATCTCCCAGTACTTATATATGGGCATCTACTCTTTCTCATCTTTTAACCAGAAGACAAGATTTGCTGCTTGGCATAGTCTGTCTGATATTTTCCACCTTCCTGCTCCTATTTTTGTTTTTAAACTGTTTAAGGTAGGGCACTTGCATGTTATACTGCTTTGCCTCTCAGTCATGGCCCCACCTCCTCCCAAATGATTTATGAACACACTAAGCTAATTTGTCGTACAAAGAATTGACTAATTTAATTCCATTTTTCCTCAGTAAAACAAACTGTATTCAACTGCATATAGTCTTAAATGTCTGCAAGAAAGGGCTCAATCTGCACATTTATTTCTTAGTGTTATGGGTCACCAGAGCCCTGTAGTGGTGTTCTTGTTGGGATAATTCTTCCTTAAAAGCACATTCGGGTGACAAACTTTTAGCATTAATCATCTGTGCTTAAAAAAAATTCATGAATTGCAACCTAACAGCCATTTTCTTCACATTGCAGGAACACTGACATGAAGTAAACACTGGGACAATGGAAAGGCCACTTGAGGCTATCAGGATGGAAAAAAGGACCTCTTCCTGCTTTCTCATGAAAAGAAAGACTCATGTCAAGATTAATAGGAAAGAAGTCATGCTAGCTAAGCTGAGGAAGAGCTGCTCCTGCACCCCAAAGAAGCTGAAGAACTTTGTCATGGACTTCCTTCCTGTTCTACGATGGCTTCCCAAGTACCATTGCAAAGAGTACATTTGGGGGGACGTTATGTCTGGGCTAGTGATTGGGATCATTTTGGTGCCCCAAGCAATTGCATACTCACTGCTTGCAGGTCTGAAGCCCATTTATAGTCTTTACACATCGTTCTTTGCCAACATAATCTATTTCTTAATGGGCACATCCCGTCATGTCTCAGTTGGTATTTTCAGCTTGATAAGCTTAATGGTAGGACAAGTTGTGGACCGAGAACTTCTCTTGGCCGGGTTTGATTTAAATGATGATGCCCCACCAGCCTTGGCTGATAGCTCTCTGCAGAATGACAGCCAGACCAACACAACTGCCTTCAACCTTACAATTGCAGGGATGAATGCCGAGTGTGGGAAAGAATGCTATGCTATTGGCATTGCTACAGCCTTGACATTTGTGGCTGGAGTGTATCAGGTAAGTGGTTGCTGACATCCAGAGGCAAGGTATGAAGTTCCTAATGCCTCTCTGCATGACCTAAGCTCTGGCTTGATTGTCTTTCAATGAGAGATAGGGCATTAGATCACTTGAATGACCTTGAACTGTCTTCTTCAGGAAGTCTAACTGTAGGCAACTAGGAGAAAGCATGAGGTAAGTGGTTTTCTTAGCTACTAGCAAACACAGGTAAAACAAGACTTCTACAAGACCATTTTGATACTCTACTGCGTCTTGGCCTTCCTGCTTTCACCAGGACCATGAATGCAATACAGATCTTACCATGTGGGAAATTGCCACGTAGCTGCATACTTCAACAATGAAGAAATAACTGTTTCCCTAGATACTTTAATTAAAGGTGAAGACCCCCTCACCTACTTCTACACAGGTTCAGAATGTGCTGCTCAGCGTTTTGCTAGTGGGTACTATGTTGTACCAAACTCCTGTCCAAAGATAATTCAGAAGCAGAAAGGACAAGAGGAGAAATAGATTGACTAATCTACTTTTCAGGCAATGGCTGCGCTGGACTCTTTTGAGATTTACCAACGTACTGCCTAATACGAGGATATCATGAGAACACAGAAGGAAGCATGACAAGCACACTTAACTATTAATTATTTATATGAAATAAGAAAGAGCTAGCTATCTTCCTGTTTACTAAGAAATTTCAGGTCACGTTTATGAACAACAAAATGCCCTTGTGGAACTGTATTTTCCAAAGCCATCAAATGAAGGAGAAGCAATTAGTTAAGGACAGTATCCTGGGATGTGGAAAAGTTTGTGAGCTCTTTTGCCACTTCTGACCTTAGGCATGCCACAAAGGCTCTTTGTGTTCCACTTTTCCTTCTGTTCACAGGGCTAAAATTAAAAGCTGTGCCACTAAAGTAGGGACCTTAGCTGTTGTCATTCAAGTTCTGTTTAAAAAGCAATGGCCATAAGTTTTAACTTTATTCACTTTAAGAGAGGAAAAAAGAAAATTGGTTTTGGTATAATAGAAGCACTTTTGGATCCACTGCTTGTCTGCATGGGAAATAAAATTCAGACAAGATACGTCAGTGGAGTCACTTCAGAACAATGTTTGACTGACTCTGTCTCCAACTCATTCACCTCCTGAGTTTGTAGTATCCCACAACAGTAGAAGGAATCATGTTTTGAAAGCAGACTGGAAACATCAGAGGATAATTTCTGTTTTAAGATTCAAATAGCCAAATGCTATCTTCCTACAGCTAGTTCTTTCCAATCTGTACTTAATTATATTTGCAGTACCGTTTAAAGCACATCTCTTTTTTTTTTTTTTTTTTCCCTTTTCTGTGTCTCCTCAGGTTCTCATGGGAATCTTTCGTCTGGGCTTTGTATCTATGTACCTATCTGAGTCTGTACTGGATGGCTTTGCAACTGGTGCTTCCTTAACCATTTTAACAGCCCAAGTGAAGTATCTGATTGGAATAAAAATCCCACGTAGCCAAGGGCATGGAATGCTTGTTATTACCTGGATTAACATTTTCCGGAACATTTCTCAGGCTAACCTTTGTGATGTCATCACAAGTGCCATTTGCATTGCAGTGCTGGTAACTGCTAAGGAACTGGGAGATCGGTATAAGCATAAACTGAAATTTCCTCTTCCCACAGAGCTGGTAGTTATTGTTGTGGCAACACTGGTGTCACATTACGGGAAGTTAAATGAAGTGTATGCATCCAGTGTTTCTGGAGCTATTCCAACAGGATTTATTCCACCCAAGGTACCACATTTCAGCTTAATGCTCCGAGTTGCTGTAGATGCTTTGCCTCTTGCCATAGTCAGCTTTGTCTTCACCGTATCCCTTTCCGAAATGTGTGCAAAGAAATACGCTTACACCATCCGAGCCAATCAGGAAATGTTTGCTGTGGGGTTTTGCAACATCATTCCTTCTTTCTTCCACTCTTTTGCAACCAGTGCAGCTCTGGCAAAAACGCTCGTCAAAACATCTACAGGCTGCCAGACTCAAGTCTCTGGAGTAATTAGTGCAATGGTGGTTTTGCTGGTGCTTCTCTTCCTGGCACCTCTCTTCTACTCCTTGCAGAAGTGTGTCCTGGCTTGTATCATTATTGTCAGCCTCCGAGGAGCCCTGAGGAAGTTCCGAGATGTGCCAGCACGGTACCACGTGAATAAGGTGGACACACTTGTTTGGGTCATTACCATGTCTGCCTCTGCTTTGATCAGTACAGAAATAGGGCTGTTGGTTGGCATTGTTTTCTCCATGTTATGCATCATAGTTCGGACACAGCGACCACGGACAGCCCTGCTTGGTCAAATCCAAGACACCAGCTTTTATGAGGATGACTTAGAATATGAAAATCTCTCTTCTGTTCCAAAGGTCAAAATATTCCGTTTTGAGGCCCCACTTTACTATGCAAATAGAAACTACTTCCTAAAGTCTCTGTACAGACTGACTGACTTAGATCCTAACCTAGAAGCTGCTAGAAGGAAGAAATACGAGAAGAAGGAAAAGCAGCGTCTGAAAAAAGGAGACCACACAACTGCTAATGGACTGGGCATCGGAGAAACCACTCTGCAATTAGTTCCTAAGCAAATCGATTTCCAAGCCCTTGTTGTAGATTGCTCTTCCATCTCATTTTTGGACACCACTGGAGTTAATACTCTAAAGGAAATCCTGAAAGACTACAAGGACTTAAACATTTCTGTTCTCCTGGCTTGCTGCAATCCCTCAGTGATAGACTCTCTGAAAAGAGGAGGTTACTTTGGGAAAGATTTTGCAAATATGCAGGAAATGCTGTTCTACAGTATACATAACGCTGTGCAGTTTGCTAAAGACCAAAAGCTTCCAGCAGATTGCTCAGTTTAATCCTGTGTCCTCCTTGCCAATTCATTACAAAAGTGACAGACACGGAGGGGCAGTTTGCAATAATTAAATTGTCAGACACACTGCTGGCTGGGTATATCAATGGGTCTAAAAGCCATTCTCCCCTGAAGAGCTCTGCTGTTTGTCAGATACCACACAGAACAGTCCAGCCACTGGGGATGCAGTCCAGGATCAGGATGGAACAGGTCCGATCATTACCTGCACCTTCACTTTAAAATGAAGGTGATGTGCAATAGGGCAGTTTGGGATTGACTTCCTCCTTGTGCCATGATCATGTGTGACCCAACATATGCATCATGAGACTGCTGTGCTGGAAGGTCTGCTCAGTGTCAGCTGATTCTCCCAGTGGTTTAATGGCTGGTTTGTTTCAAGAGGACTAAGCTATTTCCATAAAAACGCAGTCAGACTACTATCTTGGACACATAATGGCTTGCAAATCCCTGCCCCTTCCATCATTCCAGATGTGGTCCTAAACAACTCCCACTATTTGCATACTAATAAAATGTATAAAGTATCGTTGAATGTAGCACGTCTCTCCACCTTGATTACATAGGCTGGAGTTACTTATGTTATTAGCTTCAATCTGTGGTGATTAGTTACTGAAGGCTGTGATACCCTGAATGATGCTGCAAAAAATATGACTCTGATGCACAATTTTGTAACTAGTGAAAGCATAAACAGGATTAAGAAAAATGAATGCCTTCAACTGGCAGCCACACAGTTACCCAGGTAGTTGTACCATCTTGTAAAAATAAGCTGCCTCTGGTGGGCCGATGGAACTCCAATTCAGGGACATGTAAGGACCATAAAACGTAAAACCTCAGAACTGTGAGGCAGCACAGCATGCTCTTCCTACAACTGCCTGCCTGGGTGCAAAGAGAAATGGGAAAAAAGGGTAGGGTGGGAAGGTAAATCTGTGATCTGCTTACGAAGGCGAGCGACGGGTCCGTCACAACTGCCTGGCTGGTCTTCTCTGATGCAATCAATGCTTATGAAGCTTTACAGTAGTGTAACTGGGACAAGTAAAGGGAGCAATGCTTTTCAAGCTGTATGTCCCCATATGCTGGAAAAATTCCACTACTGTTTGTACATGCTACAGATGTTTTGGGTTTTTTGTTTTTCTCCTATTCTTTGATTTAAGATCCACTAAACCATGTTTTCCAGGGCAGGGTTACTTTCTGTAACAAATTGCATTAACTGATATTCATTCTGCTTTGTGTCAAATGATAGACCCAGAGTCAGTTTTGTTGTTATATATGCATGTTCTCTCTTTACAAATAACATAGATTTAGATTTTGATTGTAACACAGTTAGTATTCGTGGCATTGGCAGAATATCCTTTCTCATACTCAAGCTTATAGTACCTGCATCAAAGGCAGGACAGCTGCCCTATCCTTCTCCCTTTGTTCATAGCTGGTTCACACACAGCACCAGCCACAGAAGGAAATACTATCACAGCTGCGCCTTCTACAATTAGCAGACTCTAGAAATAGGTAGCATATATGCAGAAGCCATTTGTCTGTTGTGCCATTTAAAAAAGTAAACATGAGGTCAACACATCAGGTGACTTGCTTATTTCAAATTTTCAGGTCACTGAATGACAGGACATTCAAACCAAGGTTCTCCAGATGTCCCCGAGCCTGTCTGGCTCTCAAGAACAAATGTTTAGTTAAAGGAAAAGCAGTGCATTCTCAAAAGACAAAATAAAAATGTCTTCACAGGGATTGAGAATAGCACGATATTAGGTAAGTGACTCAATGCTGACATTTCCATGCACTCGTTACAAAAAAGCAAACCAGGTGCACACTGTTAGTACTGCCAGAGCAGTAAAACCTGACAGAAATGTCTGTCAAGATTAAAGGATTGACCATTGGCGGCATTTTCCTGACATAAACAATTTAATTACACTATTCCTTAAATTGCTGTCTTGGTATGCCTAGCTTCTTTCAGTCATAAAAACAAATGGGCAGAGCCCAAGGACAAAGTATTGCCTTGTGTCTGCTTTTGTTCATAATCATGCTTTGATCAGGTAATATCCCTTTTAAGGTCCTGCCAGGGCCCAGCATGAGGAAATGGGTTTACAGGAGTTACTGCCAGATACCAATGCAGACACTCTTAGGCTGTTGTACCAAAGCAAGCTGTCATTGGAAGTCAGATAAAATTGTTTCAGTACAAAAGAACACACATCCTAGCAATCTTGACTTCTTTATGGGTCAAGCTACCAGCCTAGAACATAAATGAAAAAATCCCAAAATACTCTTAACTCTAGTTGAATCTTATTTTAAGACAGGGGAAANTTTTGTTGAATTTTTTTTTAAAACAGGGGAAAAAAAAAAAAAAAAAAAAAAAAAAAAAGCGCGAGATTTCAATGGAAGGTGTATCCCTGCAAGTGTCTCTGGAGAAAAATGAAGATAGGTTGCCCTTCCCTTATCCAGCAGGCTGAGAAATTGAGTCAGCAGTCTCTTTTTCATCATATTTATTGTATGAATGGCACCAAAGTTTCAGCAAAGAAACTTGGCTATGCATACGAGGGGGGTAAGCTTTAAAGCTTTTACTACAAAGAAACTCTGGACTGGAAGAAACCATAAGAACAATTTTCAGTTTCATTGACAGAGCTGTCTCACAATCAAGTTGTTGTGGTGGACAATGTCAAACACAGCAGGGAGACAACTTTCAGTGCTATGATGTGGGAGTGATGATGCTGGGAGACCATAAATTATTTCTAAGTAGTACATAAAAGATAACTAAAAAAGCAAGCCTTTTTCCGGCACATTTATGTTTGCTATACTGTGTTATATCAAGATCAAGGGTATGAAGATTGAAAATGTTGAAAACTGCTGATTTTCTTCTCTCCTATTCTACCAGGAATTAGGTAGTATGACTTGGAGAGAACCTGGGGATAGGCTTTTAATTCCAACTAGGTTAATACTAATGTTGAAATAAAATCATTATATGCCTTTTAGGACACGTTATATCCATCATGTAGATTGACTATATTTTTGCTCACTGGTGCCTTGTATAAATCACATATCCAACAAACTTTAGTACTGCTACATAAGAATAAGAAAGGGTTCTTAACTTGCAGACTGCGGGGGTCCCATGCAGCTGGGCAAAGAAGAGGTGGGAATCTTCACCTCAAACTCTCCTGGTGACCGGTGCAGCATTGCCAGAATGTGTGGTCTAGGTATCAAAATGGCTGTATTTATTGGCACTGGGAACTAACCACCAGGGAACTGTCCATGAAAGACACCTTGGGTTCCCCCATAACCATCAATATTCCTGTGGCACGTGACATAGAGAGAAATGTGTGCTTTTCATTGGAAAATAAAACTACAGCTCTTTGAAAACTGTTTGCCTCATGGTATCCTTTCACAGGTAGTGAAGTAACAGGATGGCTTGGAATGAAGAAAAATATGAGGTGAGTTTGCCATCCTAGAAAAGGGTTAAAATACAGGGATCCACTGAGCATTGGGGGTTTAGAAGACATAATGAGAAAGACCATTACAGAAGTGAGAAGGTCGTGGTCTTTTATTTGAGCATATCTGCTTCCTGGGAGGAACATTTATGGTACCTTTTTACAGATGGCACAACTGTGAGGAAAAGCAATGCCTGTGTCTGTTAGCCTTCCACACTGGTGGTATCTCCTAGTCCTCTGTTTTCTTCTTCGGTCAAATACCTACCATCACCTTCCAAGAAGTCTTCTCTACTCACCAACCCCACGATACAACCTAATTTTGCTATAACAGGGTTCTCACTCAAAACCTCTTTATGTCCTTCTGGAAATCACTGATTCAGGAAGAGAATTGCACGTGCACAGAATTTAGCATCAGCACTGAACCCCTCCTTTACAGACTTGCATTCTTGCCCCTGTCGCTTCTCCCAATTCCAATGTTTGCCTGCAGGCTCCATGCTTTCTCCCTTTCCAAACCATTGCTGCCACTCAGTCCACTCATTGACTTGTTGTCCTTCCACAACTTAAATGTCTTCTTGTCTTTGCTTTTTTGCAAAATGAGCAGTTTTAGCGTGGTTCAAAACAGTAGCAAATTTTCTAATTTCTACATGTCAAAGCTGGGCTAAATATGAGCTAGTGGGTTACAATCCTACCCTTGAGGCACTAGAGCTTTTCCTGCTTGACTGATAAGTTTCCACGCTCCTAGAATTTTGGCTGTGTCCCACTTTGAAGGACTCAGTGCCTCACTCCGTACAAAGGCTGAGCGGAATCCATAACAGACGCATTGTTTTCCCTCAATCATTTGGAAAGCCCAATCCAATACATGGCACAGCTGAGACAAGCTGACAGGAGGAATTTTCCCTGAGTGTAGATATGGCTACTTTCTTTTCAAAGCTACTTGCTCATTTTTCTGTAAGTCAGTTGGTTACAGAAACCTGAAAGACCCAAGCCATGTCCCAGGAGAAACCTGAGACCCAAGACAGGGACTCCAGTGGTGATGGTGAGCAGTGATAGTTGTCCTTGCCCCTGCTGAAGCTGGGTCACTGCAAGAGTGAATACACAGCCCAGCCCCATAAGAGAGGGAGGCACATCACAGGAAAGGGTGTTTACTGGGAAACTTCCACAGGGGGAGGAGCTGTGTTACCTTCTGTATTCACAGATGGACTAACATACAGAGGCAGGTCTGGGGTACAGACACAATACTCATCTGTGTGCAGGATCTTCGAATGCCTTCCTAAACAAACCTACATACACAAGTACACCCGAATACCTAGGAAGAAAACTTCTGTTCCTAATGTACACTCTGAAATCCACTACTCCCCTGCTCACATCCCACTTCCAGAGTCTGAGCTCTCCTTCTCTGTGTTGCTTCCCCAAACTTACAACTGGTAAATTCCCATCCTCCTGTGTGTGGCACAGGAAAGGCAATAATGGTGTGGATTGTAAACATGCTCAGCTCAGCAACAGCCTGATGCAGGTAGAACTTGACGAGCTATTACAGCTTTTGATGCAGCTTTTAAAGTTTGTCTTTCCTCACAAACCAATCACTCCTGTTCTAGGAATCTGTATTTGTCTCTTTCCACTACGCATATTGGGATGACCATATTTAAGCTGAGTTACATGGGACCTAAAAAGCAAGGAATTCCAATGTTGTCCTCGCTTCTAAAAGTCTGACATGTATTCTTCTAGAACTTAGAAATGCTATTATGTATATGAATCCTTTTGGAAGAGGGTATAAATTGCTATTCACTACCTGTCACTTGATGCAGCACACAGGTGGGTTCAGGATGGAAAAAGAAATTCCCAAGTGTAGTGGAAGGAAGATAGAAGTAGTAATAAAATAGTGGCAGCTTTCATTTGACGTCTCTAAGTTAGACTTGGTTTAATCTTCATAGGACTTTTTTTGCTGTATCATGTCTCCTAAATTAAAGGCCAGAAAAGTAAGCCAACTTTCTAGTCCCCCAGCACTGTTCTTTGAATGGTTAATGGATAGCAAAGCACATATCAGGATGGGTGAAATGCCTTGATAAGAATAGACTGAATTTAAGCCTATGACCCTATTCCATCCCATTCCTAGCTTTTGCCAAAGACTCATCTAACCTGGAAAGGGAGTGCAACACTGACCTGAATATTAAAAGCACACCTACAGCCAGGGGGAGCTCTAGGTACACATGTGGACAGCTGGGATGTGGACAGGAACTGAAGTCTCAAAGCGCAGCTTCTCCCAGCAGTTCTTCTCAGTACTGAGTAGTTGCTGGTGTTGGTGCTACCACATCAAGACCAAACTCTGCTGGACTTGAAGGAACAGCAGTGATAACACCCAGTATGAGTCTTGAAAATAGTAAGAATGACCGTTGCCTGGAATCCAGCTGACAGCTTTCTCCGTAACAATGGGCTTAGATGCCTGACCGCAAAGCAGAACCCTTCCTTGCTTAAGGAACCATTGGAGACTCCTCTGGAGCTCTCTTTTCAAGGTTGTGCCACGCATTATTTTAGAAAGGATGCATCCGGTTAAAAAAAGCTGCACTAGAACCTTGTACATGCAATGGTCCATGAAACCCATTTCTGCTAGGCTGAGGCCTCTCTGGAGGCCATGGTATGACTGGAAATCAAGATGCTGAGGCCTGGACATCATAGCAGGGGAGATGTGGAATAACTGTAGCATATGACCTGAGATGGTCTTGGTAAAACTTGAGACCAGCACACCCACAAAACTATTCAGATGAAAGGAAACCTTAAATTGCTCCTTAACCTCTTGTTAGGATGTAATGCATGCAGGTTAGCACAACCTTTCTCAACACAAGCTCTCTCTTTCTTGATCTCATACACCCCCAAATAGATTCCCCTCCATTGGTACTTACCTGACTTCCAAGGAAGCAAAGACATGCCCAGTTTGCAATTATACTAAGATAAATATCAAAGTGAGGACCTGTTGGACAATTCAATGTGTCACATTTTTCCAGATTTTGACTTCAGCTGCTGCTTACCTGAGAGCAACTAATTCCAGTAACCAGTGAATTCGAACTTGTTCAATGCCACCATGTGGAACAGAAGAAATATAGGCTAGGTTCATCTCTTGGTCTTTGCTCAAGTCAAATAGGTCAGCACGGCTGTGAGGTAAAGGAGGGCTTCAGGAAAGGAGGGACAGAAAAGAAAAAACACATTGAAACGTTAGCCAGCAGCTCCACTGGGTATTCAAAGACCCCTGTACTAAGTCCCTATACCACCTGCAAGATCCTCCCTAGAATGACAAACACGAACATGAGATGAAAGCAAAATGGAGCTCCAGGTTATTTGGGACTAACTGGCTACACATGTAGTTTGGCAAAGTGAAACACAATTTGGGTGCATCTCATTGCCCTGCTCAAAAGAAAGTACTACCAGCAGTCATCGCTGCACAGATAGCAACCTCAGACGGCACTGGCCTGAAAAAGCCATACAATGGCACTCATCTTGCCTCTGAGTACCTAATGATAAGGGAGCTCAGTGTCTTTTAGGCTTTGGAAGTCAGATTTGCTGAGGTCTGCATTAAGACAAATAAGAGCCTGATCTTCCTGCTGACATCTATGCAATGACACCAATTCTCGCTCTGCTGTGGAAGCTACACTTGTTAGAAGCAGAATTAGACCCTCAGAGCCTCCACATTCTTCAGCCATGTTCAACTCACCCCTAAGCATAAGGAAGCATGGGAGCGCAAGCAGTTTAACCTACTCATGGCTATACAGCAATGATCGTGTTAACATGACTTTGGTGTCCACTTCCACCGAAATTAACATTTCTGTCAATTCTGAGGCAAATTTCTGCTGCCTCTATCTCCACAGATAAATAGCTGCAAGATGGAGGAAGATCTCACCCCTACTCTCCACAAGCCAGAAACTTAGAATGCTGTCCCGTTCACAGGGTTTGAGCATCCTTACATACTCTCATTAGGCCTCCTGGTAATGTGCAAATACTGAATGTTAAAGCATTTGTATTACAAGAAAGAGAAAAATATATACTGTCCCCAAGGTCTGGTAAAATATTTCCATGTGTCTTGATGCTACAAAGAGAGATGACTTGTGCTCTAATTACAGACTGTATATTAATTCTGTAAGTGAAAAACTAATATAGTTTATGCTTTACCTACTGTGACCTGTCTCCTCTGGTGGGTGGATCAGCTCTGTGCTGACTGTAACTATGCTGGGAAGAGTCATACCGTCATCCTCTCCTCCTCTGTCCCCCTCCAAATATTCATCCCACCTCCAAGGACCCCACTGAATGAACCTGCTACTGTATAACCATATGCGCACAAAGGGGGAAAAGCCTGACCCTACCTGGACAAGAACTTGATGCAACTTTTGTCCTAGTTAAGTCACTGCCTATTACCCCATCTCTTGCATCCTCATCTGAAAGCGCAAGTCTTGACACAGATCACATCCTTGTAATGCTTCATACAAATCTGCCGGCACATGTGAGCCCCTCTGCGCAACTTCACCAGCATACAAGGCACTTAAAAGTCATCTCCCTGAGGTTCCTTCAAGTCATAGAAGTGAGACCGAGAAGTTACAATTCCATTCTTGCTAAAAATGTAATGGCCATTTGGGACTTTTTAATTGTTCCAGTGGATAAAGACAATGTCAACTGTCAGTTTTTGAGGGAGTGCTTTACTACTGCTCTAATATTCAAACCTGCTTTAGTTCAAGCAGTGGCAAAGATGAAGTCAAGGCATAAAGCATTCCAAAGCTTAGTCTACACTTAACAAACACTCTGAAATTCACACTGCTAGAGAGAAATCTAGCAGAAACCATGACAAGATACAGAAGAAAGCTGGCAGAACATTGGGTTTTTTAGAGGCAGTATCCAATTCTGTCCTTTCCTGTTGTGAGTGGATGGTGCCCATGCAAGAGAACATCAAGCCTTGCAGTCTTTGAGGCTTTACCAACCACTGATCCACAGCTGTGCATTTGCCCAACTGTCTGAAACTGATGTAGAAAAGAAGCTAGAACCCAGTTCTGTCACACTGTGAGCTTTCAAGGAAGCTGGGATCCTACAGCTTGAGAAATACCAGTGTGGGCCAGGTGTTACAATTGCATAGCTGCTGACCCACGGAGAGCCTCTGCCTCTGCTGCTGTTCCTCTGCCTTCCTCCACATGCTTTCCATGTTTGCAGCTTTCCAAAGTTTCTTTCATACAATCAAAATCACTCATTTCTTGGGCTGTAGTTTAAAAGGGCAAAACATTCTACTTTTAATGCAGTTTTTCACTAACTTTCCTAACATTGCAAGCAAAAGTTAAAAAGAGAAACAGCAAAAGAAAATAAAATCTAGAAAGTTCAAACATTTCTCTTCATCAGAATGTATTTCAGGTCCTGTTGTGTTTTCCCACCAACATGGAAAACTACTAGAAAATTTTTCAAGTTTTGCCTTAGACTACCTCTAAGCATCTTGCAAAAAAAGTGCACAAATTACTTTTCATCCAAAGCACATTCCTCTTTTTGCTACAACTGTTATTTGATCCATTGTATGCCTAAATGAAGGAGGTCATAACCAGTTTAGAGTAAAATATGACCGCTGCTGAGGAATACATCGTCACTTGCTTTTGAGCCTGCTAGAAGCCTTCACATATCTCACAAAACCTGGAGGCTGTTCAACTCCAGTAAGATCAGCAAGACTAGGCTTCCTCCAAGATGCAAAGCACTAACAGGATATGAAGCGCTGGAGCTGGGATTTAGGCTTGCTCCCACCCATCCCCCTGACTTTGATGAACCAGACTCACTGGCGGTATCAGGAACATGTCGCACGTTGAAAGTGTCTTGAAGAAACTCCTAGAACGAACAGGCAGGGAAGCTTTGCCCAGGCCCGTTTAGGGACAATGACGATGGAAACACTGAAAAGGGAGGGAGTTGCGAGTTATCAACGTATGGGCTGTGCTGGGGAAGAGGAAGGACTTGACGTGTTGCAGGACCCTAGAGGCAAGGGGACGTGTCAGAGAAGGGATGCTGGCTGGCCCTGTCTTGTGGTCTGCTTTGTTTACGTTAACTGGCCGCATCCCACGACCAGCGCCACGCAGGTAACACCAACAGGCTCAGCAGCAAAGGGCAGCGAGGCGTCAGACCCCACAGCAGCAGGCCCGGGAAAGCCTAGGTTCCTCGGAAAGGCCGCGCCCTCACAGCCCGCGGATCCTTCCCCCGAGGACGGCTGAGGCGGCCGGCTCACCCCGGCCGCTGCTCCTCAGCGCTGCCCGGCCTACTGCCGGCCGCCGGGCTGCGCGCGCTTACCAGAAGCCTGTGCTCCGCCAGAAGTGCTGCAGGGGCCGCTCGCTTCGCCCGACGTCCACGGACACCACGTAGGCGGCGGAGCCCGCGCCCAGCTGCACGGCCAGCCACAGCAGCGCCTCCATGGCGGTGCCGGCAGCCCAGCCCAGCCCAGCCCAGCCGAGCGGAGCCGAGCCGAGCCACGCCACAGCGGCGCCCGTTACCGACGCAGCACGGAAGCGACGCCAAACACCCGCCCCCAGGGCGACGGGACCCGCCCCCAGCGGCTGCTGCCGGCCCTGGGTCGGGTACGTTTAACGCGCTCGGGGAAGGGCAGCTGAAGTAGTTGGCAATGGCGTCTCTGCCCGAGGCCCAGGCGGCTCGTACTCTTGTCGTCGTCGCTGTTGCTGTGTCGCGGGCACAGCCGCGGGGTTCGTCGCTTCCCCGCAGTCGCGGCAGGGCACGCAGCTGCTGGCGCTGCGCTTCCCCGCCGGTACCGCGTGGGGGAACCCAGCCCTGCGCTGCCGGTGCGCCCTGCTGCTCCGCCGTCACTGGCGGGCGGGAAAGAGGGTGGTGCGCGGTGGTGCGGGTGAGCAGCCTTCCCCGAAAGAACACATTAGCAGAACTGAAAAGATGTCCGGTTTTTCAGTCTAAACGTACTTATTTATCTCGGTATGGCAAAGAGCTTTAAAAGCACTTTATAACAGAAAGGCTGTAGATTGGCTTTCTAAAAGTGTACTTCTCATGATGTGTACTACGACTGGTTTTTCCATGGTGTGGGACTCTCTTCCTTAGGGTCCCTCTCTTTTACTTACTGTACTGCCTCTGGGAATCTTGTCAAGCCTTGCCAGCTAGAAGAAAAATGTGGGGAATTGGGCCTGCCATCCATACACCCAAATACCACGGTAGCATCTCATTTTGTGTTCGTTTGTTCTGATTAAGTGGGTGGATGGGATACTGCAGTCTGATTTCCAACAGAGGCCCTGGATTTAGCAGGGGAAATCGTGGGCCCCTGTAACAGTGCCCGCACCAGAGAAGATGCAGGGAGCTGCCAGGTGGAGATGATCTCCAACAAGAGAATGAAGTGACAACTGTGTTCGTAGGAATCAAGGCTAGTGGAGCAACCAAAACTTGCCGCCCAAAAAGCTTGGGTATTTCAGCCCCTTTCACCAAAGCCCTCCCTGAAGCAGTTGCACTATAGCTAGCAGAGGGGAAGTCAGACAGACTCTTCTTCAGCTCAAGAATATTGCAACTAGGAGAAGACTCAGCGTGGGTAGGTTTATGCCATGTGCAATCCTGCTTGAGTCAGGAGGTTCTCTGTCTCAAAGGAGCAGTAAACTGGGCCCCATCGCTAAGAAACTGCAAAGTAGTTTGGTTCTGATTGCTGATACGTTATTCCTATGTTTGCAGCTTCATCTGTCTCTTGAGGACTTCAGTCCCTGTGGGACTGGTTGGGTTCTCCCAAGGCGCACAGACAGAATTCAGGCAATAGCATTATATCCCAGAGTCTCAGGTAGGAGTGGTGATCTGGCAATGTGACTTGACTCTGGCAAGGAGGATTTCCCTAAATTGCCCAGGGCTGCTCGTTCTATGGTTCAGCTCTAGTACTCTACTGCCTTGGGAGAGCAGCAAGGCCCAAGCTGAGCTTTGGTGAGGTTTTCATGCAGGATGTTTAAGAGATTGCCTTTATTCTTACAGGAAATGTCAGTTTGGCAGCCAGGGCTTCTGCAAGGGCATACTTACTTCCTCCAAACTCTTTTCTGAGAAGACCTGAGGAAGGTGTTAAACAGGCAGTGGAAGTCCAAACTCAAGTGGGATCTGACAACCTAGGCCCAGTAAGCAGGGACATCAGCCCTTTGTTGCTAGCTGCCCCCTGAGCTGGGGCAGCAACAACTGCTTTTGGGGTGAGTGCTGCTGCCTGGGCTTCAGTGAGGGCTGCAGGCATTTTGCCAGCTGAAAAGGATAGTGCATGGGGGGAAGGACCTCACTGATGTTACCCTCTTTTGTTGGCTTCTCCTCCAGAAAGATAGGCTGGAGGAGATGAACACCTGGCTACCAGATGTCATACTTTGGTTTGTTGCTTATTAACAGCAATGCTGCACCTTGCTGCCTTTAAGTATGGAGGGCTCATTGTGGGACAGGCACAGATAGCAGCACCTCCAGCAGCTAGCTGCAATGGGCATGGAAGCTATCCGTTGCAGAGGAGCCAAAAGCTCAGCCCCCAGACGAAGACCTACCAGCAAATATCAGCAAAAAGATATTTACAAGGGAGAAACCCCATGAACAGACTTGGAGCTCTTCCTGTTCTGAGGCATTCCTGAGGAAGCACATGAGCACAGGAGATGGTGGGAGAATGGAAGCTAACTAGCAGAAGAGCAGAACTGTGCAATGGCCCTTTCCAGTATGCTGAGGCTGATCTTTCCCAGCTACCCAGCCAGTGTAAAATCCCCCAGTGTCTCAGTCTGGGCAGATAAGACATGTAAAGTCTGTTACTCCTGAGTTGAGTCACTCACAGAAAGGCTGTGCAAAGCATTTGGGCCCAAAATGCTTTCCCTATAGTGTCCCTGCAGATGTTTTGGGAACAGCAACAAATCAGGCTCCTTCAGGCATATCAGCATACCTTCCTGCTGCGTTTTCTTTCTCTGTCAGGAGGTACCTGCACAATATGGAGAAAACCAGCACGCAACAAGGATGTGAGGGGGGTGGGGGGATGGGGTTTGTTCTGCTCTTAGCCCTGTGAAGAACTGATGGACAAATATCTGGATATTTTTTGTAATAACTAAATACTAATAATGGTGAGCCAGTCCAGGGCTCAAGACAGCCTTTTCTTCTTGGATAACTTCATATTCCTACATGGTAGCAGCTGGTCTTTAGGCAGATGGAGTCAGCCAAACATATCACATCTGATCCAGTATAACCAGGGCTCCTGCCAAAAGGGCTGGTCCTGCTCCTCTTCCCTGCCACTGCTTGCCTGCTCCTGCTGTCTCCCATGTGTCAGGTCTGACAGCAAGGCAGCTGAAGGGAGGATAATTCAACTGGCTGACTGGCTGGGAAGCAACTCCTTTTTTTGGGGTCAGTTTGTTTTCTTGTGGACTGACAAGCTGTAGAGGCAGCACCATGGTGCCTAGTCATCTGCAATGGTGGAAGCACAGGGACAGATGTGGGAGAGAAAGAGAGTAGCCTTTACACAACTGCCTGCTGTTAGGCTGGAGAAGGCATAGTGCAAAATTGTGCTCCGGTTTGTGCATCTCCATGGCTTCCGTAGTATGGCCAGCCTTTGTAAAAAGCTGTGAGGTGATCACCTCGCTTGCAGGAGTATAGCAAACAGTACACACCCTATTTGCTGCTGTGCTTTTAAGTGCCTGCAACATACTAAAGGTGTCTGTTGATCCAACATATATATGCCACATTGGGAGTTTCATCAGCAACGCAACATGGATCTTAGTGCTGCTTTTCTTATGGAGGGCTTGTTTTTAAAGCTCAGCTTATCACAATGTTGCAGCTTTCCCCGAGGACCTGGTGGGCTTTGTGAGCCCTGGGATTTCTTTCCTCATCTTTATTGATTCATCCCCAGCCCTTGGGATGAGTTCTTGAACTGGATGTGGCCTGCAGCTATCTGTTGCCTTCCCCCTCAATAGGGCAGTCTTATGCTGCTTCAAGACCTGCAGTACCTCTAGCACTAGGTTTCTGCGAACAGGCTGTGCAGATTGCAGACAGACATAATATCTGCTCCCTGGTGATGACTGCCTTTGCTGGTGCTTGCTTTTCGCCAAAGCAGCAGCGATCAGCCCCAGCTAGAAGCAGGATGTGGTGCAGGTACCTGGTGCTCTCCTGAGAGGCACTTGAAAGCTGAAAGGTGCCTGGGATATATCACCCTAGAGTTGCATCCCCACTTTGGGATTATCAAGGGTTGATAAGTTGGGTAGGAGAGAACAGGGTGCTTTAAGCCCCTGTGTAGGGTAGGATGTGCCATTTCCTCCCAGGGGTTTTAGATTTTTCAGTGTCTGCTTCTTTCCTGGTGCCACACCATCTTTTTTTTCCCAACCCTTACTTTTGGTCTAGAGATACAATTATTACAGGCTTTAGAAGTGTTTTAGCGCTTTTGCAGTGGATCTTCTGGACTTCATCACTAAGGTGCAGGTCCTGTGCATTCTGAAGAGATCAATTGCTGGTATACATCATAGTCTGAGTAGATGCAAACAACCAGATTCAGTGCCGAAAATACTTCTCAGGCCTTCACAAGTGCTTTCCTTCTCATTACTTAGTTTACCTAAAATGAGATTAGGAGATCTTGTTATCACCTCTGCAGAATGCAACAAATTTAACAAGCATTATGAGGATGCTTGCAATTCTAGGCACCATCCATATGCATATTTTTAATATGCCAAAGATGGATACATTCAAGGACAGGATTTGACATCTCCCTGCATTGGTGATACCTGTCATATTACCCTGGCTTTCACTCAAGTGTATGTAGCCTAGGGTTGCTCAATAAATGCTTTCTCTTTTTTCCAGGGACATAGACCTTATCATCCAGATGTCACCTCCTAACCCACCTTGATTGAACGTGACTCAGGGGGTTGCTTTGCTGCAATTCAGCACTGTACTTCTATTTTTGTCTTCATATGTAACCTGTTATGAGTAATTTTGTCATTACAAGTATTAGGCCAAGGGATTTACATTAACCTGACAGTGTGTTGTCTCAGGGCTTGTCTTGGCCTGAGCATGCTTTAGCGGTGGTAGTGATTGTTTGGTCATCGGGTGACTGTTGTCTAATTTTTTTCAGCTTAGCTTGGTGAATACCATGAAGGGTAAAATGTGTCAGGGTGCAGCAAGGGCCAGCTGCTCCCAGAGGCAGGGGGAACAAAGGGGACTGATAGGGCCAACAAGGGCTTTGCCAGCCCCATCCACTGCCTCTGAATCGAGCAGCAGGGCAGGCACTGAAGTGGCAGATGCGGTCAGCCCGAAGTCCAGATCATCAAATCTGAACCAGGCAAATTCATGGTGACGGGACAGCTCTGAAGTCAAGCTGGGAAGTCAGTCTACCGATGAGGGTCCTGATCAACAAGGTCCATGGCCAGATGTAGGCAGTGCTGAGACCGGCACTCCTGCAGGATAGCTGGGGCACAGGTTGAAGGCCCCAGGCTGAGCTGAAATGGGGTTCCTGGCCTGTGGGCAGAGGGGCCTCAGGGGAGGCTGGTCAGGGCTGTTGAAGGCCTGTTGGTGCACTCAGGCCCTGAATTAACCTCTGTCAATACAGACAATCATTGCATAGTTCCATATGGTATCTGAAGTTGGGGGAGGTTGTGTTGCAAACAGCGGCAACATACATTGTGTTGGTGGAGAGGAATACTTTGAAGGTGCAATGTTCTTCCTATGCTGGGTTATGTACTTTCTGAGGAGTATTGTGGTGCTGGGCTTGATGCTAGTGTGTGCTCCCTCTGCACTGAATTTGGGAGGGAAGTTACAACCAACAATAAAATCTTCTGGATTTAAGTTCTGGGTTTACTCCACTGCCCCTGAGCTAAGAGCTACCCTGCATCCCAAGTGTAAAAATTTAGCTGGGAATTAAGGAAAACAAAGCAGTCTTTATAAAGAAAGCATACAAAAATAGCCACAAGCAGAGCTCAGGCAACTATCCTACAACCACCACTAGCCTACCTTTGGTGAAGAAATTGGCATGCCAGTGTGATACCCACTTTTACTTAGGGTGAGCTTATGTTCTCCCTGACTCTTAGGACTGAGAAGGACAAGGGCTGGCTAAACATAAGGACAGAGAAAAGGGATAGATTCTAGGAATTTAATTTATATCAGTCTTAATCTTGCTTTCAGGATGTTAATATTACTGTAACTGAATAAACAAAAGCAATCTGCTGTATAGTTAGAATATAGTTAGTTAGACTGGGAAGACCTTAATTAGACAAACAATAAATTCTGAGGTGTGCGTATAATCTGTGTTCCCTTTTGCCCTAGCAAAATTTGGTTTATAATGTAGGCACAGTGTTGCACAGGTACTAGAAAGAATGGCATTGATGTTACACGACAGTCACCTTCTATACTGCTTTTGCAGCTGTGGTCACGTATAGGAGAGACAGCATTATGTTGGCTAGCTGAGGATGATATACTGCCTTGCATCTGTCTCACAAGCCACCTTATCTCCTCAGTTTCCTCTTTGGCTTCCCATCAGCTCCTCAGGGCAAAAAGTTACCACATGTTTGCGTGGCACCCACATAGTCAGTTCTCTTTCAAATCCTTTAGGTCTTCTGGTGGAATGAGGATTCAGATGTATTTACCTATGGTTGGAGCGTGTTCCACCTCTAGCTTTGAGGAAGGGAGGCTGAGTGTGGAGGAAAGAACTGATTTATCCCTCAAACCTCAAACAGTCTTTGGTGCTATCATTGCTCTTAGAACTGGCATCAGCACACAGGGTGGACAGGAGGTGGGGAGTTGATTTCCACAGCTCGCGCTGCCAAGAGCATACAAAAAGAGCTGAAATGTTGGTGGAGTTTTTAGTGAACTCCAAGTCTCGTGCAGAGGTAAAAGATCTACCTTTTGTTGCAATCTCTATTTACAGGGCTTCCTGAGAAGAGCACATTCCATGTCAGCTCCTGTTTCTTGCTCATGTTCTCCTGGACTGGGAGCAGCTACAAAGCTTTTCCTCAAATTTTGTGATGGTGTAGCGCATCTCAGGCAGTTTATGAACGTGGGTCCCTCCCATGTCAGGCATGACAATTTCCTGGGAAGCCTTCTGAGCAACATGGACTTTTTTGAAACTGTCTCTGCTGGGTGTCACAAAGATACAGCTGAACACAGGGCTCAGGCCTATTCTAACTTCACTTTCCTGCTCGGATCAGCAAAGCTTACTCTGTATTTATGCACAAAGCCTTTGTAATGTTCATGCAGAGTAATCTTGAAGTTAGAATGGGAAAAACACAACACTTTCTTGTGAACACACATGCCTTTGAGTGGGCAAAAATGTGGGTGTCCAAAAGCAGATAGAGTCCCATGTGGCTTCAGACGAGCACAACTGTCAGGAGCTTGGTTCAGAATATGGGGAGGAAAGCATGCCTGTGAGGATGGAAGAGAGAGGATTCATGTGTGTGTAAGGACCAGGCAGAAGCCTTCTGAGTTAGCTTTCGTTGGAGACCTTGTGCTAGGGAACAGGGTAATTTCGGTAGCAGAGCAGCAGCAGAAGAAGCTGCATGGCCTCAGAAGTGCCATGCAGAAGTTTTGGGTCTTGTTGTAGGAGGAAACCACACTGCAACTCTCTGATTCCTTATGTGCACTGGGTCTGAACAGGAAAGCATGGTAGTGGTGAATCTGTTTTATCATGTCAGCACCTTTCTTCTGCACGAGTGGGAACAACTAGAGACCAGAAGAGAAACTTTCAAATTCTATGGTCCAACAGTGGTAGTACTGTGTGGTACCATTCAAATAATGTTAACCAGTGGATCTTTCACAGCACTGAATTGCACTTCATGGTACCAAAGAAGTGGAAGGTTGAGTCCTGTCACTTGTAGCTGGGCATGAGCAAATTCTTGAGCTACGGTTACAGTTTCCAGGCACTCCCAGTTGCTACAAGATTTATGTCAGCTTCTGTTTTGCAGCTGATCCAGGAGGGAGTATTTATTATTTATATAATAATGAGTTCTTAATGGGTCAGTTAACTTACCATTTGTCATAATGCTTGATAAACAGAATCCAACAGACCCTTTTGTGTGTGTGTGTGTGTGTGTGTGTGTGTGAATTGGAATTAAAATTGTCTGTATTAGGTCTGACGGCATGTTTTGGAAACCTGTGATGCCGGTTGCCTTAATATCAGAGTTTGAACTTTAAGTTCAGGTTAGATGCCAGTCAACATATTAATTAATACAGGTTTGGAAGCCTGCCCCAAAAGTGGAAAGGCATAGGATTTACACATTCTCAATTGTTTGTTCTACAGGACATGGATTGTAACTGATGATTTGTCTAGGCTGTGGAAAGGCAGAGGCAAAAATAATAACAAATAATGAAGTCCTGTTGAAGAATCAGAATGGCTGCTCTTTGAATCCTTTGAAAAGCTTCCATTGGCTTCTTTTGTCTAAACAAGTCAATCCAACTGTACTCAATTAAAATTATATCTGTGTTACAAAGCTACTTGCCACTTTGACACCAAGTATAGCCTTAATTTCCTTGTTAGACCACCTGTGGCCATCACATGAACTGATGAGGTAACCCATTAGAAGGTCTTCCGGTTAGGAACCGTGTCTATAATTGAGAACATAAGTACTCTCACAGCACTATGCTTGTAAAGAAGACAACGGGCATTGGACTACTACCCCTTTCAAAACAAGGAACAAAGGTGTTTTCCTCACCCATATGATCTTCTGAGCTGTAGGTCTGTATTGCTCATAATAGTCAAGAAACCAAAGTTCATGAATAAATGCTCTGGCTTTCATTCTACCATTGCTCCAGCAAACCTGTGGTTTGTCTCTAATCCCTTTTATATCCATCTTGTATAAGCCCTAATTAATGTTTAATTCCTTACCAAAGTCTTCCATTAGAGATTCACTTTATTTCTGGGAGGCATAGGCCCGTCACAACTAACATGTATCATTTGTTTGACAGTTTTATGGTTCAGCTGGAACAATTTGCAGAGCTGTCCATCAGTATCTTCCCCGCAGCTTTGCAGCCTTTCTATTTTAGTCATGAACTGCAGAACGGAGCAGAGTAACACACCACTAAGTGATACTTAGAAACTGAAGGAATAAAGTTCAGAAAAGCCACTGGAAATACTTTGCCTAATGATTTATTAATTTGTGTTACTTTGTTTTGCAAAGGCTTAATGCATTAGAAGAGGAGCAAGTCTGTGCTCTCACCCCTCCTGGGCTGAGCAATCTATAGCTGTCTGTGAAACGGCTGTGTCTCTCCTCTATGCTCCCCAAAGGTCTCTTTAGGTGCTTGGACACAATTCTCAGGCATATCCCCGCCCCTGCACTACCTGGCTTAGACTCACAACAGATCTTGTATCTTGACAGATTTACGTGTGGTCACAGTTGCACACAAGCCATAAATGAATGGTGACAGTTTGGGATAACCCTACCAATTTCATTGCCATTCTAAATGATAGTGTGGAATATTCATGCTAGCATTTCATATGGCTTCCCCAAGAAGCCCGTCCTTCTTCTTAAAGAGTAATGACCAGTCCCAGGGCAACAGTCTCTTGCCAGCTGCTCCACCGTTTTATACAGTGCTCTCTAGAAGGTTTTTGTAATGGCAGAATGAGCCTGCTAAAACACAGAGTGTGCTCATGTGAAAAGAAAAGCTTGGGATTTGCACCTCAGAATGAGAGAAACAAGTCCCGAAAAGTATTTGTGCATCATGGTACCCAGGCTAAGACAAGGTGGACTTGTTGGGTTGCTTGAAAAATTGTTGCCATGCTTGCCCACAGGTTTCAGTCCAAGGAGAAGGTGCAGGTTATACTTGTGGATAGATAATTCATGGGAAAGCTTCTTAGGTAAGGTTTTCCCATTTGCACAGTGGTGGAGTGGATGTGCTCAGGTTAATTAAATACTTATTTTCAAGGAAAAGAACTCTTAATACACATTAAAACTGGCAATTTTTGAAGTTCAAAGAATATATTAAAACAGGACACAAGGTCGTCCAGCTTCATAGGTTTGCAGATGCTTCCTAAATAGACCTTGTTAATTTTTTTGCACAGTTAAAACTTCTCAATTTTACCACTTTCTGAAAATGAACTGGTAAACTCCTCGAACTGGAGCACAACTGCTTTCCTTCTAAGTCCAAAGCAGCTTTAGCAGCACAACAGGCATAAGCATTGCACATTTATTTGGGATTTTATGAGTTTGTGCTTCTGTACACTACATGCTGTGATGCACCCTAATCTGGAAAGGACAGGATCATCAGAGGGTCTAGATCAGTACAATGCATCAGTTTTGAGTATGGCTTGCACTCATAGGGCCTTCCCAGCCTATCAACAGGATTAGATTTATATGCATACACACAGAAAACCACACAGATTTATATTCCCCTTACCAGGGGACTCAGCTCTCAATTTCTTGTCAGTCAGAGGTTGCTGTCTGGAAACAGGTCTCGCTGAAGTGGTGGCATCCTGTATTTTCATTTTTCTATATGGTGGCTTCATTTCTCTTCATAGGGCATTTTTGCTGCTCCCAGGTTTCCACATGACTCCTCACAGTTTCTATCTAACCAAATGGGTGAGAGAGGATGACTTTTGGGGGGAAAAGGGGATGCAAAGGAGGAGCACTAGAATCCCTATTTTCCAAACTATATCCTCTTCTTTGGCTCGTATTTTGCAAACTTCAGTCATACTGATTAGAGTTTCTCCAGAGTCATTGGAAATTTTGGGTTAAAGGTGGAAGGGTGAAACAAACTATATAAACCATAGAAAAGAAATAGAGCTCAGTAATCTCTTTGATCGCTTTTTATATGACAAGTAACAAAGTATTTTGTGGGTAGAGGCTACCAAGGCAATAAAATCTAGAGATGTTTATCAGACTGGCTTTAAACTGAGGGGTTTTCCCCCTCCCAAAATTAACCATTTTCTTTTCAAGAGAAATCACTGTAAAAAACACAAATTAGGATACTTGAAAAAATTTTTACTGGCCATAGAGGTGGCCAGGGAGAATGAGGTGTCTTTGCAAAAAATGTGTCTGTTCTTTCTGTTTTTGTTTTCCGTCAAACCTTGACCTTGTCTGAATTGCAAGGCTTCTAGCCATCTTTAAACTAGGGGTCCTGTTGGCTGAGCCAGCAACATTTTAGTTCCAGCAGATGTTAGCTGTCATTGGTGCTCAGTCCTCGTGCGTCTAGTCAGGGAATTTGACCCTTTGCTCTTCCTTGTCAAACTGTAGGTCATTGGCGATGTAAATACGTTAGACAAGCATTAATATGCTCTTGCCTGTCTTGGTGCTGATGTTTGACATGGCACCAACTTGCAGTGATGCTCAGTGAATCACAGTTGCCACTTTCTGTCACTTCTTGCTCTTCATTATGTTTTTCCCTAATGTTTGCATTTGTCGCCCTGGAACTTTACAGCTCAATTTGAACCCCTGAAGCCAAGGGGTGTCCTACCAATTTATATTTACCTTCTTCATCATTTTTGATTCAAAACATCTTTTGTAGCATGTGTGATGACACATGTGTGAAATCTGCCTGGCCTGCTCTGCACATTCCACCTCAACACATGCTTCAGCTTTGATTGTGACTGCATATTTATATTACTCCTTACGCAGGTAATGCAAGATGATTTAAAATGCTCTTAATAATGTTCTATTGGATGCTCTGCAGAAAAACAAATCACAATATTTAGTTACAGCACTCTGCTGCCTACTGTATCGCTGATGGCTGTCATATGTTTTGCGCCAATTTTTGCTTCATTAGATATTCATATAGATGAGTCATAAGCTCAAATACAATATATGTACAATATTATAGTTACAATGCCTCAGAGCACATAGCACAGAAAGCAAACATAGGACCTGCTGCACAGCCTCTGGAGGCCTACAAAGGAATTGTCATGTCTTTCCTCACTTCGTCACCCAGTTTTCTCCTTAATTATTATCCACCTGAACACCTTCCTTGTTACTGCCTACTTTACAAATTTTAGGGGGTGTTGGGGGGTACAAGCATACTCAGCATCTAGAGAAGGTCTAAGACTCAAAGCATCCCTGTTCTGCCATGTGAAACAAGGGGAGGAAAAAGAGTGGGATCTGTCTGGACTAACCTGAGCTACCCAGAAGGCAGAGTTAGCTAGTTCCTGCAGAAGAGGCTGACATGTCCCTGTTCTAAGTCACTCTGCAACAGCAAATCTTCTTCCACTGATAACAGAGAAAGCCTTGAAATGGACACCTCATTTCTGGATAGCTAAATAGAATTAATCCCCCATTAAGCAGATGATCTACTTCTGTCTGAAGCAAAGATAGGAATATCTCAGCTCTGCCTAAACCTAAAACTGCATCACAGAGACTATGGCATGGCAACTGATGACCAAACACTCCTGTGTCTTCCCAAGCCTACGTACAAAACTTGAAGACTGTGTCCTTCAGATATTGCCTTGCTCATAATTAATCAGGGGTAATACTTGTGTAACTAAAGCAGATGATGTTTTTAATTAATTTTTCCACTTTCTCCCTCTCTTAGTCACAATGCTTATCATGAGATTTCTGTTATTCACCTTTCTTCTTTCCGAATACTCTTTCAGGACACAACAGAAAAGATGGTTTCTGACCATAATGACATTAGACTTTCTCCTTACACTTTTTGGCCAGAGGCACAAGAGGTATTGAAGGCTCAGCCTGTCCTAGAAATGTCTGAACTCATAAGGTTCACAAAACCATGCATTAAATGAAGTGTACAGATATTTGTAGCTGTGAGACAGTCACTTAACAAAAATAAAGCATTGCTACATAAAGAAGAAAATCAGTCAACTTTGCTGATGGCCTCCATGCCACCCTCTCTAATATGAAGGTGTCCATAGGAGAGGTGGACAAATCACCAACCTACCTAAAGCAAGATTCTGCTACTTGGTTCTTGATAACCTGCATGCACCCATTTGTGCTTTCAGTTACAGAGTTCCTATTTTCTTAGTGGGATTGCTCCTCACATAGCAGAGGATAGGGGGTTTTTCTCTCTTTCTGAATTACCAGAAGATTTGGATCTTAATTTGTCATCCATTTAAATGGGAATGGGCAGCTAGTCTGCTTTGGCAGCCTTGAAGTGCTCTCCTTCTACATGCAAACTTAAGTGAGCCTCAAAAGTTTTAAAAAAAAATTAACTTAGCCATCCCAAAGTAACATGTTTCAGGACCACTGGAGCTTTGGTCACTTACACTGCCGTGTCTTTGTTCTTTGCACCTCTGCAGATGTTGATTGATTTAAATTCTGTCAGTCCCACAGCTGTTTTTCTCAGTACGCTTTGTTTGAGGCCAGCAATTAAATAATGAATAAAGCAGATTAAAAGTATTTTTAGCTGAAGTCTGGATTTTTGGCTAAGTGGTTCTGTTTGCAGAAGGATGGCACCATTTTCTAAGGGTAAAAGAGTCCTCTCCTTGACCTTCACATAAATCAACCGAAAAGGCAAATATGCCACATAGGAGGCATGTCATGATAAGATTTCATAGGAGATACCACTTGACTGCTTGCTCTTCTAAGGCTGCTGTACGTCACTACAGTCATAGAATTCTCCTCCTCACCCGAAGCTCTGTCACGGAGGTGAGGTTTGGCTAAATACTTCTTTTCCTCATTTTTCATTTTTTTGCCTAAAAGGAAATTAAAATGTCTTGTGAAAATTCTGACAAACTGACTCAGAAAAATAGCTGTGGGCTATTTAGAACAACACTGCTAAGATGGGTTGGCACAATTTGAGTACAAGTTCCATGGCACAATGCAGACACAGTTTTAGCACTGAGATAACAATTTTCTTTCAATGAGGACGAAATTCAACAGAGACTTGCACCAGTTCCTTCTGGAGAAGAAGAATGTCCCAAAGATGGGAGAGTGGAGTTCATAATTTTTTTATATTTTGGCTCATTTTTTTTCCATTCATTTGCATTGGATATGGCAAATTCCCACACAATCTTTTAGAGGTCTGTCTGAAATATATGGAGCCCTTACAAAATACTGCAGCACCTATCTTGCTTCCAGAATTATACCCTTCTCTGTCAGAGTTCCCTTTCCCTTGTGCAAATACCCTAGCAGTGTCCATTAAAACGTTGTAATGCCCTGGGAGATGTTGGGGCATGAAGAATTTTTAAGAGAAACATTTGTAAATCATTCCAGTGTTCCAGAAAAAGGAGTAAGGACTGAAGCCTTGACAACTTTCAAACAACATTTATGGCCTCTTTATCATCCATGGAGGAGCTGTATCCTTGAACATTTTCATCAGCTGGGATAAGTGTTTCAGATTTCAGGCTGAAGTACTGTAGGTATTTTTAAGGGGGCATTGGTTTAGTTTTATTAGAGGGGAAATCTGAGAAGCAAATGTCAGAATTATAGCTGACATGGATTTTTCATGTCATGCATTTACACATTCTCTTAAATGGTGTTTTTTTGGTAATGGCTGAGGTGCCAGCTGGGAGCTAGACTTCCAGAGTACCCTGTGCATTGTTAAGGTTTTCCTCCAGTATCAGGAAGGTACAAGGGTTTACTTAGGTGTCCAACCTGACAAAATATTTTCCCTCACTTAGCTTCTCTTCAGTTTCTGTCCTCTGACAGAAAATGTCAAGGTTCCTGGGCTAGATGTGGTGCTTTTCTGATGTTTCTGTCCTGGGTGGAATCTGACATTTAATGAAACATGAATGGGTTTGGTGTTATTTCCATGTAGTCTAGCATTTGTTATCTCTGCTGTCCTTGGAAATGTGATGGGGAGGAAGCTCCCAGGAGATACACCTGTGTTGAGAAGATTTATCCTGCATCTCTCTCTTCTGCTTGTCCAAGTGTTTGGTGTTTTCCTACTCCAGATTTTGGGATAAAAGTTGGGAGAGATACTCTATTTTACTTATTTTCTGTCTGAGAGTTTTATTTTCTATATATGTTGCTAATACTTAAAGCAGGAATAGAAAAAACTGTTCTTTATTTCATCCCAGCTTCCTGTTCAAACAATATTTATGTTGTCACATATTTTTTTCTGCCTACTCACTCACCTCTCCAAAGGCAAATTTTTATGAATTTTAAAGATAATTACGTTTCTGTAAATTGGGTGTAAATAAAAAACTGCACAAAGGGAAGAATCTAAATGAGATTTCCACCTTGCCCCATCTGAAGGAGCAACAGACAGACTATATATTTCATTTGGAAGTAGCCATGTGGCCAGTCAGCACATATACATTAGTCCCCTCATCAGCATACGCATAGCTCCTGCCTGGCTTCTATGAATGCTGCTTTGTATCCCCTAGGGATCTAAAAGGGAGCAGGAGGAATGGTTAAAGCTGTTGAGGTGTGGGAAGTTTAGAGGCAAAAGATGTATGCACAAGAAGTAAAGTATCATTAGTCCTCCAGCCCACTGACCAGCCCACTTCCCTCATGATAACTATGGTCTTTTTTTTCAATTATTAGTATTTTTTTTCACACTAAATANAGCCATGAAGTTCCCCATAAATTTTATTATTTCTTTGGAACATGCCCATGAATTTGCAAAAACACTTGTAAAGTTTGAAACCTCAGTCCACTAGAATATGGCCTCAGAGAAGTTATTCAGCCAGCGTATGAGTATATTCATGTATTGTATGACCAGCAAGAACAGTTTGGTGTGCTTTGTCTGCATGGCTGTGTTCACATGGTGCTTGAGTTACCTGCTCCTTGCAATGGTCTATTATTTAATGAATTCGTAAGAGCTAAATCTGGGCATTTGTATTGTCATTTTGAGCAGCCTAAACTTCAGTTCATTCTTCCAAGAAAGTAATATGGATGAAGAGGAAACCTGGATTGATACCTATAGACAGACAAAGCCTCATTGTTCCTCAGTAACTCTTTCCAAGGGCCGTCATACTCCTCCCCATTTCCAAGCAACATTCCATGTTGTGCTAAACCCTCTAATTTCTCTTTTCTTTCATCCCTTTTAGCCTGGGAAATTGCAGACCTTCAGCCTGGAACTCTGCTGCAGTCATATTTCCATCACTCTCTAGCTCAATCCGATCCTGTACCTTTCGGTCCAAGATGCCTACCCTTTCAAGTCATCATACTCATTGCTATTGTATTTTCCCTGACAATATTGCTACTATACCCATTATCCTCATTACAGGAAGAAGGCATTAGAGGAGCCCCCTACACTCACTGAATCCAAAATTCCATCATTTCAAGATATCTCAGAGCATCCCTTTAGGCATTTCCATTTACACTTCTGCTTGCTTTGGTTTTTTCCTTACTTATGAGGTGCTAAATTTCTTAGTAATAAAATGTTGGCTGTACTAGCATCCTTGGAGGTACTGCAGATGTCGGAATTAGGTGGCTTCCAAGGG
This sequence comes from Chionis minor, assembly GCA_013398295.1. Taxonomy (NCBI): domain Eukaryota; kingdom Metazoa; phylum Chordata; class Aves; order Charadriiformes; family Chionidae; genus Chionis; species Chionis minor. The sequence continues at coordinate 171,318 of VZSF01003469.1, read as the reverse complement.
ATCGTACTCAAGCTTGTGTGGTCTTTACATATTAATATTATCACAGCTATATGCATAAGTACATAGATTGTTTGCTGGTCTATCTCCATTATATCCCTTCAGAGTTGCTTCAAAATATGTCTTGATCTTCATTTTGGGATTAAGGAGAAATGGTATTTATGGCAAAGAGGTCAAAAGATGGTACAGAAACATCCAATCCACCCCTCCCTAAATGGAAAAGTATGTTTGCACCAAAGAAAGGTATTTACATTGTTGAGATGTGGAAACATGTATTTTACATGTTGAAAACATACTCCCAGGACTCATTCCTTTAGTAAGAATGCTAGAAAAGCCAAACAGAGATGATTGGTTTGGGTTTTAGTTCCTTGAAATGGATCAGGTTTTATCAGCCTATGTAAATCTCTATCAATTTACAAGAAAACTTGTTCCAAGATGGAGGTCTGTGAAGCTAAAAAAAAAGTGTTGCTATTTGACCCTGTATGTACAATGGAAGGTGCTTTGAGGATGTTGCCATCAGTGATGTTTTAGCTTACAAAAGGTGGATCTTTGTGTTGTACTCTGGGTACTGCAGCTGCTTAGCAGGCAGCATCATGGGAATACGCATCCCCATTAATGTACTTGGCTACCCAGTGTGTAATGACTGCCTGGCTTACCAGACTTTATAGCTGGGGCAGTAGGGGGAGTCTGACAGAGGAATTGTGGTTCAATCTCTTCAAAACAAATGAAAAAGGAAAAAAACGGCTGTATCACAGAGGAAGCTACTGAACTGAACAAATTCTATGCTCAATACGTGGAAATGCCCTAATCAATGTAAGAGGCACAAGGCCTCTTCCCACCCATCATTTAAAATGTGACTAACAAAAAAATGCTTTAACATAAGTGATCCTGAAGCATGAGCACGTTATTGTGCACATTTGCACACAGTAGCCATTGAAGTTCCACCCTTGCTCATGCTTCATATTCATGCTGTATCTCGTGCACACTAGAAGCCACTGGTCAGTGCCTAGTGGATCAGAGAGCAAACGCTGTTGGCACATGAGGTCCCAGAGCAGGAGAGAGGCCAAAGCCCAGGGCTTATACATGAGTGAGATCCAGGCTTTGCTGCAGGGTTTGCAGGAGATGAACCAGCTGTGTGACAGTACTGTTCAGGGGGTAGACTTGGCAAGCTGGACTGTACTAACACTTGAGCAAAGTGACCTGGGAGTGCTTCAGTGATGGTAGAATGTCTGCCAACGAGGCAGTGAAAACAGGATTCCTAATATTCTTCTGATAAATGCTTTATTAGCCTGGTTTATTGTAGTGATAGCCAGAAGTCAAAACAGGGAATCCCAATTCCACTTAGCACTAACACAGGTTAATAGAAACCTTCTGCCCTGATGAGACTGTAATCGGCACAGAAAAGGGAGATACAGCATACGGAAGGTCAGAGCAAACATCTTTGTTCTTCAAGTGCCCCAGGAAGAGCTGTGTTTCTCCACTTCCTTATGGCTCTCCTGCCACAGGAGAGGAATAAAAAAAATTAGTGGAGACAGGCTGCTGTTGGCACTGCTTCTATGCAGCTGTAGGAAATTATACTGATTATTTAAAGAATTCAGGATTTGTCAGGCTGGTGGTGTCAGTTGGATTTCCATGTCATAGAATCATAGAATTACAGAATGATTAGAGTTGGAAACACCCTGCCATGGGCAAGGACACCTTCCAACTAGACCTGGTTGCTCAAAGTCCCATCCAACCTGGCCTTGAACACTTCAAGAGCTGGGGCCTCCACAGCTTCCCTGGGCAACCTGTTCCAGTGCTTCACCACCCTCAGAGTGAAAAATCTCTTCCTAGTATCTATTTTAAATCTACCCTCTACCTGCCTTCCAATTTGAAGCCATTACCCCTTGTCTTATCACTACATGGCCTTGTAAAAAGTCCCTCTCCAGCTTTCTTGTAGGCCCTTTTCAGGTACTGGAAGGCCACTCTAAGGTCTCCCAGAGCCTTCAACTTCTCTCCAGGCTGAACAACCCCAACTTTCTCAGCCTGTCCTCATAGGAGAGGTGCTCCAGCCCTCTGATCATCTTCATGGCCCTCCTCTGGACCATTCCAACAGGTCTGTGTCCTTTTTACATTGGGGACTCCAGAGCTGGACAGAATATTCCAGGTGGGGTCTCACGAGAGTGGAGTAGAGGAGCAGAATCACCTCACTTGACCTGCTGGCCATGCTTCTTTGATGCAGCCACATTATATGGCTGGCCTTCTGGGCTGCAAGTGCACATTGCTGGCTCATGTTGAGCTTCTCATCAACCAACACCCCCAAGTCTTTCTCCTCAGGGCTGCTCTCTATCCATTCTCCGGCCAGCCTACATTTGTGCTTGGGATTGCCCTGACCCACGTGCAGGACTTTGCACTTGGCCTTGTTGAACTTCCTGAGGTTCACATGGGCCCAGCTCTCAAGCCTGTCCAGGTTTCTCTGGATGGCATCCCTTCCCTCCAATATGTCGACCACCCCACACAGCTCGGTGTTGTTGGCAAATTTGCTGGGGGTGCACTCAATCCCCACATCTATGTCACCAAAGAAGATGTTAAATAGTACCAGTCCCAGTACCAACCCCTGAGGAACACCACTCATCACTGCATACCACTTGGACATTGACCCGTTGACTGCAGATCTTTGAGTGCGACCAGTTCCTTATCCACCAAGTGCTCCATCAGTCAAATCCATGTCTCTCCAATTTAGAGATAAGGATGTTGTGCAGGACAGTGTCAAATGCTTTGCACAAGTCTAGGCAGATGACGCCCATTGTTCTCCCCTTATCCACGAATGCTGAGACGCTGTTGTAGAAGGCCACCAAATTTGGTAGGCATGATTTACCCTTAGTGAAGCCACGCTGGCTGCCACCGATCACCTTATTTTCTGTGTGCCTTAGCATAGTTTCCAGGCAGATCTACTCCATGATCTTGCCAGGCACAGAGGTGAGACTGACCAGTCTGTAGTTCCCTGGATCTTCTTTTTTACCTTTTTTAAAAGTGGTGATTATGCTTCCACTTTTCCAGTCAGTGGGAACTTCACCAGACTGCCACAACTTTCTCAAATACGATGGATAATGGCTTGCCAACTTCATCTGCCAACCCTCTTAGGACCTATGGATTAATCTCATCAGGTCCTATGGCTTTGTGCACTTCCAGGTTCCTCAGCTGATTTTGGACCTGGTCTTCTCCTACAGTGGGCAGTACCTCATTCTCCTAGTCCCTGCCTTTGCCTTCTGCACCTTGGGCAATGCGGTTAGAGCCTTTACCAGTGAAGACCAAGGTAAAGTTGAGTACCTCAGACTTCTCCATGTGCCGGGTGACCAGGTCTCCCATTTTCTTCTGGAGAGGACCCACATTTTCCCTAGTCTTCCTTTTGTCACTGATACACCTAAAGAAGACTTTCTATGTCAAGCATTTATGGAGAATATATACCAGATTTCACATAGGTGCACGTGCTTGGCTCTGCACATGTATACACATGCAGGAGAGAGGACAACTTAATGTATTCTGAGCTGTCTGAGAGTGAGAGTGTTTGTTGTGTGTCTTGGTGTGAACATGGGAGGTGCTGCTTCAGCACCTGTGGACACCAGTACTTGCTTGTGCTTTGTGCTGTACATTTCAGGTTGGAACACCAAGCTATAGCAGGTGGAGCAGGCTTCAGAGGACAAAACATTAATGGAGGAAGAGAAGAGGGAGCACAGAGAGAGAGAGACAAAGCAATATCAGATATCAGGGTAAAGGGGAAAAGAAGGGCGGATTACAAAGATAGGGGCTGCAGCAAGGCATAAAGGGAGAGAAAAGAATAAGAACAACTAAAGAAACAAAAAGGAATAAGAGGAGGAGGAGAAGTTTGCCACTCTTCTCTCCCTTCCCTGCCTTTCTCATCACCTCTTGATCCTCTGGTGCTTTGTACACGAGAGGAAAAGAGGCAGGAAGATGGGCAGATAGAGAAGAGAGGAGGAAAAAATGAGAGGAAAAAGAAGGAAACAGTTTAGAGGAGAGCAGCAGGTGGGGAGTGGAAGTCTTAGTGGTAATTGGAGTGTTTTCAACATGGACAGGTGCAAGGTGAATGGGAGAGGGAGGGAAAGAAAGTGGGTGCAAAGGGGCAGGCAGAGGCTAGATCACTGAGGGATGACACAGGAGATTAGGACAGTGCTATGATGAAGTGACGGAAAGATAGCATGAGAAGGACTAAGGGCACTTAAAGGGGGCGAAGGTGAGAGGTGGAACTGAGACTTAAGGCCCATCAGACAAGCATTTTCCTACTGAACTGGGGGAGAGGGGATAGGGCTGAGGGAACGTGGTTCAGAAACAAAGAGCAGGAGTAACCAAGAAAAACAGCTGAGACAAAACTCCTCCTGGAAGGTATCAGAAAGAATGTAGGGAGCAATGATTTGCTCTGCCTTAGTAATAGATGAACACTTGTTAGTGAAGGATAACTTGGACAGCATAATTAATAGATTCTGAAATTTTGCCTCCAGAAGGTTTAAATCTTTGTGACCATTTCACCCAACTACTCGTGTGAAAAATGTCTCTTGGTGATCTCCAATTTGAGCCCAGTGCTTGCAGAGGTAGAGGGCGCTTCTGTGGGTTGTCCCAGGGGTGGCCTCTGCCTCCCTGTCTAAGGTCTGCAGTGCCTTGAATGGTTAAAAAGCCTGTTTTATTTCTACTCTCAACTGGAGTTAAGCCTGACGAGGCTTAACAAGGCAGCTTAGCTTGAAAGACCTAGAAGGTCACGGTCTCCAACTGCCACGAATCAGAACAGAGCATTTTAAGGTAAAATGTCAGTGTGCACAAGGAGCTGAGTTGTCCATGCAGCACAGGCATGGAAGAAGCACTACTCCAAACAACCTCTGCAAGCTAAACTATTCCTTCATCACTCAGAGTCTGCAAAGCAGCCTTCAGAGCTTGTCCTTCATTTGCCTGCTCATTTAAAGCGTCTCGCGCTCTCAGAAATCTCCCTTCTGTCTGTGAGCTTTACCAAGATCCCTCTTTACCTTAATGTAGTTAAGGCACAAGCTTTCCTAGGTTGACTACAGAACTGTCAGTAAAACGGTGTCAGTAAGACTGATACTTTCATTATCCCATTACAGTTTGCTTCCTTTGGCATCATTTTTATTAGCAGCAGGTGTCCCATACCCAGGGAAGTGCTGTGTGTGAATACCCAGGTAGGAGTGAGCTGTAGCTGAGTTGGTTGTTTCCCTAACAGCTGACTGCTTGCAAAAGCAGTAAGTAGCAGACTAGACATAACATGCAATGCTACTGAGATCCCAGCAATCTTCACAGCAATAGAGGAGCAGGCCTAACAAGCAGATGTACAGGTAGCCCTGAGCAAGAAAACAATGGGAAGAGGTTCATTCCCCCACAGTGCTTCTAGACCAGCAATGAAAGGAGCAACAGGTGCCCCTAAGTGCAAACTCACTTGCGTAGTGGTAGTTAGCAAAAATTTGACAGGGCTGCAAAGTGAACTCCCACAGTGGGTTCAGTGGCTTTTCAGCAGGTGGCCAGGGCAGGAGTGGCTCACCATAGAAAATGTGTACGTCACAGCCCCAGTGCAGATGAACCCATTGCATTGTCAAAGCCTACAAACAATCAGATATGGCTCTCCAGCAATGAACTACTTTTCTGTAGAGGGAAAAATCAGCCATTCGAACCTAGGCCTGACTATGAAAGTCAGGATCTGTCATTAGGATTGCCAGTAGCACCGGGGCACGTGCCTTCAGTCAGAGTTACAGGGCACACAGGCAACCCTTCAAATGGGTCCTGATCTTTTTTTCGATTAACACCGTGGAACTTTTACAATGTCAAGCTCCAGTGATGAAATGCATCCATGTCCTAGCAACCTTTATAGTGGGCAAATTTTGTGCATTCCTGCAAGCTGCTTCTCCTCTTTTGCCTGAGCTACCTCACCTGAAGAAAGGAGGCAAGAGATTTTGGTCGGAGTCGGTACGGTCTCAGAGAGTAAAACCACATGTGAAGGGGCTAAATCACACGTGGAAGGCAAAGAAAGAGTGAAAGCCTGTCAGTATGTACTTGCTGTTTAAGCCTAGCATGTTGACACCTTCCTTGGTGTCCTGCCAGCAGGGCAGGTGTGGCCCAATCCCCTCTGCCATCTGCCCACTGAATGATTGGTGTTGCCTTCTAGCTCAGCCTGCTTCCCCAGTCCCTTCCCCCCCATAACAAAGCAGTTCTTTACCAGTGTGGCAGTAAGGATCACCTTGCCAGCTGGCCTGCCATTGGTCTCCTTGTCTTCAAAGGGGAAATGCACTCATTGCCCTTACCTCTGAAGACCTTTCAGTCTAACTCGGATATGTGTTTGCAGGTATGTTAAGTTCTCACACCCAATTCCCTGGCCTGTCAGTTTTTTGGAAGAACAAAAAGTTTGGAAATGTCAAAACATTTTAGTTTGGAATCAGTTTGTTTTCAAGTTGCATATGACTATGTTATCATATGTCATCTTTCTACAAGCAGTGGACTTAACAGGAGCGCATATGCCATGACTGCAGTCAGCCACAGGCATCCTGTGATGTCGCGTGGCTGCATAATTCTATTAGCCACAGTGCACCATGGGCAGCATAAATTCAAGAAGGAAGTATGAGCTTCATTGGATAAAGTGAAGGAACTGCAAGCTTATGGACCTGGACTGTTAACATCATTCTGAAAAACATTGCAACTTGGGAAAACCAGACACAATGCAAAATGGGGTTTGTGTCTTTTACTTTTTTTCCTTGGAAAATGTAGGCAAAATTGAAATTTACAAGAAAAATCACTATGCTGAAACCCACATTTTCATCTTAAAATCATTTGTAAGGAGAATTTATATCTAACTTCAGTTTGGAGGTGCCTTGTAGTCATGCCTTATGGTCTGCACTTAAAACCATGTTTAGTTTGCTGCTGCTTTTGAGGGTGCAAGACGATTCCCAGCCCCTCAAATACTTTTGTGGTTTGGGGTTTTTTTTTGTTTTCTCATCTCTCTGCTCAAGCTTCCCTCACTCCAGTGAGCTCCGGAGTGGGGCTTCTGTTAATGATCCTGTAAGACTGCCTTTTTGTACCTCAAAACTTGCCATTTGTCCACTTTAGACATCTTCTCTATGCAGGTAACTCATTCCTAAGTCTCCTTCTTCCAGGCAGACCTCTTCCCTTTTACCCGTATTTTAACATGTGTAGAAGATAAATCGCTTCCTCATCCTGAGCTGCAGTATTCCCTCTGTGCATGAAGGCCTCCTTTTTCTGTATATGGCTTTTCTCTTCTCTCTACACTTAGAAAACAATGTAACTGCTTGCAATTCAGCAGCATTTCTGCTTTGAACAAATCACTCATCCAGTCACTCAGACTCACTCACGCTGAATTGAGCACACATAAAAGAGATTCCCTGTCTGAGCTGCTTTCTGGGAGGCTGGATGGCACCGAGTAACCTGTGGTGCCTTTCATTCCTCTGCAGTTAAACACGGCCTTCAGTTTCTCAGACCCTTTGCCTACAGATTCTTTTCAGTCATTCCTGTTGCAAGGACATGCATGCTGAACACTTGAGTAACAAACACACATTAATCTCTACAGGATCATGATCTCTGTTTTTTTAACTTCTATGATTAAGAGTAATACTCTGTCCCAGTGAACTTGGCCTGTTAGGTACTTCTGTAACAGTACCTGATGGTTTTCCTTTATTCTACTGCTCTATTTGCACACTAGCAGAATCTTGGCATGGGAATCACTGCACACACACACAAAAAGAAAAGATAGAAAAATTTATATTGTCAGCTGACTTCTCTCTCAGGAAAGAACTTAGCATACTTAGTTGTTCCTGTCAGATGGCAATAATAAATCTACTTGCCTTAGATTTATTCACTCAGAATACTATCAAGCAATTCTATTACAGGATGCTGTGCTTATTTCAAGGTTTGGATGGTTTCTGGTAGAGGTATTACAACCATATAGCGTCCATTTCTCCTGCTGCAGAATTTGTCCTCAGTCAAGAAACTGAAGTTGTTTCATCTCTGCATATTCTGATGGACTCACTCAGGTGAGCACCAGGCAATAGCTGAAGCAGCTGCTTTTGGATAAGTGTTCTTTAAGCAGTGGGTGGAGGGCTGAGTGAATTCCTCCCCTGGCTCCATGCTGGCCGCCCTGTGTCTTGCCTTCCCTCTCTCTCCTGCACTCTTTTACATTCCCCCAGAGGCAAGAGTGAGGGTGACTGGAAATGTGAAAAGTCACCTGATAGGATGCTGCTCGGCTCCCTTCTCTCTGCACAGCATAAGCTCTCCTCCCCAGTGATAGTGGAAGCAACTCTGCAAGACTTTCCTCTGCTCCGCAGATTGCAGAGTTTGCTGCAAATGCAAAACTGAAATCCATCTTTGTAGTGCATACTTACCGTCCAGGGGACTTGTATGTCTTCTTGGCTTCTGTTTCTTTCCCCAAAACTCCTCAAAAGGAAGCTCTATTCTTCTGCTAGCAATGCATCCTGAGAGGTGGCTATGTTGGTGTTACCCTGCTTTCTGTGTGTGGGCATTCGTGTTCACATCCTTGATTAAAGGTAGGCTCTCTTTGATACTAGTCTCTAAAATATTTTCTAGTCACTGTCTCTGCTTCCGTTTTCCTGGATTGAATTCAGTGTAAAGCTTCTGCCAGCTATTTCTAACCTGAAATCTGTAACATTTCAACAGTATTTTAAGAGAGCTAAAGCAATACTACTTTTCACACATAAAACTCGTCATTTTGGTTTGATAATTAATTGTCAAACTGTTTCTAGCAAAGAATGAATATGAAATAGGTGTTCTAGTAATTTCATTTGGTGCTTGAATTTTGCAGTTGCTTAAATAATGCAGGCTAAAGGTGTGCATGTTCAGTATTCACACCTTCAAAAGTGAGAACTGGATATATTTTTGTTCACTGTTATTTGTGATCTATATGCTGGAGTGATTTCCATACACAAGGTTCAGCAGGATTTTTGCCTTTAAGACACTACATGTTTTTTGAAAGTCTCACTTCTGATGGTGACCAAGACATCATCAGACTGTATGAATTACAGTGCTTGTGTTAGCATGGCATAAGGGATTATTTTAAAGCAGCACCAATGGGATGAGAATCTGTAACTAAAGTATAAAAATGAAAGGGCTAAGAACTTGTCTGTTTCTGTTACTTTGTTTTAAAGCATGTGTCTGTTAAGAAGCCAGTAGGAAAATTTCAAATGAAACATGATTTTAGGCTCACCAGCTTCAGTCATGAGACTGGTAAGAAATTCATGTCCCCACAGTAAGGTACTTCTAGTGACAGTGCGATGGATAGTGATGATCAAATCTGAAAAGGAAATTGCAGTTTCCTTTTTGAGTGGCACAATACCTGATGTACAAACATCCAAATTTTACAGACATTCATGTATCTTCTCCAGATATTGCTAAAAGGATGAAAGAAAACATCGTCATGGAAGTTTTACTAGAATTTTCTTTCCATACATGTAAGTCACCAGTAACCAACATTTCAGCTTTTAATTGTGATAATCCCCTGAATCCGAGCATGTTTTGTATCACCCTAGAGGCAGAAAAGTTTTTTGGGTTTTTTTTTTCCAGAAATGGGAAGGATGGTCTAAGCATGAAAACAGTGCAGTATGCTGAGACTAAGCACAGTGCAGTATGCTGAGACTAAGCATCTCCCTGTAGGACAGCTGTGCAACCATAGCCCCTTGTTTTCACTGAAGGAAATGTAAATTGCAAATTTATATCCTATGCTGTGCCAGAGACCACGCTGTTTGACAGAAACCCCTTCCGTGTTTAATATTTTCAGTCATAAAGGCTTATCATGGTTGCTTTCCTGACATGTTCTAGTGCAGTCTGGGACTAATGCAAAAATTTATGACCATATATACATATATTTTTCAGACATATATAGTCTGAAAAACTAATTTGTTCTCAATTGTATCATTAATGTCTTTGTCATCATCATATAGCTTTGATAACACAACTGTGCTCTATGTGAGGAGCAAGTTCTAAATCTTTGCCTTATAAAGTATTTTGAATTTAAGTGCTGAATTATAGTAGTGCATGGGATTAGCAAAGTTACTCAAGGAAAGTATTTTTCTGAACTGCTGTCACCAGAGTTCACACGATTTAGTCTTTCATTTTGAAATCAAAGTCTGTAATCTCTAGCACTGTAAAAATAACTGTTTCAGGTTGGAGCTGTATGTAACAGATTAAGAGCATCATTCCTGATTCTGCAGTGAGGCAGGTCAGTGCCTGTCATATACCTTATTCCCACTAAGCCACCTGGTCTATCCTGCATTGACTGGGAGTTACAGCTATGATTTTCTTGTTTCTAAAGAATGGCTCTGTATTACAAAGATGCATGCTATTCTATAAGAAATTTTAATATTTCCACTTTTTTTTCTCAAAGAACTTAGAAAATAAACTTCCTTCAGAGCAAAAATTGTGCTACCTAAAAAGCTGAAGTAGCAAGCATGTGGATACTGTCTTTGCCCATGGCAGGGGGATTGGAACTAGATGATCTTTAAGATCCCTTCCAACCTAAACCATTCTATCATTCTATGAAAATGTAGTCATAGTTTTTAAGACTAGAAAGCATCATTATAATCACCTAATCAGGGTCATTGACATAGATTTTGATCCAGTAGTTGCAGCCTCAAGCTTTTAATTTATGAGTAAGTAGCTTTTCATAAACTCTCAGTTTCAGCATAAAAACTCCCCAAGATGAAATCCATCACATTTCTACTTTTTCTACTTCACACCACCTTATTCTACTTTGGTCTGATATTGGTGCCAAATGGAGGCCCATAGGCTAGATTCAGCTTAGGAGACATTTCCATTCAGGCCATTACTTTACACTTTGATGAGACAGGGAGCACTGAGCAATGTGCTGCAGGAGAATGCTTTCAGCGGGCAGCATACTGAAAGCCCTCTTCCCTCTGTGCTCTGGTGTCTTGATACATGGATCCAGAAATACAGTATGGACTAGTATGTTATCTGGCACCTCCTTTCCCTCTTCCTTGACTCTGACATAGCTGTTCTTTATCTTTATCAACACAGGTATCACCACCTGTGAATCAGAGGAACAGTTATTCCACAAACTCTTCTCCCAGTACAACCGGTTCATCAGGCCGGTGGAAAATGTATCTGATCCTGTCACGGTGTATTTTGAAGTGGCCATTACACAGCTTACAAACGTGGTAAGACTCATTACAGAATACTGCTGAGATCTGGGGACAGATGCAAATACACACCAATTGCTAAAGCAGTAGATGTAATTGTGCTGGTTGCACCTACAAGTCTCATAGCTGACATAGTCATGTGTTCATATGTGTACATGTCGAGACCTTTGTTGTTCTTTCTGTCAACTGAGTTGCTCCAGTTGCTCAAACAAGTGGTTCAAACTACACATTCATTTGCTTATTCTGTAGTGTCAAATCCCTCCCCTACGGGCAGCAGCCTCTGGCACCCAGAGCAGCAGTACCAAATGTTCAAGTCCACTTTCACAGGGCTAGCACACTGCAGAGACACCTGACTGCATCCACGTTGTGTAGCATGCGGACTAGTTCTTCTGTGGGGTCAGTGGCATTTTCCAGTGTCAAAATAATAAGAGATGTGCAGCCTGAAGACTCATGTTTTAAAGCGTGGAGTCAGGGAAGAATGTTCTGTGTTGTGGGGTGCACTGTATACAAGAGGGAGTGTGCCTGAGGTGGCAGACCTGCTGAGCAGGGCAGAGGGACTGTGGAAGAAGCAAAAGCTGACCTTAACACTTGCTGAAGTCTGCTCAGTGAAGCAAATTACCCACAAAATGGGCTGAGTTTTTGATTCTGAGGTACCTAGTTGAGTCCACAATGAAGTGACAGGAAAACAGTGAGGAGAGATATTCAACAGCAGCCAGGGAGCTAAGTTATCTTTAGGGTATAAATGAAGGCATTTTAAGGCCTCCCAGTGAAGGCATTGTCACCTTTCGGAGTTCCTTTGTCGAAGTATTTTGTTTCCATGTTACAAGTAGCTTGGTAGGTCTCAGCAGTTCTGTCTCACATTGCAGCCCCTGGATCCCAGTGCTGTCTTTGGAGAAAAAAAGGAACATCATAAGTAAATCAGTTGAGTTTTCTTATGAAAGAGTCATGATTTTTACAAGAACTTAGATAGCTTAACCCATAGACAGGAACCCTACAGGTCTTTCAGAATTATCTTTGTGCTTAATCTTCAGTATGCAATGCTGAAAATTCATCTACAACATTTTCCACCTTTGTCTTGTAAATTTTTTAAATTTTTCAAGTCCACATGCTTAAAAACTAAGAACTACCCAAAGCAATATTCTTGCAGATATTTTCATTGGGAATGTCAGCTTGCATTCATAAATATATCTAACACAAGTCTTTCTGAATACTTTTAGGCTGAAGGCTCATTAGAGCAGGATCCAATCTTTTATTTTTGTGTCTCTTGCAGCACCTTCTTGATTCATTGCTGATTGGCAATACCAATAATTGACTATAAAAAGAAGGTCTCAGTACAATGGTGACTTAATTTAGTGCTGGTTGAGTGCATCTGCTCTAGAGATTTGCATAAGAAATGCAACAACATTATGGTAAAGATGCCATTTTCCTTGAATCTTGACCAATAGCTGTAAACCGAGCTTTTATAAACACTGAATCCAACAAAACACATAGCCGCCAGCAGAATCTTAGTCCTCTGGTACTGCGCAGAGCAAGTTCAAGTTTTGTGTTCTCCAGGCACTTAGTCTCTCAGCAAAACAGTGCAGTTCTTTGTATTTCTGATATTTGTGGGCCGTAATTTTTGAAGCATAGAGCTTTACAAATTCTTCAGTAGAGGTGCACATGACTGTGCTCAATACATAAGCCCCCTGAAAATAGCCAGGAAAAATCTGTTATCAGTTAGTGTGGAATTTTAGTTTCCATTTCTATCAGAGTAAGTTTGTGGCCATCTCAGGATCCTATAACTGATTTATGGAGTGAAGATGTGCATGCATGTGTTTCTTTCTAGGATGAAGTCAATCAGATTATGGAAACAAATTTGTGGCTAAGACACGTAAGTGACTGCGTTGCATCTCTCATGCATTTTGCATTGGCATGATGGAAGGTGTGTTACCTTGTAAGATGTGTCTATAGAATAAGTGCTTGTTTTGTAACAAGGATTTTAAAGGTATGAATAAGGAGAAGCTCCATTAACCAAAGCCACATTTGAAAAAGCCATTTCTTTGTTTGTATTTCCAAGAAGTTACATCTCCCATTTATTATTCCTATTTCCAAGAAATTACATCTCCCATCTTTTCTGTCTGGTATATTCCCCTCCAACTTCATGATCATGGTTCTGTCTGTTAAATCTAGCTGTATATACCCATTAAAGTGTGATTAAATACGCAGCTCTGCAGGCCTAGGTCATCTCCATATTGAAGATTCCAACCAAAATATTTACTAGCAAAAGGAACATGCCTCCATTTTTCCTGATGGTTTTAGCATTTATATATAGGCAAAGATCCTTAGAGAACCTAAACTGCTGAGAAAAACAAGCCAACTTCCACCAAAACCAACTTCTTTCAGGCATTGATTGTGGTCCACATAAAACCTTCTGTAAAAGATACTGTACTTATGATGAGGATCTTCAGGGTAGGCTGTGAGAGCATGGAGCATGGCCCCATGATAGGACACTAGACAAAAATGCAGGAGAGCTGCTGGGTATCCCTCACTGCCCCTGACTTGGTAATTCGCTACCCCTGTGGAACCAATAATGTGGCCTGGCAGCAGTTGCCTTTTAGTGTGCATTTCTCATTAGGATGCTGGTCTCCTTTGACGCTGGCCTCCTTTAACCTGTGGGGTGCACTTTCATGACAGCAGCAGCAAGGACTTCCTTTCCTCTCAGCAGTGGGGAGATAACCTTGCACAGGTAAGGGTCTGCACTGATGTAGCAAGACAGAGGAGAGATTTGAACATGTCAGCAATTGATCATAGTTGGCATCTCGTCCACTCACAGAGGAGGGAGTAGTAAATCAATGTCATCAATATTCATTCATGTCCAGTGTTTCTCCAGATCATGGCCTTGTTGTCTTTTGGACCATTGTGCCCTGCTACATGTGCTGCCCTTTCAGTCGTTATCATAGCCTGTCATTTTACAGGAAGATCTAAGAAGCAGATATTTGCTGATAATACAAGGTTTTAAAATCCTTGTCCACTCTTCTTTCAGATTTGGAATGACTACAAATTGCGATGGGATCCCAGAGAATACGATGGCATTGAATTTGTTCGGGTACCAGCAGATAAAATTTGGAAACCAGATATTGTCTTGTATAATAAGTATGAGTAACACTTTTCCATTTTACCTTTCTCTCAAAAGTATCCTCTTGCAGTGTCCATGAAAGACCTTTTACTTTCATGGTAATTTTCTTTTCTTTGCCTTATTTGTCTTTCTAGCGCTGTGGGAGATTTTCAAGTTGAAGGCAAGACCAAAGCCCTCCTTCGGTATGACGGAATGATCACCTGGACCCCACCAGCTATTTTTAAAAGCTCCTGTCCTATGGATATTACCTTTTTCCCATTTGATCATCAGAATTGTTCATTGAAATTTGGCTCATGGACCTATGACAAAGCCAAAATTGATCTTCTGATCATTGGATCCAAAGTAGATATGAATGACTTTTGGGAAAATAGTGAATGGGAAATAGTTGATGCTTCTGGCTACAAACATGACATCAAATATAACTGCTGTGAAGAGATCTACACAGACATAACATATTCCTTTTATATTCGAAGGCTGCCAATGTTTTACACCATAAATCTGATCATTCCGTGTCTCTTCATTTCATTCCTTACTGTGTTAGTTTTTTACTTACCATCTGACTGCGGTGAGAAAGTGACTCTTTGCATCTCTGTGCTCCTTTCTTTGACTGTATTTTTACTGGTGATCACAGAAACAATTCCATCCACCTCTTTAGTAATTCCCCTCGTAGGTGAATACTTACTCTTCACCATGATATTTGTGACTCTGTCAATTGTTATCACAGTGTTTGTCCTGAATATACATTACCGGACTCCAACCACACACACAATGCCCAGATGGGTAAAAACTGTATTTCTTAGCCTGCTCCCCAAAGTTCTGTTGATGCAGAGGCCACTAGAACAGCAGAAAAAAAGCATCTTCAGAAAAAACAAGAAAAGATCATCTGATACATCATGCAAGTCAAAGCAGAGCAAACGCAAAGATACCAAATTACACAAAGAGCAGCGATGCAGTCACTGTGATAAAGCAACTGAACTTACTACCACCAAAAGAAGACAACTGAGCCATCAGTCGCTGAAATGGATGGCAGAGCATATGGAGTACTCCGCGGAAGTGAAGGATGTCATTAGCAGTGTTCAGTTCATCGCAGAGAATATGAGATCTCAAAATGAAACCAAAGAGGTAAGGGAGGTTACTACTCAGCTGGGCATGGGGTCACACTTCCAGCAAGAGAAAACAAGATCTGGGAGGGCTGGCCGGAAGAACTGGAGTTGTGTCTAGAGAAGAAAATTTTGAGACCTGCGAATAGGTCAAAGTTTCCTACAGAAAGGGAGGAGATAAATGATCCGTTGGGGATGGAACAAGAAAAGGGATCTCATCTGTTCTTCCTCTATCCCCAATGGATAATTTAAGCAGCAAGACAGTTTTATATTAGACATGAGGCTCACGCTTCAAAGGAAGAGAAGAGGAGCATCAGCCTGTTGTGGCCATGAGGAATGAACTTTGATCAGCAGTGGTTCAGGCAGAGTTGATCCTGCCATGGAGCGGGAGATAAACTAGTCAGGACCTTTCAAGGTCTCTTGTAACCCTTCTGCAGATCCTCAGAAACAACCCTTTTCCACTGCTCACCAACGGCTCAGCCCTGGTAAGCTGCGACATCTCAATACTAAGCATACTATTTGCCAAGCAGGATGCTTTTCTGTGTTAGTAATGGAACAAGCAAATTTGGGAACTGCACTTTAAAGAACAGGGCTTGTCTGTTGTTGACAACTACTGTTGTCAGCACAGTAGTTGATCTGGAGAAGAACTGTTCTCAGACAGTGATAAATCTGGTGAAGATATTCTTTTCGGAATGCTGTTGTCTGTACTTCATTTTAGCCTGGTGTGTTCTGATTTTTTTACAGTGATTTGACTAATTGCGGCTTCAGGAATACAGTATTTTCAGCCATGACAAACATACATCGCAATAAAAGTTGAGTTTTGGTGGAAGACAGCTGAATAAAACCAAACAACAGATGAATAAAGGCAGATTTTTAAAAAAAAGGGAGAGGGGCTTTAAAAATGAGACTTGGCATTTGAACTAATGGATTTGCTTTTATGAGGTAATAAAACTTTCGTCCTAGCTGGGATTATTGTCATAGAAAATGATGCACATGGGAATTATGAGAATTCTGGGGACCTGTCCTCAGGTGTAAACACAAGCAACTAAAAGCAGCTCCAAGAAAGATTTTCTGACATCCCCCCCACACCTAGGCTTCACAAGAAATTGGAATTCTCTGACACTTCAAGATGTTTTTAGAAAGCGTTTAGAACCTAATGAAACTTTTATCTTTGATCTGTCATGAAATGTTTGCTTTTGGTTTTGAAGTTTTTTAGATGCTCTGTGATAGAAAAACCCATTTAAAAATTAAATACTGCTGTATTTGTATTGAAAAACAAAAACGTTTCGAGGGAAACATTGAGAGGTATTCTTTCTATCAGAATACTTTGTTGAAATCAGCACAAATTCATGCAGCTTCTGTGCAACTCCCAAATTACCTTTTTCCTCCCTTTTTTATGTCCTGCAGAAGAAGTTTCACCTGAAAAAAAAATTCCACAGCTTTCTGAATAAAGGGCTACAATTAAGGCCTGGTGACTGAATTCGTAGGATGAGTGGGTAATATGTGCCAATCCAGAGCAAAAGACAGGAATCTATCAGCACAGAGGAGGATGGGGATTGGGCTGAACCTTACTTAGTAACTATGCCCTTAATGTTTTGCTCAACCCCAACATTTTAGCCCTGCTGGCGAAAGCATATCCATGTACCGTAATCAGCTGATTTCTCCAATGCACTCCAAAAAAGAAGAGGCTTTGGGTGAAGCAGTCCAAGTAACATGCCACCTTGGTTACATAGCTCATGAGAAGTCTTATATTGCCAGTTTTGCTGATTTGCATTTTGCAAATCTCTCCTGCCACGTGAAATTTTATTCTTAGTCTGGTGTGTGTGTGAGCAGCTCTGTATCTTACCATTCAAAACATACTAGGGATGGGAAGCAGGATTTTTCATTTTAGAAAAATCCTCTCTTTGGGGAAAAAAAGGGGGGTTGTTCGCAGGCAATCACTGAGGAAATGATTCTGCAGGCTCCTTCTGCCAGGCATACAAAGCCATATAGGTGATATCATGCACTAGTCCTGTATAAGTAAAAGCCCTTTAAAAATTGTGGAAAAATTTAAAGCAGCTGCATTTTCTTTCACAAGAACCACCGCAGCAGCCTCTTGGAGGGAAATATCAAGAAATTGCAAAAACAAGTGGAAGATCCTTCAGTAGAGAGCTCTTAACCAGTCCCTAGTTTTATATGAGCAAATGTTCTTCTGATGCAGTGGTCCTTTTATGTAGGTACATTCTAAAGAAAAGCAAGTTCATTGAATGTGGTTCTAAGGTGTATCTCTCAGACAGACAAAATCCACCCTGGACTGCTTAGCACATGACACTGTGGTTTGCTCAGTCAGGGTCCTTGCTTTGCTTTAGTCCATGTGTCCAGCTCTCCAGTTTGCTGAAATCAGTGGGGCTTGATTGGAGTGACATTTTGGCAAATCATGTCAGGATAGCAAAATGTCTCTTTTGTGTGCTATCAGGATAAATCCTTTGACAGGATCTAGTGATGTACAGCTATGGGGATTCTGCCTGATGTTAAACCACCCCACTCTGCACCCACCGCATGGTCAGGTCCTATTTATTAATGTCAGCGTCAAAGCCATAGCTTGCCAACAGGCTTGAATATTCAGAAAAATTCAGCAGACTAGGATAGTGTTGAATGTTTTCAGACAAAATTGGTAAGTACTATTAGAAAATCAACCCCCTCTAAAGACACTTGAAAACTGCAGCAACTATAAGCATGACAAGCAACATTCTTGAATGCATGTATGTTCTTACTCACATTCAAAAGCACAAGGAACATTTCAATTGCATAATGTCAACTCGCAATTGCATGCTACATTACATGTACATTATCCTTTTTTTTTTCTCTTGCAGGTGGAGGATGATTGGAAGTATGTAGCTATGGTGATAGACAGAGTATTTCTCTGGGTGTTTATAATCCTTTGTGTGTTTGGGACTGCAGGGCTCTTTATCCAGCCGCTAATAGCAGATACATAACTTGATCCACTGCTTTTTATCCACTTTTGTTCTTGTTTCATTTTTGGTTCGGAACTGCCCCCTATATTTCTGTCGTGTTACATAACCCCTCTGCTCATCGCCTCCTCAGCACCCAGCCACAGAGGAAGGGAGAAGGAGCGGGAAGGGTCCTCTGGAAAAGCAAACAACCCAAAACAGAATGAGGACTGAAAATGGGAGATGAGCATTTGGTATTTCTACAGCAGAATGCCTGGGATTTTTAGAGTGCTGCTCTCAGTGAATCAGCAATAACAATTGCACTCGGTATCACAGGACCAGATTGAAGTTACTGAATTTTTCCTTTGCTTTCAGTACAGGGGATTATCAGGAGAGTTCAGGCACTTCTGAATGCATTGCCCAAAAAGGACTATACCTGGCTTCATTTTTCTCTCCTGAACTCTCTTCACCTTTGAGTTACTTTACATTTCCTCTCTGTTTTTCTCCTTGTACAATGGGTAGTCTTTGGTATGGCTCTTAGATGAGGTACCACAGTGCTACTGACTGGACTAATGCTCTTTGTAGTGTTCTTGTGTCAGGGCAGCCAATAATCAAAATAAAAGTACAGTCAAACCAATCCCTTGACACTGTAACATTTTCAATACAATCTAAAATAGGGGCCCCCCATCTTCTGCAATGTATGTACACAAATGAGTGTCCCAGATCAACAAAACACATGTTTATGTTTATGTTTATGTTTTAAGTCAGACAGGTCTTAAGCACTTAATCATAGTTGAAGACAAACCAAATTATTTTTTTGCACTGCATGTAGCCTTGTTGATATCATTTGAAGCATCCTACAGTAACCAGAGAGGAATAACCTGGATGCACTATGGAGAACCAGAAAAGACCTGAACTATCTCTGTTTACCATGTAAGGCATCCACATTTGAAATCTACATGCTTCTAAGACCTTTAAAAAACTAGTTCATCTGCCACTTAACTTTGCAGGTGACCAAAGTCTCCTTTACTTCCTGGTACTGAATACCAAGATCTTGGTGAGCTCCAGTAGGATTTCCAAGCCATGTTTCTCTTGTCAGGTTTACAGTGGTCCCAGTCCACAAGTTCTGCTCTGACAATTCTTGCTCAGGCTCAGACATAAGCCCAACAGGGAAGGATTTGACCATCTCATCAAACACGCAATTGGACTGATCTGAGTTTCCCTGTGTTTTTAAAGCACAAGACCAACTTGGATTACACACATCCAAGCAGGATAAGGATGACAAACATGAATCCTACGCAAGGCTGGACACCTTAGTCTGATCAGCTCTGCAACAGTTTCCTGTTTGTTGACTTCTCATGGATCAGTGCTGTATGTGCAAACCTGTAACTGTAGGGATACTTCCTTTGGGCCTGAGGTTGCTGCTGTGTACCCAGGTTCCCAATGCTAGTGCACTTAATCCTGGAACACTTTGTAAATGTGCACCTTATATGGTTTCTATACTATGTGGACAGTTTACCCTGAGGTCCCTTGTCTGTTTAGATTCCTGTTGGTTTTGTGCTGAAGGATTCTTCTCTAAAAGGCACCATTCCAATTAAAGCCAATGGCTTCAATAGTAAAAAGCCCTTGTGTCTTATAGGAGGCTTTAAATTTAATTGTACAGTGTCAGTGTAGTGTTTTCAGTGTCTGCTATGTATCAGTCTCTGCTTTGAACATCACCAGTCCTTGGAAAGTATGACTCCGTTTCTGAAGTCCCTGACTGGGCTTTTACTCTTTTTTGATGCTCCATAATAAAGAGAATAGGACTGAATAAATGTCTCTGTTGGAGGTAAAGGTGGAATGACAAGTGTATAATCTTAATCCAGTAGCTGAAATGTGTAAAGTCATGATTTTCTAGAGAAAAAACGTATTTTCTGTAATCTTCCTGGATGTTGCATAATTATGTAGCGGCTGACAGACAGATGTATGAACAAGCACGGATTGTTTTGTCAGCCTGTCAATTAAATATCTTTCCTGGGGCATACTTTCTTGAAGAATTTGTATTTCTTTAAAAAATCCCTGCCGTACAATGTGTTTAGAGGTGCTACTAAATGACATTTGCTATGCTGGCTCTTTAGTCAGAAAGCAGGGGAAGGTAAAGAAAGCGAATTTGAAGAGGAGAGCTGCATTCTGAGCCCAAAAGCTTAATTTCTACAGGAAAGACATCTGACTGCCAGCATTCATTATTGCAGTCTACGGCCTTACAAACAATGAAAATACTGTGGCTGAAAGTGTACTGCATTGGTGTCTTAGGCATGACAGCTACTACCCTGCAGCCAGTAAGCTAACTTTAGCAAAATCCCTGGCGTTTTGTCAAAGCATTCACAACTGTATCGCTCCTCAGCTCCAGTTAGGAGGCCTCCATGCCCCAGAACCACCTCCCTGTCTTTGTCACTTACAGCGCTATACAGCTCTCTGTCCTGCCTCTAGACCTCAAACACAGGGTTTGGACAATTTAGCTCATCAGCCTGGTATCCTAAGAAAGTAAGATTTTCAAAGTCGTGTCCTGTCTCTTTCTGGGTGTACTATTTCTCATTCCTTCCCCCCACCCAGTAGCTTTTGGATCCTTGCTTTTGCCATTTTCAATTTGTTTGGTGCATTCAACACTGTGAGCCTTGCCAGCTCCTGTCAGCTTTGTGACAGTAGTTGGCTGATTAGAGAGAGTGGGGGTGAAGGACACAATAAGCATCTCACCTAGGAAAAAGCTGCAGCAGGGGCCCACCTCTGAGCAGACATGGAAGAATCCACACAAAAGCGACATTTTTGCTTGCCCTAACTCTTACTGGGGGACCTCCTAACTGAAATATCAAGAAAAGTTTCAGCCAGAGCTGGTGCCATCCCAGACATTGAGTTGGGTCATGCACTGTGCCCAGCTGCAGGAAAAGTACCCATGTTCATTGCAGGGCACACACAGTGATGTGTCTATTCTCGCCCCATCAGCTCCAACACCACATCAGCAACACCGTTTATTATATGTTCCAGTGATAAATGTAGCACTAGCAACAAGAATCTCCTTTCCTTGAGAGTGATGGCATCTGTGAATTAATTTTAAAAGTGCAGAAGCAATGCAACAGCTCAACCAGCTTGTTGCCTTCTCTTCCTGAGGTAGACCATCTTTCCACTTTCGCCCCCACTTAATGGCCCAGAGGAGTTTGTCATATTTGTCTCTTGGTGAACGGATGATACACATGGTCCTCCTGCCAAGCAGTGCCAAGACCCTTTCAAACCAGTGGTCAGAAATCAAGGCAGTGTTGAGGCACTAGTAAGGCAGAGGGTTGCTGGTTTTTGTTTGGTTTTATTTTTAATTTGCAATGTTGTCACCCACAGGCAGAGCACATGGAACACAGGGAAGGAGCCCATTGGAGGACTGTACGCCCAAATGCCCTAGTTGTGTTTTTTAGTAGCAGGCCAGGCTGTGGGATGTGTTAAACGCATTTGGGAGCCAGCAGCAAAGAGATCCAGCGAAGCTCAGAAACAGTCAGTGCAAGGAAGTGACAAGTAGTGAGACTGCAGATGTAGCAGTCCCAGGTGCAATGCTAGGAAGAACAGAGGCCAAACTTACACAATGTTCATACATTTCCCAAAGGACCTGACTGCTGCTGACCTTTACCAGCTTAAGCCAGAAAAAGCAGCTTGGCATCAGATGTAGCTATGTGAGACACAGCCATGTGCTGCCTGTGGGTGGGCAACTGAAATGTCGCAAGGTGAGGACAGCACCATCTGCCAGCTAAACACCTGAAGCACTTGCCCAGGAGAGGATTTTGTCATCTGTCATGGCTAACAGGCAGCCTTCTGGCAGCAGTGTTCAGAGGGAAAACCTATCAGTAATTGATTTCAAGAGTCTGTAAATACTAGCAAGAAGAGCTTCCTAGCTGTGTTGCCATGGATATTTCACAATACTGGCCAGGGGAACAAACGGACTTAAACAATGCAAGAAGAGAGGAGCAGCTGGTAGTGAGGTCAATGTGTAAGGGTTTTATATTAGTGTCTTATGTTAAGACATCTGTATATGCTAAACTAAATGGGTCTGTTCTTGGTTCCTGCAATATAATAACCAGACCTGAATGCTCCTTCCTCAAACTCACACAGAAAGCTAAAAAATTATGAGGACTTTCCAAGAATGTGACAACCCCTCCATTTGAAAAGGTTTGAGAGAAGGCTTTTAAAATGGGCTACAATCTAGACTTTGCTGTCAACAGAACAAGAACAAAACCCAGCATATGAGCACTCTCTCCCCAGGAATCATTTACTAAATATATCTTTATTAATAGTGATTGTACAAGTGAACAGAACTTTCTACAGTGACACAAGAAGATGGGACGATATTAACTCACAGAGGTCTGGTGTGCACGCATAATCCAAGCACAAGAATACTGTGGTGTATTTTTAACACCATCTAACCTCCATCTCTAGGGAGAAAGAAAAACTAGATTCACATTTAAGTTGTTGAGAATTGGATCCCCAAATCCCTTGCTAGCTTTGTAAACATCTGCAAGTTATGAATGGATTTTCTAAAGCACTCCATGTTGGCAAATCACTGCCTCAGCAAAAGTGGTGAGAGTTTCACCTGTGTGTTTTCTGTCAGGCCTCATTTACACTTTTAAGAGCTGTTTCTAAATACACAGAAGGATCCCATTTAAATGAATCAAAGGGATGAAATGCTGAATTGCCTGGGAAACATGAACAAACCAACACCCAAAGGTGTATCTTTCCGGTAGCCAGCCCACCCAACAGCTCTCAGACAAAGCTCAACTTCTGCACCAACCACAAGTTTCATTTGCCAAAAGTGATGTCTGCAGCTTCCCTCCAACAGAACTGTTTAGGAAGATCACTGTTGCCTTATGGAGTAGCATAGCCACCTTTCTGCATGCAATATGCTTCAGGTGATCTTCCACTTGTCTTGTGAACAAGCAGGTGCAGGAATCATAATTTCTGAATGCAGAGCATGGGGAAAATCCTTATTATTCAGCCTTTTGGCACATTACAATGCAGCAGGCAAAACCGCAAATAATACCAAAAAGTGGGTGACACCTTGTATCTTCCTCATGGCCAAGAGGAGAGATGAAATGTGCATGCTATAAAGGCTGGTAGCAGCTGGGCAGAGTGGCAAGTTCTGCCACTGTTGACCTGGCAGTTAGGTGAGGCCAGAGAGTCAAGGTTTCAAATGCCCCACCTAAAAGGTATTTGTACTTTTTCTGATGCACATGCTGTGTGATTGCCAGGTCTGATACATGCACAAAGCGATCTGTAGAGTCTTTGTGGTTTTTTATTTGGAAATGTAGATAAACTGAGTACTGATTTGTGTTCCTACTACAACTTCTTTAATAAAGTAGCATTTTAACTGATAGATCTACCTTTTAAGTATAATCATTGTGACAGAAGTACTGTTTCCAATTTAAACTAATAATCTTGGCTTTTATTGTAATATAACCAAACTACCAGTAAAATACTTATAACCCAATTGTGCAACCCCTCTTCACTTTAGGACTTGGCTGCACACCAAGCCTTTCTCTGATCTCAGCCAAATCTGTAGCTGGTAGAGTTGTATGAAGATAAAAAGCACTGGTCAATGCCTGCTGTTACCATCACCTTCCCTCATTCTTGCTGTTGCTTCCCATCCTGTACGACAGAGACCAAGCTGAAAGGTACCACCATCCCTTGGCATTGTACTTGTTATATGCCCCTGTGGGAGGGTTTTCTACAGAGTGCTGTTCAGCCACATCTGTAATGCAGGGGTGAAGATGAGAACTGAACCCGTGACTGACACCACCAGAAATAACCACAGGAAGATACGGTCCAGGACTTGAGCTACAAATTTCCAATCTTGGACAACCTGGGAAGGAGAGAGGGAGAACAGATAGAAACAGTAATGAGCCCAGTACTTTGTTGATACGGCTACTTATATTTCAGCTCCAAAAGTCTGTTTTTAAAATTAGAAGTTTGTAATGTGCTGTATCCTAAAACTGACATGGATCACCTTTTCAGTACCCATAGCTGCAAGTCACTGAAAACACCAAAACAATTCCATAGTTTTATGCACATGGTAATCAGACTTCTTTCAGCCTGTGCAAAAGCTTTTAGCTAAGTGCGTATGTGAAAGTTTACAGACTCAAGATTGAAGATGGCTTTATAATGAACTGGGTTTGTTTTCACAGAACTGCATTTCCCTTGAAGTGCCAGGACCTGGCTTCAGCAAAGCACTTTGAGGCAGACATTGCTGCCAGTACAAGTGTTCCCATTGGCTTGTGTTTACGTTAAGTGCTCTGTTGGCTCAGATTGTGTGCATTCAGGAGGGGAATTTCACATTGTGAGTACAGGCACAACCCTGCACACACAAAAGAGCTATTTATAAAAGCGATGCAAGGGACTTTTTTTTATTAAAAATTATTTCAGCTTCAAACAGAAGGCTTTAGTCATGGATACTATAGGCTCACATATAGTGTTTGATTTACTGCATGTTTGATTTACTGGTCATCTTTCTGCTGCAATCCTCTCAGTACAGTTTGAACAAAGCTCTGTCTTTTGCTAGGAGGGTGCTAACAGAAGTTTTTCTCTTTCCATACAATGGTAGGTGCTTTGTTCTGCTGTCCTACCCTCACAGGAGATGCGTTGTTTATGCACACAGTAATTTGCCATTGTAATAGCCAGGTGGACTGCTGGGAAGAGAAAGATAGTAGTTAAGGTCTAGTCTGAACAGATGTTAGCGAAAAACTAGACGACCTCCACTCAAAACAGGGCAGCTACACTGTGAATAGTCACTGGGAGGTCAGGACTGAGACCTGGCAACTGCTGTAGAGCCTGCCTGTAAGTGTTGTGAAAGGTATGGTTTCAGAGAATGTGACAGTTCAGAGGTTTTCCAGATTCAGGTCTATCACCAACTTAAGCAAGACAGGGTTATTCAAATAATCCTAAAACAGGAATTCCTCCAGGAGAGGCTGGAGTAGCCTCTTGTGTCTGTAAAAAACGGGGGACTTCCACAGCACAATGCAGTTCTTGAAGCAACATGTTTTCCCAAAAACATATTATTTATTAAGCAGGAGAAGCTCCCAGGATGTATCTCAGATGAGAGCAGGAGGAAGATGCAAAGGAAAAGGCATACAGAAAAGGTAAGAGCTTAGAAGCCATTAATGTCAAGGAAACCGTGATCCCTCCTTGCCCTCCCTTCACCTACCTGTCTGATGAAATGCTCCTTTTTAACATGCCTGGAAATATATCGAATTGAGTCGGCTGCCTTTTCCAGAAAGGCAGTAACAACTTTTTCTCCGTCTTTTGCTTGCTTGTGTCTCTGCTTCCCCGGGAGTTTTGATTTCAAGGTGGTTTCTTTTTCTTCAGTGTCTGAGAAGGAGTAACGATCTACATGGCCCTTCATGCAGAGCAGGCGAGGCAACTTTTGGAGGAAGAGTTTTTTAACCCAGGGAGCCATGGGATGGTAAGTTGCTGAGGACCGGTGGTGGACATTGATAACAAACACAGTCACAACGATAGAGAGGGTCACAAAAATCATGATGAACAGAAGATACTCACCAATCAGAGGGATGACTTTGGAAGAAGAAGGGATTATTTCCTCAATCACTAAAAGGAAAACAGTGAGGGAGACTAGAACTGAGGTAGACAATGAAAGCTTTTCTCCTTCATCTGAAGGCAGGTAAAACACCAGGACAGTTAGAAAAGACAATCCCAGGCAAGGGATTATTAAGAAAAGAGTGTAAAACAACGGAAGGCGTCTCAACACAAAGGAGTAAGTGACAAATGGGTAGGAGTACAGCCCATCCTTCCTGTTGCCCTTCATACCTTTGGCATTTAAGATCTCCCACTCCCCATTATCAAAGAAGTCTTTCCTGTCTACATTTTCATCCACTAAGATCAAGTCCACCATACTGCCATCATATGTCCACGACCCAAACTTCATTGAGCAGTTCTGCCTGTCAAAGGGAAAGAAGGTCACGTCCATCGTGCAGGAGCTCTTATAACTGGCTGGTGGCGTCCAGGTCACCACTCCATTGTACTTCACTATGACTTTGGTCATCAGGGATCCTTCAAAACGTCCATCAGCACTGGGAATTGGACAGGAAGAAACAGTACCAAGTTCAGGACTGTGTTTGCCCCAGTCCTACCCCCTCACAGCTCTGCTTTCTACCCATCACCTGCAGCACACGGGAAGCCAGCATTCGCACTGCCTAAAGGAGAGGCCTTCTGACAGCACATGCAGGCTTCACGGTGTCTGATAGGCCTTGCCCAAGCTCTGGCCTAAGCCCAAGCAAGGAGCAATGCTACTCACTTTTCAAACAAAACAATGTCGGGAAGCCACAGGGACTCGGAGGGGACACGGATGGCAGTGATCCCACCATATTCCTCTGGATTCCAGGTGAGCTTGTGGTCGATCCATTCCTGTAACAAGCCAGCAGAATCCTCTGCCCACTCATACACAACAACATCATTTGTCCTCCCACCACCTGCTTCAGAGGGACTGCATTGCACAGCACAGCAGGCAGAGCTTAGTGTAGGACTGCTCAGCTGCAGAGAGGACGCCAGGCAGGCATGGCTGGGAGACAGTGATCTCCAGAAGTGCTGCTCCTCCGGCCACAGGTGGACCCCAGCAACCCATGCCTTTGCAGGCAACCTCAAGGCAAGCACTCCCGGAGAGCACTTGACTCTCACTTCACTCACCACCCTGCCCAGCCCACCTGGGGGTAGTCCAGAAGGAAGGAGCCACTTCCCTTGGGTATGGCACCTCTTCTTCCCACTGAGAACCAGCCCACGGTGCTTTTGGCTGGCACTGACCCCATAGAAGAGCCAGCTGGCATGGCTACTACTACACAAATGAGCAAGGTGGCCTTTAATTACTTTTTAGTGTAAATAGGGCTTTTTCTGTGCACAGAATACAACACCTCATGTCTGTACACTGTCCTTGCAAGTCAAATCGTTGTTCTTTCATCAGAAAGACCTGCACACTACTGCAGGAAAAATAATATGATGCTGTTGTAAAGCATTTGGTTACAATTCTGAAGAGATAACACTAAAGAAACAAAAGCAGGGGGAGTCCTGTTGATTTTCATCATGTTGGACTCCAGAATAGTTTTTCCCTCCTTTTTGTTTTTCACATGGGCAGATCCTAGGAAAGTGGCTCTAGCAACCTGGAGATTTCCACAGAGATGTAGTGGAAAAGCAGCTTTCTGATCCCCATTTATTATTGATTGGGGCTTTCACTTGCCCATGGGAATAGCAGTGAGAGGAAGCAAGAGCTGTAGACTGTAGTCAATACCAAAAAGCAGAAGATGAACCACTTTCCATTAAGCTCCAGTACTAAGAGCTTCCCCAGGGATACGGGGGCCTCAGTCTTCTCTGGACAATTTTCTCCATGACTTAAGGATGAACCAAAAAGTGATATTCTTTGCTGCTTCTCCCACCTTGTTCCCCTCTTACTGAGAATAACAGGATCATAGAATTGTTTATGTTGGAAAAGACCTTTAAGATTATTGAGTCCGACCGTTACACCTAGCACTGCCAAGTCCACCACTAAACCATGTCCCTAAGCACCACATCTACACATCTTTTGAATACCTCCAGGAATGGTGACTCAACCACTTCTTCGATTCCACATGCTTTTCACAGCTATACCTACAGACACTTATTACTGCAGTTCTTTACAGTGTGACAGCAGCCCAGAGCCTCAGTAGAGACCTAGACACAGACAGTGAGAACAAGTGTCTTCCTCCTCCAAGTGCAGTAAAGGGATGGTGCCCAAGGTCATGGGCAGGTGGCTGGTAAACCCCTTCTAAAATCTGGCCCAAGGCACAAGCAAAGGAGGCAGTTGCCGAGGGTGGTACCATGGCAGGATTGATGGCTCCACTAACTGCACCAGAAGAGACATGGACCCACTCTCTGAACTGCCCAAGTGGCTGGTGTCAGCTATCAGGCACAGTCCTCCACCCCGGCTCCTCCTGCTGCTGAAGGAGGGGGGTGGGAGCTGTTCAGATGTGGAAAGAGAAGAGGGACCATTGCTGCTCTTAGCCTCAGCAGCAAGGATGGAGCACACCACTTCCAGTGTGACCTTTTCTCTGTGGATGGGTATCTACTAGACGTTTCCAGCAGCCTGGGCTGTTAGGTGGGCACAGACTCACATGTGACCTGGACACCTCCTATAATAGGTCTGGCTTAGGCTGGAAACATACCTGTTATGCACGGTGATAGTCAGGGCTGACAGCAGCAGCCAACACAGTGAGCTCATAAGTCTGCACTAACAACAGAAACAAATACCCTGCGAGCCACCTGGAAACATAATCACCCCTCTGGAGCTGAACTGGAGCAGCCCCTTGGACTGGGTTACTTGCTGCATCTGCAATACTCCTCCCTGCCCCCTGCTCTGCATTGATTTCTCTCCCAGCTAAAGTGCTCTTTCATGTCTGCAAGGCAAATGGTTGCGTGTCTTCTTACTAGAGCAGAAAATAGATTGTGTGCAGACTTCGAAGATGAGCAGATGAAAATAGGAATCTCCCTATGGGCTATGCTGACACAAACTGTAACAGCAGATGTGAAAGGCCCTTTCCTCTCTTCCTCCTTTCTTCCAAGCTGCTCCAGACACAGGCTCCACAAGAAGGAGATGGTCAGACCCAGAAATAGTCTGCCAAAAGCTAAGAAAGGCTGTAAAATCTTTCTGGGGACACTTGCAGGAACAGAGAGAATGAGGAGGGTGAAGTAGGTTGATGTTACACCTGCAGACTACAGGGCCTGGACCTGCAGGGGGAGGTAGGTGGTGGAGCATGCAAGGAAAGAGGATGGGAATGGGGAGAGGACAGACAAGGAGGAAGGGTTTCCTTTATAGGAGGGCTCTGCTGTCTGCCCAAATGGCTACTCAGAGTAAGGAAGCCAAGATCTGGCCCTGAGCACATGAGAGGTTCTGCATTTGCAGCTGAAGGTGGGGAAAATGTAACACCAGCGCTCTTCCAGAGCAGGCTCTCAGCAGTTGGATTCGGATCAGTGGCAAATTTCCCAAGCAAAAGGGGAAATTCCTGTCCTTCCTGCAGCAAGGGGAAGCCTGAGCTTCTCCCTCTTCAAGGGAGAGACTGTCTTTGCATATAATGTCCGTATGGCCTGTACGGGTCCCACTCCACCCAGAAGCTCACAGTACTACACAGCACTACAGGTACCAGGCTGGAAACAAAAACTGAGCAGCGTTTCTCCTCCACCGGCCCAGTGACCCCTGGTAACCACTTCCCATGGTATCATTTCTAGTACAGCTTGTGTTTTATGTCCTCTGCCTAGGATCAGCTGACATGTTTATAGATACTCACATGGCTGAGAGGCTTAAAATAATTGTCACAAGGTCAATAAACTGGTGCAATGTAATCTAAACCAAATGCAGTGTTCTTCGGGAGTGAAGAAGAAAGGAGACCTAACAGTTCAGCCTGCATCCCATTTGTATAAATTATCATCACTTCCAGAAGCAATTATATTAGACAAATTAATCAATTTGCCACAGCTTTTAATTTTACAGCGAGCAATATGCTGTCCTTTTCTTTACTTATGCTGAAGAATAAATCTATACAAGGCACCACTCTTAGCTCGGGCAAGAGAGACAGTACTTGTGTGACCTCTGAGACAGGATAGTCCCTCAGGGCACACACAGCATCCCAGGGGCAGCCACTGCAGTATCGGGAGATGTTGCTTCCCTGAAATACAGCTGGCTCGAGCACACAGCTGGGGTGCAGAGCAGGAGAAAAGGGAACCCTGTTCCCTAATGGCTCATCTGCCTGCTTTTCTGCCCCTTTATGCATTTATTGAAGTGAGAAGAGTAAAAGAAAAACTTCAGGCAAGGTAACTGCTGCAAAGCAGTTACTGCTGCAAAAGGTGCTGCTTTTGTCTGGCCACTTGGCGTTACAAAAGGGGATGGATGGCGAAGTGGGCAGCAGGCTAGAGTGGCCACCCAGCTCAGCAGTGTTGCACGGAAAGGGGAGGTTTGATTTGGTATAATTTACCTGCTTCAGCCACACGTTCGTTGTCATCAGCTGATTCTTCTCATCCTAGGGTGACACAAGGTAGAGAGGACTGCAAAACCAAAACAGACAGCAGAAACAGACCCTATGCCTGCTGAGTTCAACCCTGTGCCAAGCAGAGAAGATCCCTATGGTCCTGTTTCCCCAAGGGTCTGGGCTCTTCCGTCAACATTTAGGGAAGTGAACTGACTTTCTAGGAGCTCTTGCTGGGAGCTCCTGAGGCTGGAGAACCGAGGTCTGGCATTCCACATCAGTCCGAAGGAATCCGATGCCAAAGGGCAGGGAAGCAGCAGGGCTCAGCCAGAAAGTGATGTTGGGACACACACAGTTGTGGGCTCACAGCATGGCTCATCTCCACACACTACTCAGCCTGGAGTGAGTTTGGGAAGATACAAGCTGAAACATTGTCCTGATCATGTAAATACAGCACAAAATTAGAGGCTGCCTTCCATGGCACAAGGGGATACTGCGAGGTGTCAGGGGATGTGAGGAGCACACCGCTGTATGAGTACCTGTGGTCCCTGTGCAAATTCCCGTATGCATTGTAGTGGTGGGGAGTAAAAGGAAGGGAAAGTTTCTACATGGGCAAAACCATGGGATTATCTGTTTTGCCTCCAGTGTCTTACCCAAGTGGCCAGCTGAGTCAAGATATGATCTGCCTTTGGCCTGGGTACAAGCTTGCTTAGAATGAATAACGTCCAACCAGCTCTACCTTTCCTCACCTCTGTCCTCTATCTGCCTTATCATTAAATTGCAAATGTAGGCACCAGCTACAGTCTGGTATGGACTGTTTGATTAACACCTCATGCAATGAGGGCTTATTCTCTGAGAACAGCACCGAAAAAAGGACTTTCAGTTTGCTGCAAAATAAGTAAGCATTACGGCCCATGCGGTGCATGAGGCAGGATGTCATATCACCAGCACTGCACCATGCTCAGGGTTTTGTTGCCTGACCATGACTTCACATTTCATGTGTTAGGAGGCAAAAGCCAGGGGCATCACAAGCCCTACCAGGTGCATGCATGATTGTCTGTAAAAGAAGAGATGGTTTACCAAGCCCAACACAACACTTACCACATCCACAAGCTGTGATATCTTTAATCCAAAAAGGACTTTGATGGTGTCATTGGAGTTTTCCACGGGGCGGACCCATTTCTGATAGCCTTGAAATAAATGCTTGAGGAGTGCATCCTCATTTTCAGCAATTGAACTGAAGGCAGCAACATCTGGAAGAGAGCAACAGAGAGAGAGGGGCATGCCAGAAAGCAGACATGGAGAATGGCATGACAAGAAGACAGGAGGCAGAGTGATGAAGTGAGACAAATTCACCTTTGGGCAGCTCCTGTCAGTAAAATCTGTAGGAATTCAGATGCACAGACTCTCAGCAGAGCCAGGGCAAAGGGAGGGGAAAGCTAGATGGCCCAAGTCCAACTCACCTACAAAAAAATCATCAGACCAGAGCAGTGATGACTTTGTACTAGGTTTCCATTTTCTGTGGCCTTTTTGTCTCGAGTCAACATACTTGTCCAGTCTTTCTTCTTTATTATTCTTCAGAAGATCTGCAGGCTTAGAGCATCAGTTGTTCCCTTTCACTCTTGAGGAGTAAATATCCAGCCTAATAATTGCCACTCTGAGAAAGAGTTCTGTTTTTTCACATACCTGTGGTGGACCACAGGGACCTGGGGCCACAGGGGAAATGTGGTCACTGTGGGGCAACCCCTGGCTGGTTGGCTTGCAGCTAGAAACAGCAGCAATACACTGCGGGCATCTCAGGACGCAGGGATTTCACTTGCACTTGGTTGGTTTCTATAACTTCTCTGAAACAGGGGCTGCCCTGCACAAGGATCAGAGGGGTGGGATTTCTTCACTGGAAGCTACAGGACCTGTAAGCTAAATCTGAGGGAGCCTTGTGTAGCACTTGGAAATGAATACTCCTTCTGGAGTTAACAGGGATAGCAGCAAATCATTGAGAAAGCTGAATTCTCCCAGTCGGGGGGTGGGTTGGGTGGACAACAGCATTGGTGGAGCAAAAAGCAAAACGAGCTTATCTGGCAGCAGCAGGAACTGGATGATGCAGCCAGGGCCAGGTCTGCCTGCAACCAAGCACAGAGCCATCATGGTCTGTACCTGCAAGACTTGGGACTCCCCCAGTCCCTGCCACCACCCTGCTACCATGAAAGGGGAAGGGCAGTTTGGATCCTCCATCCTTTCCCAAATGCCAGCCCCGCTCTCTGTGATGCTGAGGTCCTGACACAACCTCCACCTCTTCCCTGGTGCACACACACAGAACCCAAGCATGAGAAGTATTTCACCTCTCTTCAAAGGCACAATGGAGGAAAAAGGAGCTTGTGCTGATCTCCTCTGAGCCATGGGGGTCACAGCCAATATTGATGTGTCAGTAGTCAAAGGGGACCTCACAGGATGCTGCCCAGGACCCCCTTTGTCCCCTCACCACCCATGCCCTGACAGCCCCAGTGTGAGCAGGACACCTGTGTCTGGATTGCCAGCCATTAGGTGCAGGAGGGGTCTGCAGGCAGAGGGGTTGTTGCACCCCAGCAATGGTGCAAGGACCAGATGATGGGAGAGCCCTGGCAGCAGGGCACAGCTGAGGGGCTCACACAGGCTGTGCAGCAAACATCAGAGGTAAGGCAGCCCCCAGCAGGGTTCCTGTGCCACAGGGAGAGAGGAAAGGGCATCTCAGTCCAGCAGCCCCTCCAGGGTAATGCTCCGCCACATGCACAGAGGAAAGGGTGTAACCACAGACCTCTATCCTGCCCATGCCCCCAGCAGGTGCTGCCACTCTCCTGGGGGAGACAGGCCATGCAGCTTCCTCTCTCTCAGCACGGTCTGTGTGAGGCTGTAGCAGGAAGTGGCAAAGCTGAAGGACTGCCTGAAGAAAAAATCTGCTCCCCCTCTAGAGATTCCCATTGGATGAAATTGCTCCCTAATGCAGTCTGGATTCTTTCAGAACAGCACAAGGTCCAGCAGCACTGTCATCCCCCACTTCCAGCCACAGCAAATGGCCATGCTTTTTTGAGAAGCTGTAAACTCTGGAGCCTAATGACTGCCACTCACAGGGTAACAATTACTTTACCATCAGATGTTCTAGCACAGGCTGTGTTTTTCCTCTGTTGTTGGATATGCAGTTGTGGTGGGGTTACCAAACCCTGGGGAGGTGGAGGCCAGCTGGTCAGAGGGAGCTTTCACATTCTTTCCCACCTGTTCTGCAGCACAGCCAGGGATGGGCTAATGTAGCTGTCAATACAGTTTATAGCAGCATCTGCGGCTACCCTGTGTCTTGCCGTTTTGTCACAAGACTTTGAGGTCTGCTATTATCAACTGCAAAGCCACAAATGCCCCTTCTGCTTCCTCCAGGGTTTATTCTCACACCAAGGCTAACCCTAGCTCCACCACAGCAAATGGGGGATCAAGTCTGGGGTCTGTCTTAGGAAGCTAGATTGCCTGCCCAAACATGCCAGAGGCATTCCATCCACAACCGAAGGAAGAGAAAGAATATATGTCTCCCCCCTCAGTGGTCCAATCTCCTGGCACATAACAGTCTCTGCAGAGATCCTGGCTTGCAGCCCCTTCGCTTTCCCTTTATGATATTCACAGGATTGCATGGTTGTTAAGCACAGAAAATTTAATAGGAAAGCCGTTGAACAGAAAAAAACACAACCCCAAAACATGCAGGATCAAAACCAGCTTTGTCTGAATGCTGGAATACATTGCCCCAGGTTTATTTGATTATAACTCCCTGCACACACATACGCAACCACACACCCCACGGGCACAGTGTCCGTGGCTGTGTGAGAAGTACCTCATAGGAAAACAGTGCCATTTCACAGCCCCTACCTCACATGGAGTCCAAGGGTCCTAATGCTCCAAGAGGTTATAATATAGAGGTGGTAAAACTGGTTTTGGCGCTGCTGGAAGAGTTGATTCTCAGCTGCTGAGGAAGCCACAGAATAGCCTAACAACTCCTTTGATCAAGCCCCATCTGATGATCAAGTTAGATAAAGGCAAGGAGAAAACACAAAACAAAGCAGCACAGCCTTTCAAAAAAACAGAGAAGTGGCCATAGGACAGATGCATCCCTGAATTTACCATATGGTGCACAGAGAAGGCAGAAGTTTAGGAGGTCCTTGGCAGTTTACAACACATACAAGTAACCAGGCACTCTTTGCCATCTCCCCTCTTCCCCAGGTTCCTGTTTCTCTCTGTGGTCCATGCCAGGAGCAATTGCCCACAGGTGCAGGAGCAAGAGTGCTGAGGCAGGGATTCTACTAAACAAAGGAGCAAAACACCCTGAGAAATACAGACAGGACACTTAGCCTTTCATCAGCTTGCCTGAGGCATTTCAGTTTTTCCCCCGTTGATGGAGATTCTCCGGTAACTCCCTGTAGCATTGACAGCTGAGTTTAGGATTTTTTTGTTAACTCCTAACCAGCGAGCACCCCTCTCCCACCCCAATGATTAAAACCTTGTTGCCAAACTGGCTGTGGTTGTAATACAAAGGAAGCAGTTGATAGAACCCTCCTTTGCTAGTTAGACAGTTCTAAAAAGAGGACCAAGGGAGCCCAGCATCTACCCTGTCCCAGCAAGCAGCAGCTAACTGGCCAGCAGAAAAAAGATGTAGAACATCTGCAGCTCAGCTGAACGGCTCAGACACAGCGCAAAGAGCACTACGCAAAGCATGGGCACAACCGTGGCTTTTCCTTTAAATCTAATCATTTGTTTTTATACGCAAATCAGTCTCATCCTAGTAGGGGATTAATACAATCTAGTTAAAAATCAAGGCAGACAATTGAGTCTGCAAGGCAAGGCAGCACCTTTTGAGCCTTGTCTTGCCTCATTATGAGGCTTGGTATATCACACTTCATTGATTTTCAGTCAGCTGTCACATCCCATAGGCCTAAAAGAGGGCTCTGGGTCCTAAACTCTGACTGATTTGTTTGTGGCGGTATTTGGATGGCTATAGCCACTGCAGTCTAGGAGTAGAAGTAAGGCAAGGCTTTTAAGGAGAAGAAATGTCTTTGATTACGCTGCCAGTTACAGCTGGGGAAAAACACACGCTGCAGATCAGACCCAAAGATAGATCACATGCCTGAAAGATTGTCTGTGTGCTCCAGCTGTATAAGTTAGTCTAATAAAAGAGGCAGCCTCCCTACAGACCTAGCTTAGCTTATTCATTTTTCATACTACATTTGTTTTACATCTATAAAATGGATTTGGGGAAGAATAAAACAGTAAGATATAGGTGGGAAAACAGCGCCGATTTCTAAATTTATGTCTCATTTTCATACACAAAACATCACAGATAACAGCACAGAAATTATTGCAGAGTACTATTGGCACAGTTTAACAGAGTATGTTGTGCCGGGGCCTTGTGTTTAGCAACAACAGTGATGGGACCTTTGATTATTTAGCCAGTTCCTCTGTAGGTGTCACTCCTCCCCAGTGACACCTTGGGCAGGGCTTCTTTCTGAAGCCACCAGAAATTGCTGATATCAAAAGGGATGCAGGTTCCTCTTTTCCTGTCTGCCTGCCACTGTCAGGATCTTATCAGTTTTCTTCCCAAACAAAATTCACTTTGCCATCTCTCTCCAAATAAGAGTTTTTTGCCTGAACTTTTCAAGTTCAAGGAAGAGTGGTGCAAAATTATTTTAGTTTGCATGCAGACCTGAAATTCTTCCTGCTCTGATTTATTCTTTCTGGCAATTCTTTCTGTCTGTATGCTGGCAGAGTAATCCCACACATTTTGCTGCAAACAAAACCATTCATGGCCATTTGCACATCCTCAGAGTTTGTCTTCATCCACTGATACACATTCATAACCTAGAGGAAATTAATTGCTTGCTAACTTTTGCATTCAAAGCCTGTTTCTTTCAGCAACAACTAGCACATTTCTTGCAGTGGCACAGATTTTGGTACAGTCATAACCTACACGATTCAGATTTGCCTTATCTAGTGTCCTCACTGGCAGCGGTACCCTTATCCAATTATTCAGCTTCCTGTAATGAAAAATATGTCATTTCAGTGTGGCTCAAAGTCAGTTGTTGCTCTAAATAACACTGTCCTACCACCTTTTTCATGCTGCTGTGGACTTGCAGCCTGCCTCATCCATAGCTCTCAGGCAGGCCACCAGCAGCAGCTCAGTGGGTTTGGCTTGTCTGCTACTGCATTACATACAGGAAATCTGCCAGGGCCCTCGTTAGCTCCTCAGCTCTGCCAGTGTTTAACCTGGCAGGGCTAGAGGAGCAGCTGGTTTCCTCTGCACCTTTCCTTATCCCAGCTGCAGAAAGCAACTCAGAAACAACCATGCTATCAAGAGACTGTCTTGAATGAAGTATCTTGTTATCACCAGCTGCTGTCACTACCCACCTGCTCAGTTTACCCATTAGATCCAGACCTGAGCACACAACTTGTGGAGGTACACAGTAAGGGTACTTTTTTTATGCTGGCATCAAGAAAGCAGTGGATGTTTGGCTGGAGTGATGCAGATAGACAGTGCCACAACCTGTCATAAAGTTGAGCATAGATTAAACACAATTGTCCTCCCAATGCATTTTTTTCTGCAACAAAGCTACCTCTTTAAAATGTTCTGTGCAGACTACCCTGTGCTTTCCAGCATGCTTCTGGTCCTGTACAGGGCTCAGCACTGTCAGGTATCATCCATCATCTTTACGGAACCACAGCTTTGTGACTGCAAGCCCCAGCATTTGCCATTGACACCTCTGACAGTAATTACTGCCTGTGATCACGTCCAGGGTCTGTTCTGTTAGACAATGCTGTATCACAGACTTGAGAGAAACTTATTTTCATAAGACTTTAGCCTGCTGCTTTGAGGTAATGAAGTTAATCTACTAGCTGGCTATTGGGGTAGGTGTTTTGCTACTACATGATAGTTGCTTGGAGGGAAATATGATGTATGCTTGCTTTACCCACCCACTGCCTAGGTCATGACAAGAGGTAAAAACCTAGCTTGACTGGTCTTTGGCTTCCAGAGTTATCTGGCAACCAGAGGAGGGTATTGAAGAAATAATTGTTTGCCTGCTGATGATGCTTTTGGTTTACAAGTCTTTATTCAGCCATACTCTCCAACATTTTGGGAAGGGAGTACATGTGAATACTTCCGCTGGGCCATGAAAGATGCGGAGCATCCACCCTGAAATAGAAAATGAATTCCTGGGTAAAACTTGAATCTTCTCTATGGAGAACCTGCCTTTGTTTTTCCACAGGTTTCATGGGATTTTTAACTGACATGAGACTGCAGTTCCAGGCAGCAAAGAGCCAAGATCTGCCTGAGCACAAGCTGTGCTGGAACTGGGCTTCGCTCTCTGGGCAGCTCAGACTCCTGGGGTGAGGAGGAGGAGTGGAGGAGGGAGGAGATAAATCCCCCAAGAGGCACAAATCCACCAGTTTGAGCCCACATGATTAATATTCGGAGCAACCGAAAACTTGAGGTTATGATGGAGAGTGTCAAACCATGTTACCTGAGGGTGTCACACAGCTGAGCAGAAAACGCATTTACTAGGGAGAGGTGGCAGTTCTGGCTGGCAACCAGAGCGTGGAGAACCTAGACTGAGGGCAGAAGTGCAGCAGAGAGGAAGGACATGGATGGGAGATGCTGTAAACCGGAACTGAGAGGCGACATTTCCAGCACCAGAGCCAGAGAGGGATTTGCAGCACAGACAGGGTTATTAGCTTCAGGGAGGAGAAAGGAGAGGCTGCAGAGGCAAGGGTCTTGCAGCAGCTATGGGGCAGGAGGCTCCTTCCAGATGAATGTGCCTTCTCCCTCCCCAACCTGCCTCAGCCTCCCTGCTACTTGGGGCTGGTATGCCAGCAGCCACGGGAGGCACGCGTGGGTGCCAGTATTTGGGATGGATCCAAGCTCCCCGGAGCTCCCAAGGGAGGACTGAGTCACTTCTGTGCCATCTCACAGCACCCAGGAAGCCAGCAGGCAAACACCAGCCCCGAAGGAGTGAAGGACAGTTTCTGGAGCGAAAGGGGGATGGGATAGGGCAGCACTCCTGGAGCCTCATCTTTGCCCTGGTACTTCCCTTCCAGTTCTCCCTCCTCTCAGTCCTCGCCATCCGCAGACACCTTTCCCCATCAGCAACTTCCTAAAACACGCATCATCCACGGGCAATGGATGTTTTTAGCCCAGCTCGGCAGCAACTTTTGCAGCACCAGGCACTTCCGTGTGCCAGAGGGCACAGTCAGCCATCCACCTGCCCATCCACCCTGAAGCGGCCCCGCTTTCTTCCGCCTCCCTGTCTCCCCCAGGCACATTCCTGCTGCCACTCTTCTCGTCTCGTTAACAGGCCCCACCGATCACAACCCCATCCGCTCTTCCTCCTCCTCCCTGCCCCCTTTTCCCAGGGGAGCTGCACCGTACCCCACCGTCCTTCCTCTCTGCCGCGGTGCCCCCGCGCAGCCGCCTCTTTCCTCCTCCTTTTCCCCCTCTCCCGCCGCGAGGCCCTCTCGCCTTTTCCCTTCATCCCGGCAGGGGCCGCTCCCTGCCTCCTCTCGCGCAGCTTCAGCGCCGCCCCGCGGCAGGACGCGGGCACTGCGGGCAGCACCGCCCCGAGGTGGATCCACGGTCTGTGGATAGACCTGGTCCACGGACGGCTCCGGGCTGCAACGCGGACCGCCTGCGGTGTGAAAATTCGTACTTGGAATGGCGCTGGAACGCTGCGTACTATTAACTGGGGCTAAATAACGAGGTCTAAATATACGTAAGAATTTTGCACTGGCGCACGGACCCGTTTGTGGCAGCAATTACAGCTTGCCTGAAGTGATTTAACCGCTTTCACACAGTGGGCAAGGGAAAAAAGTCTTTGTGTCAACTAGGGAACGGGCAGCCACTTAGCACAGCGAGCTGGGACAGGGCTGATGGGAACCCTTGACGGAGACTGTCAGAAGTGAACTCACTTTTCAAGCTGCACTCAGACAGTTGTTACAGCAGTGACCAGGCTCTGAAAGTACCGGAACAAGATTTTGTGGAACAAGAGGTATTCCAGTCCTGGATTTCCTTTGTGCCTTCCTATTGAGATGAACTCCTGTCTGCCCTCCTTCCCATTTCCAAAATATTTACACACTTGAGACAGCTTCGAGTCCCCCTGCCATCTGACAGTGGACAGTCTGCCCAATTGCCTGCTGCCTATTTCCCTGTAAAAAAGCTTCCACTACTCCAGTGGGACTGGAGGCACATTGGGAGATGGACTTTTTGGAGTTGCACAAGCTCTCCACCACTGCAGATGCAATAATATTTCTAATAAATAGTGCATTGCCCTCTGCATTAGACTCTGGTTTCCTTTTTCATTTCTAACTTCACAGTGAGGTCTTGTTCAGGATGTGGCACTATGTCTTGGGGCTTTGTGGTCAATTCCTGCATTTTGGTGACACGAACTGCTTCTGAAATGGGGTAATTTTCACAACTGTCTAGTCTGAGATGATAACTGTAAATGAAGATCTGGGTGGGCTCTGCTATTTTCTTAGCTTGTCTTTCCATTTTATCAAGCTCATTTCTGGTTTGGTAAATGCACCTCACAGCTCAAATTTCATCTGCAGCATCATGGACTTGCTGTTCAGATGTCAAGGCTTGGAAGATTTCAGGGGTAAGAAAATTATTGGCAAGGGTCAAGACTTTGCAGGGTGTGACAGAAAAGTGTTTTGAAGACAACTGCTCCAGGAATGACAGAAGCACCTGGTTCATGTCTATCTCGGCACCTGCCTCTCGGCCTCTCATTTTCAGTGCTAACACCTGGTGCCTGGGAGCCCTTATCCCAACAGATGCGGTGCTCCATGACAAGAGGGAGCACCATTGTCCTCTATTCTGCTTTTTCCTTCCAATTTAATACAGGCTTTTTATCCCCAAGGCAATCGTAAAACCCATAGGGCAATTCCTGCTTCATCCTATGGCCTTGATAAGCTGCCTGAACCCTGGTGGCAGCTTTGTTCATTTCATCCACTTCTCTTCGGATGCCGTAGCCCTGCCACACAGCCTGAGTGGTGGCATCTGACAGACTTTCTTTTTGGAGCCACTGTATCTTGTGTCAGAGTGTGGGGGACTGCCTTGGAGATACCATAGCAAAATCAAATGCTTTGTCAGAAATTGGATGAGGTCTACAGGCTCTGATCCTGCCTGCATTTGAGGGCATTTGCTCTTTATAATCTTTTTCTGACTTAGCTGAAGTGGTGCTTTGTTGGTCCGCATCATCCACACATGATTCACAAGGAGATTCCTTTTTAGCTTCATAAATATATCTCGACACAGATAATAATTCTCTGTTGTCCAAAGGATTAAAATGTAACATATTTGCTAGGTTACTTGGAGGCACATATTCTTTTGTCTCTTTCTTCATTACAGTACTGGATGCTGTTCCAGTGTTTGTGACTTTTTTCATGATGTTTCAATAAAAAGAAATGCAATTGCTGTTGAGCATTTTCCTCTGCTGCTCTATGCCTCTTCCTATCTGCTTGGATTACAGAAAGACAGTTCTCCATCATGTGCATATTCAGCATTTTTATTAGGAATTGCATTTCTGTGGAAAAATGTTATATCCTATATACTCAAATCTGCAAGTACACAATAGCTTTATCAGTTTGTGCTTCATGAACACAACCCTTCATACTTGATTTTTTGTACATTGTGAGTTGTTCTACCTTTTTTTTTTTTTTTTTAAAGCTATTATTTTTAGAGAAAATGCAGCAGCAGCCCAATTGTCTCGGTCACATTCAGCCTCTCAGAACTTGGAGCCTGAGAAACAGTTCCTCAACATGGGCTGCTGAGCTACAAGACAGTTGCCTGTGCCTTCATCTTTAGCTTTCAGAAATAAATTGGAAGAGGACAGGAGGCAAAAAAACCCAACAAAACAAAACCCACAACTGTTAAAGCCTTGCTTAGGTGCTGAGGTGGCCACTCTCTGGTTGACTGAGACTATTTTCCTTCACCTTGAGGGCTCTAGAGAAACTTTGCCCTGCCAACCACTCATCAGCAGCATGCTTCATTATCCCTTACATACCCCCCCTCCCAAAACCAGACTCAAGAATGTTAAAAGGCTCCCTGTTTGGCTGACAGCCAACGTGAGTGCAGTATGGCCACCTCATTCAGGCATTGCTTTACTGAGATTTTACATGCCCGACTTCC
The DNA here is from genome assembly GCA_013398295.1 of Chionis minor. Lineage (NCBI taxonomy): Eukaryota > Metazoa > Chordata > Aves > Charadriiformes > Chionidae > Chionis > Chionis minor. The sequence continues at coordinate 129,818 of VZSF01003469.1, read as the reverse complement.
TAGGTTCCCACCAAATGAGAGATGCTGAAGTCCTGCAAAAGGAACTGAGCCTGCTCTGCTTAGAAATGCCGCATCTCAAAATGGTGGCTAGGTTTGCTTAAATTAGGAACCACTGGCAATGCCAAGCATCTTCTGCCACCCAGGATCCAGGCTGTTTAGCCCTCCCGTGAGCAAGACGCCTGATGTTTGAGATGCACCCATCTTTTGCATGACATCAAGTTGTTGCAACACTTGCTCAGAAAGGTGGGCTGGGCCCTGGGCTGGACCCAGCCTGGACTCATATTTTGGAGGTTGTGGCACTCAGAGAGAAAAGTCCCCCCACTCAGCTACACCACAGCCAAGAATTTTACGAAGTGGGAGTTTTAACATTGCAGTCAGAGCAGAGTTGAATGAGACAGCTGTTATGAAGTGCACGCATTTTACTTTGGATTATCCCTGGTTAAAAAGCAAAAACTGCTCAGGCAGCAGCCGCTCAGCAGACGGAGCCTCACCTCTATCGTAGTGGTCACCCTAACCAGCATCGTAAAGCTGACTTCTCCATGGGAAAACACTGGTGGGGGGGTTTGCAAGTGGTTCTTCATTTAATACCTCCCACTAACTCACTTCTGTCCTTCTCTAGTCATGGCATGGCAGGGCTTAAATCAGCCCACTGCTGTTCTGAAGACTACGTCCTGATGGTGTCAGCTGGCATGTGAGCCTTCTAGCCAAAGATGCCTGCTTGCCATGCTGAGTCTGTATTGCTTGGGTAAAAATAATTTATAAATAATAATATTTATTCCTTCTAGAGGTGTTTGAAGATTAGATACAAATATTCACAGGTAGGAACCAAAGAGACAGAATATGTAGGACCTTCATTTTGAATACCTGTGGCATATTTTGGGCTTCCATTTTCACTGGCTCATGAACAGACTTGTACACATAAAAGTAGGACCAGAAACCAGCTTTCACATACAATAATTTCCAGAATTTCATAGTCAAAATAACTTACTATGGGAAGCCATTATTTCCAGTTCAAAAGCAGATATAGTCCCCTTGAATATTTACCTATGTGCTTAAAATTCAGTGTTGCCTACCTCCAGGTATTTGCTTGTTACATTAAAGCTTTCACAGTTGTGCTCATTAATATGTACAAATAAAACCCAGTTAGACTTCCGAGTGGCACAAATGAAATGATGGATATTAGGTGATTTTTCAGTGGTTTTTCAGTTTTTATACCAGATGTCAGTATTAAGTACAGAAGAAATAAAGGCCTTGGACCTGTTGCAATAGGAGAAGGGGTAATGGTTTTAAATTAAAAAAGGGAAGATTCAAACTAGATATAAGGAAGAGCGTTCCAACGCTGGAACAGGTTGCCCAGAGAGGTGGTACATACCCATGGAAACATTCAAGGTCAGGTTGGATGGTGCTCTCAGCAACCTGATCTGATCGGTCTGCTCATTGCAGCGAGGGCTGGACTAGCTGACCTTTCAAGGTCCCTTCCAACCCAAACTGTTCTGTGCTATGATTCCAGGACATGCATGCATAACGGCCTATATCTACAACAGAAAAGTTATGAATACAGCCGATTAGCCTGGGACGATGGAAACTTTTGATGATAAACATGAGTGTAAACAAAGCACAGTGTATCCGATGCTTTCACAGTTTCCAAGTGAAGTCAGAGTATATTTTTGATGTAACTTGCAAAAAATTAATTTTTAGGCAATATATTACAGAAGGGATGTGAAGATAATGTTAGGGAGCAGAATGTCCTGTAATTATTTGGTGACATATGTAACCACGGGATGTATCTTAAAACTACATCAATTCATGGTATAGTTTTAAGTTTTTAAACAGAAAACTGAGAGGTTTTCAAATCCAAAAAGCTATATATGTCTCCTGGATGACATCTTTGATATCTGTCATTTATCTTGCTTCTGACAAGGCAGAGAAGCTGAATGCAACACCCAGATGTTTACAGCTTCACCTCACTAAAAGGTATAATTGATGTTACTTATGAAAAGATGTAAAAATTGTATTTGCCTTTCCTACCATGCCAGAATATCCTATTTCCTACAACTGTTTTAATGTTGTGCCTGTGCCTAGTTAGAAGAATTAACCTAATTAAAGGTATTTAGGTAGCTTAATCTAATAGCAAACAAAGGCTGGGTTGAAATAACTCCCTGAACTGGGAGCACAGTCCAATCATTTGTATTAGTAGGAGGAGGCACATAGGGGACCACAGCCAAAACGCTCTGCAGACTGTGCCGGTGGTGCAGGAGGACTGGGGCTGGGAGGAGGTCCAGCTTTCCAAAGGAAGGCTGGTAAGTGCAGGGCCAGATCCTGGCAAGCTGACAGATAATGGGGAAGAGTGCCAGGAGACAACTTGCCACAGCTCTTGTAGCACCTGCAGGAAAAATACCACCCCTACTAACTCCACAAAGGCCCAAAAAGGCCTTTTAACTGTCTTGGGCCCTAGCAAAACAAACGGGGCTGATGTCATCCTTCTCCACATTATCATCCTTATTTGCCCTTGCTGGGGCAACTCCTCACATTCACTTGCAATGCAATGTCCCTGCCTGAAACGGCATTTCAGTCAGCCAACAGACTGGTTTCATAGTGTCTGCAATATTTTGAGGCTCTCAGCAAGCCCAGAGAGGATGATGCATTAACTCCAGATGCATCAGATAATCAGCAAAATCAACAGGCGGGAAAAAAAAAAAAAAAGGACTGCAGGAATGCCTTGGGGTTTAATTCCTCTACGGGTAATAGGGATGACCGTTCACCTAGGAATGCTATCAGACACCTTATTCACTCAGGTAAATAACCATTTATCATTGCAGCTGGATTGTACCTTACTGTGATCTCACAGCAGCGCAGCAGACCGTCACACTGCTGCAGAGCCCATCTCCCATTGTGACATTACGAGCAAACAAGAGCTGAAGCCGTATGTGGCTCATGACCTTGTTGCCAAAGAACCATGCTGCTTAGTCTTCTTGCCTGAGACAATGGCGCTGCCCCAGTGCCCCCCTCCTCTGCACAAGGCTGATGAGAAAAACCCACAGTGGACTTCCCAACGACACAGCAATACCATTTTCAGTAACATACCATCTTCGGGCCCAGACCCGTGGGACTCAGCAAGCCTTTGCCCAGAATGTTCAGTTAGGTTTTCAGCATTTCAGCAGAAGCAGGAATTCTACTGTTGGTTTGTGTGGAAGGAAAGTTATGCCAGTGGTGAAGATATTGCTCAGAAAGCTCTCAGCTCCCTTGAGAATCACTGAGCTCACTATTATACCTCCTAATATTGTCTTATATATAGGAATCAAGAGACCAGCAGAATAAAAGTAAAAACTCAGCTTGCAAGCACAGAGAGTAAAACTCACTGAAATAATAAGCAAGCCTCCTATTTCCTCAGGCCAAACTCATCCATTAACCTGAAGCAGTCTTCAGCTGAGACATGCATTTCATTCCAATGCAGTTTCCAACAGTGTTTTGCATTTTCATCTCTGTGGGGCATTTTATAGTATGAAACAGTAAAAACTGACTGGTCCATAACAAAGAGTTACTGCCCCACATTCCAAATATCCCAACACTCCATCACTGACCTCTGTAGCTGAGAGGTCAGTGATGGAGTGTTTGGATATTACATTACATGGTAATGAGGCACTGACCTCTGTAGCTGAGAGGTCAGTGATGGAGTGTTTGGATATTACATTACATGGTAATGAGGCACTGACCTCTGTAGCTGAGAGGTCAGTGCCTCATTACCGTGTATAAAACATCAGAAAAGGCAAATGTGGTAGGAAACACAGATGTTTAAATTCTTAAAGAATCAAAAGCAAGAGAGAAGAGTGATGCTGTAGAGGAGCAAGGCAAAGCACACGAGAAAAAGTCAGAGAAAATGAGATAATGTTCAAAACTAGAAAATATTTCTAGTGGGGAGAAAAGTCTTACTTCTACAGTTATATCTCATCCCAGAGATGATGGATTCAGTAGACAGCATGCTCACAAGACTGTGGTGATCATAGTGTGAAAAACAAACAAGGCCAATGTCATCTACTGCATGTGTAAGCTTATGATTTCTTCTGAGACTGAAGGAGTAAAAGGTGTCGAAGGAGGCAGTTTTTTGATTTGGTGTAGAAATCCAACCTATCAGGCAGGCAGCATTGGAAACAACACAAGAAAGCATCATTTGCAGATATTAGTTTCATTTAATTACATTTTATCACTGACATTTTATACATGCCAATTACCTGACAGCTATTAAGCTGGTATATCATGAAGCAAAAAATGTAGGTCATAACAACTTTAGGAGACAGGCTAGGAGATAAATGTCAATATTGATGGAAGGATGGTTATCAACAGAGTGCTACTGTTAGATTCGTTATATTGTCATCATAAGCTTGCTTGAACATTGGACTGTTAAAGATATTACATATATACATATATATACACATATATAGGTTTTTAGTTCTATGAAAACTTACCACCAGGAGATCTGATTTTGTCAGCTGACTGCGGTATCAAAGAAAGATAACTCCACTGATATGTTGACTGCAGTTTGTGTGTGTGAATATTTTAAATAGATTACTTCCAAATAACTAGAGTTCGTTAAGCTGAAATAGCCACATGCACATTCACTTGGGGGGATAGCCATGTTTCCTATTATCCGCGACCAGATTTCCATGCTGTAGTGCCTGTAGTGCAGAATCTGCCCAGTTCCTCACCATGCTGAACTCATAAAGTCTGAGCTATTTTCGTCCTGTGTCAGTCAAAGAAAACTAATAAAAAGATTTTCCTGTTGGACTCAGAAAAAGAGAAATGAAGATAAGAACTGAATGTACAGACAGACGACAGAATTTGAGGTTATTGATAAATAAATTCTTTTTCAGTCCTTGGACATAACACCACAAATATTTATTCATCTGGCAGTGACTCCTGGAGTCTCAGATAAACTGTCAGCACAAAATCACTTGATAAAACACCGTATCAGCTCAGGACACCTATGAGACAAGCCTGCAAGTGTAGATTAAGCTCAAAATACTAGAAAAGTAAACAATTATCAGTAAGACCAGCCTCTGTGGCCTGAGCTCATGTGGCATGTGTTCTAGTGAGACCAGAATACTCCACCTTGGTGTCTCACAGCCAGCTTGGGAACAACTCCCTCTCTGTTTAGATTTTCTCTGCATGCAGGTGCCATTTCTCTGGACCCAACAGCATCAACATCAGTGAATTGACAAATGAATAGTCTGATTGATACAAAAAAAAAAAAAAAAAAAAAA
>VZSF01003469.1:113313-124550 GCA_013398295.1 Chionis minor | reverse complement strand
GGGAAAAAAGAAAACAAAACAAAACTCAGCAAACAAAAAAAAAAGAGCTAGAACTCTGGACTGAGCTGCAAAAGAAGGTGTTCTGAAGCTTCCTTCTCTGCAGATCCAGCTTGCTGTTGCTATTATCCTAAACCTGAAAGTACAGGTGGAAGACTTGGGATTTCTTAAGCCCAGAATAAGGCCATCTCCTCTTAACATAGAAAAGTACCACCCCCGAAAGTGTATTCCTTTCTGAGCCATGAGTCCAGACTGTAAAGCACTTGAAGACAGAAAACTTCACTTCTTCCTGCAAAAGGCATGTGTGAGGGCACTCCTGAAAGGAAACAGTGTGGGGCTGTGTGACTGACCTCTACAATGGAAGAAGGCCTGGAGAAGATAGGCAAGAATGATGAGCTCAGGGAAGAATGTAAGGAATAACGATGAATTGTCATAAAGAAAGTTGAAATTACCTCAACACAAGGGGGACTGGATTGTAACCTTTGTTTTAGGTATACAGCTGGATTACTCAGTCATCAGGTTGCATAAACAGCCTTCCCTGAAATAATTAGTCAAGAGTAATGTTTCCTGAGCTAGCCAGACCAGCGTGGGAGAGCAGCCCGTATGTGACTCAGCCCAATATAAAGCATAAAAACTGAACAACTCACAAAATCAGCTTGGAAGAGAGAAACTGGCTTGAGCTGGGTTTAATCCACATACTCCTTCCCAGCAACTGGGAACACATAGTGTCACAATGGTGAGCATTTAGAGACCAGTAATGGGAATTTGCACAGTACATTTATATTGTGATTCTGCTATATATTGCAATTGCTATACTGTGCTCGTGTTGCGATTTCAGTATATTGCTCTGCCAAATCAGTCCTGGGTACATCTATGAGAAAGTGGTTAGAGAGTAGTGGACTCAGCTGGTAAATAAGCCCAAGACAAAAGAAGAAACCATTACTGCAGGCAAGACCTCCTCTTTTTTTCTGGATTACCTGCCCCATGTCACTGAATTGAAGATCTCCCAGTAGGAAATCACACGTCTTTCACAGGCTCAAATATTGAAGTTGGTCCATCTATAGATGACTAGTATAGCCATAGACCCTAAAGCTTAAATAGTCGCACCCAGTGAAACCTGAAAGAAATTGAGAAGCACGCCTAATTCATTTAAGTCTTCCCTGAGTTTAAAAAAACAAAACAAAACAAACCCCCAAACGACTAGCCTCATGAGATTCTCCATGCTCATCCTTAACTAAAAGACCTTTCAACATACCACTAGAACCAATTAAGATGCAGAGGACAATCACTTTTCCAGAGGTCCTAGACTGTGCGAGCCCAGGCCTTACAATCTATTTTCCTCGTACAATGGGAGGAGGCAGCTACAGGAAGATCACTAGACCATTTTGCATGACAGACAATAAAAAGCTTGATACTCAATGCTAAATTAAATAATAGTGCCAGGACTGTGGAGAGATTTAATTATTGCAATGATTTAATTATGGCAATGTAATGTATCTATTCTCATGAGAGGTTCCTGAAAATTTCCTTCTGAGTTAAATGCTTTCTTTGATTTAAGAATATTTAAGATTACTTTCCTTTGGGAACTGTTTTAAGTCATTCATAGTGAATTAAACAAAAACTTTGCAACACATTTTTTCTGCACACTTTTAAACTCTTTCAGTCTGTATAACACCGTAAGGCCTTCTGCCCACTTTGCACAATAAAATCCTGCAATTTTCTCAAAAGATCTAAGAATATAAAATTTCCATTGAAAGCATTGAACAGGCACAGGAAGAAATCTGTAACAGCAGTTACTGTCATCATCATATTTCTGAATCATGTATCCTGTTTTGCTTCTTCTCATTTATTAATAAATCATTATCGTGGCTAAAGTATGGCAAATACCGTGTGGCCTGCTGTGCTTAAAACGGCAGGAATTACAGACCTGAACTTGCAGTCGTGACAGACTGTAACTATCAATATGCTTTGGCAGATTGTGTTTCGGTTGTTAAAATTAGACAATAGCTCAAAACACCCCCTTCCACAGCCACCTAATGAAGGTGTAAGCTGACAGGAAACAGATAAGCCTATAGACTAAAACCTAAAATGGATCTCAAGAAAGAAACAAAGCAAAAGGGCAAGTAGGAATAACTGCATGGTTCCAGAGAAGCATTGCACTTTCTTCAGCTTCAAGAGAACTCCTTCAAAATTCACACAGGACACCTGTACCCTAAACCCTATGTACTGCTGAAGGAAAATGAAATCTCAGCAAGACAGAAGATTTCCTGGAAACCTGTTTCATTAATTTGCTGCCACAGTTGTTAAGATCATGCTAGTAACAACATAGACAAGATGGCAACTGGAAGCAGAGGAGAAAAAAAAGGGCAGTGACGAAGCACTCCCTCAAGGTGACAAGCAGTAATCCAAGTATTTACCTATTGAATTTTTTTCACCATAAAACATACCTCTGTGTTTGAACTGTCCCAGTGAGAGAAATCTAATATTTTGCAGAGATGTAAGGAGAAAAAAAGTAAACACGCAGATCAGATCAGCAAAAGAGAAAGTGGGGCAATAGGGGGACCTTCTCTCCTCTCTTTAGAAGCCAGTACAATTTCTGCCTGTTGAACCATCAGCCCATTTCAAAACAAATCTATCTGTCCAGATTTTAAGGATGGAACATTTCTGCCCATTTTGCTACTTTCTAGCTTCCTTGAACGGTTTGATTTATAAAACAGGCTTCAGTGAAGTGCGGTTACATGCATTTAAACAAACATTAGCTACTTCATGCACAACTGGACAACTACATGTCATTCTACATTCCCACCTATGCTTTTTAGCTCCCAATCACTTTTTTTCCAGAGATATTTATGAATGCGCTGCTATGTGTACGTACAAGTTGTGGCCAATAAAAATAGTAGTGACGCAGCCCTTTCTTACAGTTGACTGTGTAAATGTAGCATATCCCACTTTAAAAAAAAGCAGAAATTTTAACAAATTCTGGGGGAATAAATTACATTTATTAATTTCACACGAAAAGCTAGAATTCCTTTCCTAGCCTAACCAGTAGCAGATGGCCTTCATCTTCTCTTTCTATATTGCTATCAATCAGAGAGACTGCCACGTAGCGCAGGGTAGTTTGCACAATGCAGAAGTCCACTGCTGAAAAATGTTTCTGTGCCAGCCTTTTTCCGCCCCCCACTTCGGAGCTCTGTGATATTGACAGCCCTCATAGGCCCAGCAGAGTCCACATCTAGCCCTAGCATCACTGCATCAGGAGTTAGTGACGGGGTGGTTTTTGTTTGGTTTTGTTTGGTTTGGTTTTCTTTTTTTTTAAAAAAAAAAAAAGGAGGGCAGGAGAAATGCAAGCCCATTATCAGAATAGACTACATCTCCTAGAAAAATCCTTTGGTAATAGGAGAGAAAGCATCAGCAGTCCCCTCTTCAACCTGGTACTCCTGAAACACTCCAGACAAACAATAATCACCCCTCTCAATGGAAGGAACATTTACTGGAGTCAGCCATTAAACTAACTTCAACATGAAAAGCTTAAACACACATGAACTCTACACATCAGCCATCTATCAGTATGCCTTAAATTTACCTTGTTGACTTACTTTTGTTGGGCTGCTTTTCTGGAGGGTTATGAACCTAAAATACCTGAAGGAAGGGCCCAACAAGCACAGCAACCAGAGCATAAGGTAAGGGGAGATGGGGATCTTTGGCCAGGGTGTAAGGAAACAGTGCTGAGCGTTAACAGTATGAAGTTATCTTTATGTTTTCAGAAGCAGCTCATGTAATGCAGCTGGAGCAGAGGAGCAGATACAGCAGAGGACGTATTTCTCCCCATCCCCAGCTCATGGCTCTGCCTTTCCTCCTATCAGATCTCATACTGGTGGTCTTCTCTGCCTTTCCACTACAAGCCCAACCTGCTGCTTGAGTGAGCTGAATTGCCCCAAAGGAGGGCTCAACCAGCACCAGCGCCAATGAGAAGGGTGGTAATGGGAGTCAACACAGCCAAATGGTGAGGGGAAGAGGGGGATGCCAGGAGCACCCCAACCACAGCGGGATGGGACTGCAGCAACCCACCACACCTCAGCAAGTCACACTTTAAACTCCCAGAGAGTAAGAAGAGACAGTATTTTGCATAGAAAACAGAAACAATCTGCTATCTGGCCACACGTGCAACTAGCATAGCAACAGTTGTTTAAACATCTATTCCTTGTCACTTTTTGAATTTGAGCATTTTCAAGTTTAAGTATAAAGCATAACAGCATCAAGATGAGAACACTGTGAGAAAAACCCAGCATCCAAACCAAGGAACTAGTTTAGAAAAAAATATACAGAATGTCAAGCTGGTTCTGTCAAAGTCCTGGCAAAATATGAGAGAGAGCAGTTAAAAATCTAGCACACCATTTGGTTTTTATTTTTAATCAGGTGTAATAAATGTACACAAAAGGCTGCATCAGCATTTTTGTTCATCTTAAGTATATGAAATGGTAGGGAAAGTAGATACATGGCATGAGAGAAGTCAGAAGTATCAAGACTGGTTCAAAACATTTCAAAATGTCATGCTAACAGGGTATTAAGGGAAGCCTTTAAATCCATCATGAACAGGGCTTGATTATTATCAGAGCTAGAATCCACATAACACACAAGTTTGACATGGACTGAGAGAAGTAATTTTCCTCATGTCTAATATATCCAGGAATTTCAGCTGTGGAGACTACAACAGGGTTAGCATGATGTCATTTTCGCTGATTTTGAATGACTTGACATTGACTAAACAAATTATCAGACAGTAAGTGCAAACTGCTGCACTACTTTGTCCTGCTAAATTAATTTTTAGAAAGAGTCTTAATAAGGCTGAAGGAGAGGCAGCAGCATTTGAGGTATTAAAAACCAGTCTAGCACCAAGCAACTCCCGAAGTCTAATTCTGTAATTGGCCTTTGGCGGATGCCTTTTGGGGAGCAGTTAAAAAAAAAAAAAAAAAAAGAAAATCACAGTATTCTGCAATGACAGTCACAAATGCCTGACACCTTGGATAAGTTTAAAAAAAAAAAAAAAAAATCCATTTCCTGTAGCTACACACGGTTCAGATGTGAGCTAAGATCAACAATTTCAAAGACAAGAACAACATTCTACCCATTACAGTGTTTATGCGAGCATCACGCTCCAACATACTGGGGACTGTATCAAGGTAGTTGTGAAAAGCAGTCACCCTAAACACCACACTGCCTTCTTGATCTTGCCAGTAGTCCAGTAACATATGTTCAGTGCAGCACTGCACTTCAGAAGTATTTTTAAGTGCCCTCAAAACAAAAGCCTCTTCTACAGCTCTCGTCAGCTATGCTAATCAGTTCTCCTCATCTCCCTCACAAGACACACGTGGTGAAAGGTTACTCCAAAATAAGAGGTTCATTTACATACCTCACCAAAGGGATCCAGGAATTAGACTTTTTGCAGTGCTTTGAAGGCATAGCAAACTGAGATTGGAAGTTTTCCCAGGCTGAAGTGTGTATCTTATCTTCCTCTATCTTTCTGCAGCACTCGCAGGTGTTCTTAGCTGGCCTAATTCTGTTCCTTCTGAAATCAGTGAAAACTGCTTCCCAAGGATCACCAAAGCCAATATTAAAATGCCTTGACAAAGGTTTGCACTAAGCACACAGCAACCTCAACTTCACCCTCAGCCAGATGCAGCTCCCCATCCCCTGTAAGCATGACAGCCATTGTAAAAAAAAAAAAAATTAAAAAAATTAACAGATTTTAAATGTATTCAACCTTGTATCGTTTCCTTCTGTAAAGCAATTCAGATTTTGTAAACTAAATGCATATTCTAATTCTGAGATGCTTGTTTTTTCAATATATTAAAAGTGTATCAAACTGACATGACAATGAAGAAAATATGTGATCTCATTTGTATCACTGCTTATTTATTGTTTTAGAATTCTGGAAAGTCCTACACACAGAATTAGAGAGCATTTAGTTTTTAAACTAAATTTCTTGGCCTAGCAAAGTGAAAACTGATGTTCGTGACTTCTAGGCAGGTACTTCTACAACTTCAAAATAGTCATTGGGCAGAATCACATAGCCTTTTCCTGCCAATATGTCTTTTTCTTTCTGAAACTGAACGATCTCTCTCAGTTTTTCAATTTGTCTTTCCTGACGCCGGCATCGCTGTTGCGCTGTCTTGAGCTTCTTCCGCAGTTTTTCAACTTGCTCTTCCAGCTGCTGAATTCTTTTTCGCTGATGAACTGTATCCTCTACAGTATAGTTGTGATCACAAAAAACAGCAAGATTGCTAGGGGTCTGGAGAGGAGGCATCAATAATCCAATACTTGGATCTACAAATCTGGCATCTATTTGAGACAAGTGAAAAGAAGGAGTTGATGGAGATGGCGGTAGTACTGGAGCTGCTGGTGGTGGCGGCGGTGGTGGCGGCGGTGGTGGTGGCGGCGGCGGAGGTGGTAGTGGATCTTCTGGTTGTTCTGCAAATTCTTCAGGCTAGAAACAACACGAAAAAAAAAGTACATTTTCATGCTTAACATTGTTTACAACACAACTCCCTTACTACAGCCGCAGAGTAACATAAACAACCAGGATTGAAATTAATAAAATAAATTTGAAAGCCTACATTTTCAAAATTGACAAACAGTTCTGGACCTGTTTTGTCTGGCTCCTCAAATGGAGATATTTTAAAGCAGCTTTGTTTTCAGGGCTCTTTGAAACTCAAGTCCTTGATGTCTCAAATACATCAAAAACTAAAGAACATAGCCATTACTCTCACATGAAGGCTTAGGTCAAATACATATCCACAATTAGCTAAGACGCAAGAATGCAGACCACAGTTCCATAAAACAAAGTTCAGCTAACGTAAATAACTCATCATTGCCATCCCATTCCCCTTTGTCCCTCTTTCTTTCCGGTGCATCTTACCATTATATACTTTGAACCTATCAGCTAACTTAATAAAAAACACAGCAGAAGCTGATAATCTTCTGCTGAGGTAGAATAAGGGTCACCAACCGAGAGGGCTGATAAGCTGGCAAGAGCAGAGAGGTAGACACAGTATGGCCTGCTCCTTAAAAACTGGAAGGGACTGTGTCACTGGTTTTGGGCTGCAGCGTAAGGGTTTGGTTTCAAGAGACACGATGAGCCAAAATAAACAGTACTTCAACAGCAAAGCAGCCCTCACAGCCCTGGTATTTACACTTTGCTCAAACGCAGTAAGTTGCTAAGATGACAAAAAGCTATTCGCTCTCTCACCATCACAGAAATTTTCTGTCCCTTAATACTACTCAAAGCAATGCAACACAAGGTATGACCTACACCTGTGCTGGCGTATGGAAGGAGTGAGAAACACGACTAGGCAGCCGGCAGATGGGATGGAGAAGGGAGAAGCATGATTCTGCCTTCTGGCAGCAGCAGAATATTGACTGGCTCAACACCACACAAAACTGCAGGCTTTATCATCCTGCTCTCAACGGGTTCACTTGTACGGTTCAGGACAACACGGATCCCTCACCACAAGAGTATAGGCTAGAGCAGAGAATCAGATAATCAGATTCCTTCTGCCCCAAAGGAATGTAGTATAAATCAGAAATGCTTCTGCACACATTATTATTTTTAAAAAAGCACTGTTTAAACAAAAGAGCTTGCATATTACCTGTCAAAAAGAAAGCCTAAGACATTCTCAGTGAAAGAGGCACTGAACCAATTTTCTAACTACCCACCTGTTGCCTTATTACTACACATAAAAGCATAAAGAGAGCGACACTGTTGACTATAAGACCAGCCGACAATCCTCATCATCTAAATATTAAGCTCATCAGATCTGAAGGTCATGTCATTAACTTCCCTGACTTAACATGCAAACAAGCTAATACTTGATACTGCGGGGTCTAGATATCCCTCTGGTATGAACTACTACGGTTGGCAGACAGTAACTAAGAACACGGTTTTGTGACTGGTGTTGAAGGGAAGTTTCATAAGCACTCAATTATTACTGCTCACTTTAAAGTATAAAGCTAGTCAATGACTGCTCTTACATCTCAATTATGAGAAATTGCTGCTAACAGAGTGCCTAATTCACGCATAATATGCTAAAGAGTTTGACCCTATCAGCTATCACTTTCAAACTTTTCTACTAAAAAAACTAGAGAGCAAAGAAGTAATTGGCAGCAAAGTTCACCCTTGTTGGAAGCGCAAGGGAAAAATCAGGTCATTGCTGGACAGCTGAATTCATACAGACTTCTGGACCACTCGGTGGATAAGGAACTGGCTGGATGGCCGCACTCAAAGGGTTGTCGTTAATGGGTCAATGTCCACGTGGCGGCCAGTGACGAGTGGTGTCCCACAAGGGTCAGTACTGGGACCAGTGCTATTTAACATCTTTGTTGGAGACATGGACAGTGGGATAGAGTGCACCCTCAGCAAGTTTGCCGATGACACCAGCTCGGTGGCACGGTTGACACACTGGAGGGAAGGGATGCCATCCAGAGGGACCTGGACAGGCTTGAGAGGTGGGCTAATGCAAATGGCATGAAGTTCAACCAAGCCAAGTGCAGAGTCCTACACCTGGGACGTGGCAATCCCAGGCATAAATACAGGCTGGGCAGAGAATGGCTGGAGAGCAGCCCTGAGGAGAAGGACTTGGGAGTGCTCNAGTGATAGGACAAGGGGTAATGGTTTTAAATTGGAAGAGGGGAGATTTAGATTAGATATTAGGAAGAAGTTCTTTACTGTGAGGGCGGTGAGGCACTGGAACAGGTTACCCAGAGAAGTTGTGGAGGCCCCATCCCTGGAAGTGTTTAAGGCCAGGCTGGATGGGGCTTTGAGCAACCTGCTCTAGTGAGAGGTGTCCCTGCCCATGGCAGGGGGGTTGGAACTTGATGATCTTTAAGGTCCCTTCCAACTCTAACCATTCTATGATTCTATGATTCTACTTGGAACTTATGCAGCACATCCTACCTCTATAAACACATTACTATTGTCACAACATATCATGGAGAACAGATCCTTGGTATCACTGACACATCGTAAGTGAAATCTAATTTCTTCTTACAGCCAATAAATGGATTTCCCAAGACATAAGCAAAGACAAAGAAGGTATTTCAAATTACATAATGCAAAAGATAAAAAGCTGTATTTCAAAATCAGTGTGGATTCAATTCCAAAACAATCACTACTATTCTTTTTTACCACATTATTTCTTGAAGTGGTGGTAGTTCATTTTAAAGTGCCACGGGACAAATAGGAATAGCACTAAATCCTTATCCATAATTAAAAGGCACTCTTCTGTGTTTTTGTAGATCCAGGCATAATAATGAAGTGGGGAATGTGGCCCACCACTAATCCTGCTGCAGCAATCGCACTTTTGCAGATTATCCTCTACACCCATTCAGCTTTCAGGTGGTAAAAAATTTTGCAACTATTTCACATGTGACAAAGAAAATGTGTGTCATACAAACAGCAGGGAAGCGTAATCAAACAAAAAGCTTAACACAGCCACCTTTACCTGGAAATTATCTGTCTTTCCTTATACACCTTCTGCTTATATCCTCTCCTCTGTTATTGGCCACTTTTCATTTTTTAGATACATTCCCTTCTTATTTCTGCATCAAGTCCAGTATTGCATATAAAGAAAAAAATCAAACAAGCCAAAGTCCTAGTTTTACTCTGTGCACTCCATCCCATTACAGTCTTTCACCCCCTACACCTATCATATCCATTCTCTCAGTTGCCATTCTACGGCAGAGTAGCAAAAGATCTAATATTTATCCTTTTGTAAGAGTTAAGAATCAATGTTCTCCATTGTTGTCTTGCAGTTATTACATCAAGAAAGAAGGACTTAAAACTACCTTGCATGTCACAGCAAGCTGTTTTGGCAGCACAGTGAAGGGAACAAGACACCTCACGGGACACTACCATCAGAAGTTCAGAGACAGGAGTTAGAGACAATTCTGGCTTATGCACACAAGGTAACCATTAAGGACAGACAGAGACGGTTTCAGCACAGACAGCAGGTGCAGCTACTGTTCTGTCCCTGTTTGCATCTCACTTTAACTCTGTGAAGCCAGAGGACAGAGCCCTTTAGAGAGCACAGTTAAGTTTCAGAACTAAGGTCTGTCACCTCTGCGACATTAACAGTAGCCACCCATCCATGTGGGAGAGTACAGTGCAATTTGCAAGGGTTATTGAAGGCTCTCTAAAACTCCAAATATGCCACAAATACAGTTAAAAAACTTAACTACAGGGCAATACTTTCTCACTTTGCTACCATTCCATTTAATTCAGCACAAGATTTTCACTGCAGTTACGCTGCTCGGTCTTCTGCGTATGCACACAAGAGCAGATCAGAGCTACCACACATCTATTCAGCGCTCGGTGTGCTCCAGAGCCACGGACAGCCTATGTCTCTGCTCTTGTCAAAGCAACTGAGAACAGCTGTTGGACGTGTTTCAGCCACCACAGCCCTCCACATGCCTCCAGGTGCTCATGCTCTGCTGGTATCTTTCATCATCTGTGTCTATTCCCTGCTGCTCTGCTACACCGAGCCCTGCTAGGCTAATACGAGCAACATACACACATTCCAGTATCTTAAACTACGAGTGCTTTGGGTTTACCTTTTCACTGGGTTCAGTATAACAAAATATTGTGGGCACAGCATTTTCTTTCAGAAGCTTGTTGTTGCATTCCCTTTTAAAGCAATCGGGAGTAAAGTGTTCTGAACAAATGCTGCTATACTTGGTTGGCTTGAAGTTTTTCCTTTTAACAGCAGCCTCCCATTTCTTGCAAAGATCAGGTCTTGTAAGAGGAAACCTGTAAATAAGAAGTACTTTCAGCTTTTCTGAAAAGCTTTTTACCACGGGGTCGGGTTACAGCTGAGCGCTGCTGCGGCTGACTACACGACCGCTTGTTTTTTCCTCTGGCGGGCACATCTTCGGGGCCGAACCCCTCCTGCTAACCCAGAGCCCGCACACGCTCCGGGCTGGGCGGCGGAGGGTCTCGGCGCTCCGAAAACCCGAGGCGGGGACGGACGGACGGACGGGCGGGGGGTGGGGCAGGGGGTGAGGGGTGAATGAGGCGATCCGTGAAACAGGCGGCCGGTGGCGTGCACTGCCTCGGTTTCCCGCAGCCACGTCCCCGCACGGAGAAGGCGAGGCACCGGGCGCCCGGCCGGCCGCCCCCTCGGCGTCCGCCGGCATCTCCGCCCCGCGCACCGCCCCTCACCGGCATGCCGCGCGCCCGCCCCACCGCT
>VZSF01003469.1:60866-109359 GCA_013398295.1 Chionis minor | reverse complement strand
CCGGCCCCCAGGCACCGCGGGGCCGGGGCGCTCGCCCGCCGCCGCTCTTCTGCTCTTGTTGTTATTATTAATTATTATTATTTATTTGCGCCCGAAGAAGGCCGTTGCAGGAGCCGGGTGTTGCTAAGCGTTTCCCAAGGTCTGTCGATGTTGCACTTCAGCAGCGAGGGGTCTCCGCGGGTGGTTTTGGGACAGGTGGTTGGGTTTTTTTCAGTGAAGTACTTGAGGTCTGTGGAGATTTCGGAAACTAAGGAAACTTTACAGAAAGATTCAACTTTATTTTCATGGGGGATATAAAAAGTGTGTTTCTTAATACACCTCACTGAACTGTATAGCAATGGATAAGCTTTTCAAACTTAGGGGAAAAAAAAAAAAGCCAGAATCATACCCTTTTGAAAAGATGTGTGTGTATATATATATTTAAAACATAATATGGCTATGTATATTTTCTTGGTATTGATAAAGAAATTTTTTTAAAATACAGTCTTTCTCTAGAGCTTTAATTTGCCAATTGAGAGTTAAGACAACTAACTGTGTGGGTGCTCTTGCACTTATATGGCTTTGGTTTTAAAATTGAACCCTGGAGGGAAATGATTTTTGTTGTAAATCTTAAGCAGGATGAAATGCATTGCTGACTCAGTCATACGAAAATACTTTTCTAAACTGTACGCTCCATATTTCTTGTGCCAGTGCAAAATTGGGGCATTGATAGTTATTTATTGAAACTTGAACACTTTTGGACGTTGCCTAGACCTTATTTTTCTAGATAACACGTTAGTGGTGAAAATGGTTACTTTGGCAAGAAGAGCTTTACTTTTTTGTCTTTCACTGTGTACATTCCAGTAGTGTTTGCTCTTTACATAGTGTAGTAACAATTCAGTGCTATACAGAAAAGGGCTCAGATGTGGGGTGGGTTAGCTATAAAGGTGGTAATTCTATTGTACTCTGTTTGAATAAATCGCAGAAATGTTGTGGAGAAGTAGATTTATTTCTCAGTAGAAATCTGTATCTTGCTTCTTGGTCTACTTTGTTCAAAAGAAATTTTCTGCAATACTCTAGAGACAGAAAGAGTCAGCACTAGAACGTGAAATGCTTTTCTCATTGGGAAGAATTGGTGTGATTTATTTCTTTGTCAAGATTTTACTAGTAGAAGAGAATCACAAAGGAACTCTTTCCTCTGATTAGACATAATCCTCAATAAGTTTTTGAAAGCTTTAGATCCCTTGCTGGGTACTACTGCCTACCTTGCTTCTGCTGCACCTGTGTATTTTGAGCATAGCCGCTAACGCAGCGCTGCCAAGCCCTGTGGCGTGGTGCAGTGGGAAGGGTCTGTCGGAGTGTGATGGTCACCCCACCAGAAGCCCCTCAGTGCAGGGGGCGCAGGCTGGGCCTGCTGCTGGGGGAGGACAGAGCTTCTCCTGAGCAGATCCAGCTGCAGAGCAGGGCCCACTCCTCTCTTTGAAACTGTGCTAAAAACTCTGCTTGAGCTCAGAGGCAAAACTTAAATGGGGATATGTGTCTGTGCCAGCTGGTAAAAATGGGGGATTGTATGAGGAACCAAGAGGGCATAGACATCTTTATGTGTACAAGCCATTGCTCAGATCTGTTAAACCCACTCAGGAGCTGTTAAACATCTTCTTCTGAAGGCTACACTTGATGCTTTGAAATTCAAGAAGAAGGGGATAGACTCACAGTTTTTCTTGCTTTTATTGGGGATACGTGAGTGCTATCTGTTCAGAAAGTTGAGCTGCGGCAGTCAAGTGTGTGACCTTTTTCTTGTAGTGCAGTCATTCCTAGCACATGCGTGAAATGACATGACAATGCATAGTAATTGTGTTATTGTAGCTGAGATGCTTCGAGGATATTTCTTTTCTTAATGCATATGCAAATTAGGTAGAAGCCATATTAGTCATTGTATAACTGTTTAATCGTGTCACCAGAGCCTTTTTCGGTGGTTGAAATGATTGCCTGTAACAGTACCTTCTGCTATTAGAAATACTAATGAACAGAGAAAAAAATATTTTGATCTTAACACAGGCTTAAAGACTTCTTAAAGGCATTCTGAACCAGACAGCATACAATCTGTAGCACTGCCTGTTATGTAATAACTGGGTGAAAAAGAACTGGTTTTTACAATATGGCAGGCATCATCTCTCTGCAAAGATGCTGCAAGACTGGAGCAACTGATAAAGACTTGACGCACACACACACTTAACACGCTTCCCCTAGTGAGAGAGGTAATGCTGGCTGGTAGATACATTGATGTGAGATACTTAGCTTTACTGTATGGGTAGTGAGGTGGGTTTTTTTTAAAGAATCCTGGAAAAATTCGTAAAAATTACATGGGTGGATACTGCTGTTTCAGTTCTTGTATTTGCAAATGAGTATAGAGTTAGGTAAAGATCTTGCAGTAGGATACAGAACAGTGGTAAATGCAACTGTGCAGTACTTGTTCTTTGCTTATTTTACCAGTTCTGGTCAGAATAAACTAGCAGTGTCCAAGGAGAAGTGGGTGATCCTAAGACACAGGAAATCACTGCAATTCCCCTTCCCAGCCGAGGGCAAGGCTATAATGGGCTATAGCCTGGCAGGGTTATAGTGAACTCACCCTTTTCAGCGTGGTAGTGTTAAAGCTGGAAACCACTACACCTTGCCTCTCTCCCATCTGAACTTTCTGCAAGAGCAGTCCTGCATCCAGCCTCTCACAGGTCTCATGTGATAACTTCTTTGACAGCCTGCTTCATGTTCTAGCTGACATCTGTTGGGTGGTAGAAGTGCTGACAGGCTGGCTCTGTTAGCCTGATGACTGACAAGAGGTTACTACTGAGGCAGGTGGCTCCAGCTCTCTGCCAGAGGCTACCATTCTAGTAGTAGAGCTGTCCAAAAGAAATACGTTTTCTGTAGAGTAGCAGGTTACCTTCATAAATGCCTTCTTTTATCTGGTATTCAGCCTAAGACTAACACTATCGTGTTATGATCTAACACTGATGTGACCAAAATCTGAGAATAGTGTGGGGTGGTTGTTTTTTTTTTTTTTTTCCCTCTAATGATTCTACTAGAACTTGCTGCATCTATAGCAGAGAAATGAGTGGATAGTCTAAGCACCTAACAGTTTAAACCAATATAACAAGACTCAGGAACGCTTGGCTGCTGCAGCTGTCAGGTTTGATTGTTACTCTCTTCTAAAATGTATCAGTACTCTGACTTTTACCCCCCATAGTGTTCTTAAATCTTTAAATATGACTTCTTTATTTTGTCCTGCCTTTTTTCTTCAGTTAGTTGCAGCATTTTTCACGTCTATTTCTTTTAGGTTTTGATTTTCTGCCTAAAACTTTGGTCACTGTGAGATCCTAAAAGATAGATACTGGGTAAAAATTTGCCAGACTCTGTGATTTGCATCAATGTAGCTCCTTTACAGTAACTTCAGGCAAGTTGTCTGTATAAGTATCACTGTAAAAAAAAAAAACTCAAAAAAATCCCCCAAAACAAAACAAACCCCAAACAAACAAACCCCACCACAAATAAACCCCAAAACCAAACAAACAAGAAAAAAACCCCCCAAACTAAACCCACCAGTTAATTTTCAGTGGGACCTCATTGCTTTTTAGCATTTTTTTTCATCCTTCAAAACTATACCATGTTTTTTTATACTTTTGGACATTTTTTGCTAGTCCTCACAAAGATTCTCGCTGCGTGACTTGATTTGCGGGCTACCTTCCTGCCCTTCTGATCTGGTTTTGCATTCCAGGTGCAAACCCATGACAAATAAACATCCCTCTCTGCTTCTTTGCCCTACATGTAATGTCTGCTCTGAGATGATGCAGTCCCTTCCTTCACCTGTTTTGGATGGTGGATGTTTGCTCCTGTGCAAATCTTGCTGGCTGCTCATCAGCAGATTTAGAATGCCCTTGCCCTTAGTCTTTATCTAAATGTGAAGTGCCTTCCTATTTAGGTGCTACAGCAAAATAGTTTGATTTGTAAATTACTTTCATTTATTTGAATTGTTGTCAGATCTTTTCTGTCTTGGGGAGTAGGAGGAAGCGTTTTTGTGGTGAGGGAAGTCTTGTTCATTCCTTCCTTGAGCAGAGGGAGGAGCTGGCATCAGATCTGCCCTGCTTGCTGTGAGTGGAGGGAAAGTACTCCACTACAACTGATAAGAATGATGCCATTACTAGAAAAGTTGATTGGTTTGCTCCCCGGCATAGAACAGGTAGTGAAATCTGTCAGTATCAGGTTGTGTCCAGACAGGTCTGGGTGGTGGTTGTGTGGTTCTTACCTTTCACTGTGACTCTAGGTTGAGCCCATTTGGCAGGCTTAGAGAGCAATTCCCAAAACACAAGTACTTTGCATGCTTTGAGATGTGTAGGTGTTTGGGGTTGATAAGTCCTGATTACCAAGGAGGGTGATTCCAGTGGTGGTGATGACATTTTTGTCAGGAGCCTTTGATGGTCTTGCAAGAGGTAAATACCTCAAGTGGTTTGGACTCTTCACTGCATGTCATAAATGACTATTGACTGTCATGCACTGTTCAAGATCAAAGAGTAGCCCTACTACAATTCTCTGTTATCTTGGTTTGTGTTTATGTCACTACTGAAGGAAGAGTCATAAAGCATCCTTTTTTTTTTCCTTTCATTTAAATAGCTGATTGACTGCATCCATCTCACTTTTGACAAAGGAGTCATCTCCCAAAGTTAAGCCCTGAGGCATTTTGCAGTTTGCAGCTGTTAAAGTGGAAATTTTATTTGGCAATTTCTAATCAGTTAAATAGCTTGATAATACTTTTGAATTGTTGTATAATGTTGTTTGGTGGTGTCTGAAGTACAGATGCATGTTCTGTCTGAATTACTAGTTGTGCTGAAAATAGTGACTTGGCTGCCATAACCTGAGTCTTGGCTATTTGAATCCAATAGCTTCTTAGAGAAAATTTCTCTGTCTGAAATTAATATGCAAGAAAAACCCCGCCCATCTACTGGTAACATACGTAATTCTTCAATGCATTTTATGCGTCCTTCTGCTGAGTAAGTTAAACACAAAAAAGAGATGAGTTACATTTTCGTTTATTCTTATGTCCAGCTGTACTTTCTGCTGGATAATTTTGCTCTGTCCTCACTTCATTTCTATGTTTAGCAAGTGGACAAATTGGAGTATGACATATCTATGTACATATTTGGTTTGTACAAAACCACTTCCATTTTCCAAGTATTTTGTTTGCAGTTTTACTGAACCGAGAATGAGTGTTGAAGAGTTCCTAGGCTGTTTTGACACTTTTCAGTCGCTTCGTCTGATCAGTATTGTGTGCAGTGACTGTGCATCGTACAGCAGAGGTGGACAGTAAAATCTGTCAGGCATTCACCTTTTTTAACATTTGGCAAGACCTGTATCATCAGAAAAAGCCTTGACCAGAACACTTTCCCAGGGCACAATAATGCTGCAAATGTTGACTGATCCTTCTAATGCTGTGGGGCTGCATCACGGTTTACTGTGCCTGATGCAGTATGATAAATGTACCTATGTCAAACTGCAGAATCTAAAGGTTCTTACAACGTTGTTAAACTTACTGCACACGGTGAAACTTTACTGTGAAGGTGTTAATGAATTAAATCTAAATTTATAGAGTCTTAGGCCATTACAGTACATTTTGTGAGACAAGAGGTCTTACTAATTCCCAGTTACTTCTGTGTTTATTTTACCTATGAAGTGGCTTGCAGCTGTTTGTGCTATGAAACTTCTCTCTTTGGAATGGGGGGTAGTAACTCAGAGGAGGGACAGAAGCAACTTCTGTGCAAAGCGGTCATGTGTGACAAACTAAATGTAGGTTTCAGAAAAACACTGCAAGAGTGAGCGCACAGTGGAGAACCTGCCGTTGTCTGTGTGTTGCTAAGAGAGTCTAGAAAGGTATACACCTAATTCATGGTAAGGGCAGCTTTCTGAGGCACCATCTTGTCGACTTGCTACAGGAACTGATCCTTGCCGCTTGCCTCAGTTTGGAAGCAGTTTTCCTAAGCTGTTGCATACCAGAAGGTTTACTTTCTGCATCAAAATAGTCGCAAACCGGATCTCTGCTTGGATGTTGAAACAATCCACTGCATGTATGTTAATGAGAATGCCATGCTCTAGCTATCTTTGCAGAGTCCTGCTGAGGAAGCAGTGGTGGGGAGAGGAAGGAAACCAGTCTAGGATCTGTATCTTCACACCAACCATGTCTTTTGAAAAGCAACTTTCTGTTGAGTCGTCTTGACAAAAGTGTGTCACTGATATAAAAGCACTGAATCTTGGTCTTGTGCCTGCTGGCGACATGAGTTAGTGTGCTGGGGTTCTGCTTTGGTTAGTATCTTCTCAACTCAGCTCCAGCCACTGATACAGGAAAAGCCAGCAGATCTAAACTTTATGAACAAATTCTTCTGAAGCACACAGAGACCCTCAGCCACGTGTCATGGTGTTGCACACAGACACATAGAGAATGGCATGGTCAAATGGAGGAACTGTGGTTTTCTTAGCTGCAGCAGTACCTGATGGGTCATCTTCGTATTCTTTGTTGTGGTTTAGTTCTCCCAGAAGAAAACTAAACTGCAATTCTGTGTGTGATTGCAAGGTGATTTTTCAGACTTCCAGTTAAATTGGAGGACTGCCAAATCCTGCAAAGCTAAATTAACACAAAAAGATAATTTATTTTAAAGTCACATTTAGCCTTAATGTAATCTGAAGTGCTGCAGTTCATATGTAGTAATTTGCTGCAAAGTGAAGGGAAGGTTATTATAAATGAAGTTTGCAAAGGAGTCAGCCTAAATAATTACTTAACCTGCCATTTGCTTTTCTGTTTGTTATCAAAAGGTCTATACCCATAGCGTGGCTAGCTGTAAATTGAACTTTGCTCTGAATTTTTAGTACTAATAGCAAATGTGATCTGCGGTAGCTTAAGGAGTATGTGTGCTGGCTAAATGACCTTTCTGGAGGAATTATGATTTCTGTAGGAATGCGTTGGAGTGATGGTTGACCATGAAGCCTTGCTAACACATGGAGATAGTAGATATGACCAGTTCACTGTGCACTAATACACTGCTAGATTCTGATGTTTAGCACACTGCTAATAAGATTTACTTCTACTGTTACTTATTCCTTAAGAACTCATTCAGAGTGGAATTGTAAGCCACCTAAGCAAGGTCCACACAGTCTGGAGAGCTGTGTCACTGGAGATCAGTAACAGACCCTCCATCCCTCCATCCCATCCCTGAAAAAAAATGTTCAGCTGCAATCATCGTTTGCTTTGGTTTTGGTTTTGCAAGTTTGGTTACTTTTCTAGATTAAGGCCTATTTCACTCTTTCCTTGAAATTTATTTAAGTAAATTTGAAAACCTTTCTGCTAACTACCTTGAAGCGTCTCTTGCAACTGCTCAGTTACAATCAGCAAGATTGTGGTATTATTTCTATCATAGATAGAGAGAGCTGAACCTGTTAAAAGCCAGGCTTCTCACTGTAACCCTGTTCTCAGACCATGGAATGAACATTTGAAAAGTCATAACCAGCAGCTTGAACTCTGTAGAACTGTTTGATACCATCTTCTTGTCCTTTGCAGAAAGCTTACAGTCACCCTGAGGGATGTGTGGGTCTCCTGCCTGACATGGAAAATTGACCTTTAAGAATGAACGGTCTTTAAAAAAAAGACTTATAAAGATAGTCTTGTGGTTCACACTGAGCCTTTTGAAGGATAACATGTTGAGCTTGAGAACCTCTCCCACACCTCTGTTTCATAAATCTCCAGATTTTCTTTTAATGCAGGACACTAGCAACGTGGTGGTATAGAATAAAGATAATGGACTGTTCCAGAGAGCATATTTAGGATGCCCGCCTTTTTTTCCCCTGGTAACTGCTAGGGAAAGATATCAGTAGAAGATACTGTTATAAAACTTGCCCTTCTTAATGAATAGAGCCGGAGGTTGAACTCTAGTTTTTTCCAACTTTGAACGTTCTGTCTTCTAATATCCTTCATGGAAGGGTGACAGAAATAGTGGGAACGTACTGACTACTGGGGAGTTAAATAATCTTGTTATATATAATATGTCACATAAGCTCTGGCCGTAAGTAGCTAATACACCTATTCTGTTTACAGTCTGCAAGATGACACCTTCAGAACAGGGATTCCTAAAATGCTGCCTAAGCATCATTACCAGTCCAAACCATTTTGTGCCAGTTGCTAAAATGGTATTGTAAATCCTTCCCAAGTTTGAAAGTCTTTCTGGGCACACTGTAACTGAAATCACAGCACAAGCTGGTACGTCTGTGGTATCTTTGTGGCATGATACCACTTTCCCAGCAAGCCAAAAGCATGTAATAAAGTCTACTTTTTTATTCTTTTCCCTAGTTAGAGATTGTAGCTGGAGGAGTCAGCAACAGTAAGAAAAAACAATCCAAGGAAGAAATAAAATTTGTCTCCAATACAGTATTTAATGGTAACATTTATTGTAGGTTCAAGTGGCAGAGAATTAAGATTGCTCTTCAGAATGTGTTTGAGCTTATTTTGTGTTGTTATTACTGCCTTAGTGTCTTTATTGTGTATTATTATAGTGTATTGATAGTGTATTATTAGTGTCTTCTAAACTTCTCTTCCTTGGAAACTGTGCCCCTCCGTGTTTGGCCTGATGACTGGTAATTTCACACTTACCCTTATTTATTAAAGCCATGGCAACCACCATACTGAAATGTCATGAAGTAAAGTCCAGGTCTGAATGCTGACTGATGATGTAAAGGTCTGCTCTCTAATAAAACACGGCTCTGGAAGGACAAGCTCCAAAAGACAGCTACGCCCTGTCTTCAAGCATTTGCTCTAATTTCAAGGCTTTCCCATATGGTGTTGCTCAACATGTAGCAAAACAAGTTCTTGCGAGCCCCTTGAGCATTCCTCTGTATGTAACAGATTAGATATTCAGGCTTGGTTAATTTTTCCTCCTTTCCTCTTAAAAAACCAAAAACCCCAAACCCGGAACAAAAGATGCAACACAAGCAAATCTTGGAGAATTGTTTGCCTTTGTTGCAAAGCACTATTTGTTAATTACAGAGACACTTAGTGCAGTTTTGATATGTGAGCTGTCAATATAAACACTTACTTGCACCAGTGATTTTACTTTGGTTGTGCTTAGCTACTTAGTAGGGACTAAAGGGAAGGGAAGTGTTGCAATAAGTATTGTGCAAGTCCTGGCTTTCAAATAGAAAACGATGAACAAGTCTGCATAGGCCTCTTACCCATGCAAATTTGGCCACTGATTCTTACCACTCCCACTCTTCTTAGTTAAGAATGGGTCTACTGGTTTCTTAAGGTCAAAAGGAGAACAAGGTAGAGATCTTAAGACAGGGCAGTATCAGCGCTCTTCTGCAGTGAAACATCCTGAGGCTCCTGGGCCTTAAAACTCAAGGCAGTCTGCTAGATTACCTCTAGTTCATGATGTCTGAAGGTAATCCTTAGGCTCCCTATGCACCAGGAAAGGCATCTGTGTCTGTATTGCTGAATAAATCTCGCTGGTGAAGTAGCTCTTCAGCTTTCCATGTTTTTCAGTCTGTGGAGTTGTAGGACGTTCTTTCAGGGCAGTGTCTCTTTCCTGGAGTGGCTCATCTAATCCTGGCTTGTTCTTCCTGCAGTTTCTGCCTAGACTGAAAATCTTTCTCAGGTTTAGGGGACCACACACGTGCCCTCGCCATGTGGTGTTTGTTAACGATGGCTAACGTGTCACTCAAAATAGACCTCTTGAGAAAGGAGCAGCTCCAGATAAGTGCAGACTGAAAAAGATGAAATCCATCATTCTTTGAGCAATATGTCTTTGCATCTGTTGAACAGAGCAACTAACTCTCATCAGCTAAAAAGGAGAGAGCTCCTGAGCAATAGGACCCAGCTTCAAAAGTGCTTGGTGGTTTCTGGTGCCTAGTTCTTACTGAACTTCCATGATGCAGAAAATGCTTAATGCCCTGCAGTATCATAAGCCTTGCAATATTGTGGGGTAGCACTGCTGCTAGGATCACACAAGTCCAATGGTCCTTGTTGGGTTTACAGTCATGCCACATGCTGATCAATGGACCAAAGGGACCTCCTGAAAAGAAGCAGCAGCCTGCTGGGTAGCCACCGGCATCCCCACGCTCTCTTTTTGTCCAAAAGGAGAAGTGTGAGCAAGCTGCCACGTTCTACAGCTCTGAAATCCAAACTGGTTACGTCAGGCATGGCGCTGAAACTTTCTCGTTCAGGATAGCTGTTCAAAATGAAAGTGGAGACAGAGCAGTTCAGGTTTGGCTTTACTCTTCCAGCAGCTTATGTGCAAGTAGTTGGTGGGTGGTTGTCTGCCTACATCCTTTCCTGGGTTCTTGTAAACTGTGTTTACATGTACCTTCTTATTCTGCCTTATTAACTTAGCTGGCACAGAGGAAGCCTCTGAGAAATCCTTCAAAATCTCTGCTTCAGGAAGAATTAAAAAATCACTGTATTTGAATAGATTAAAAAAACCCAAAAAACCGAAACAAACAAAACAAATTACTTTGTATGGATACTGAAATACTTCCCCTTTTTTTTTTTTAAACCTGATAATTATTGGGAACTCTTCAAACAGGTGTGCTGGCAAGGATGTTGCACACAAATGGAGGTAACAATAGTGGAACAAAATTCAGGAGCTACTCATTTGCTGGATTTGGTCAGGAGAGGTTTATCAAGGACACTTCTGACAGCTTTTTTTCTGATGCGGTGATATTCTTTTTTAATGTAAACAAAAGCTACAGGGCTTAATAATATACAACTGAGGATTATGTCCATTGTAATTTTTTTATGTTACTTTTACAAACTATGTAGTAGTATATTCAAAATACTTATTTCTGAGACAAAGTGGACAATATTAGTTGGCATCTTGCACTTGATTAAATGTAAAACATTTTCTTAATTTAGTGATGTGCTTAGGAGAATACTGTAACTTACTGAATATACAACGGTGATAACTGTGTTTACAATAATTTTCCAATTCCTGCTGTTCAGTGGTAGCCAACTTGTTTAAGAATTAAAAGTAAGGCATACTGCAATTGTCAGTCTTGGAAAAAATAACTCAATGCTGCTACCACTAAATACTGTGGGATGGATACCATCGGTTTAAATGGCAGCAGAATTGTATTCCAAGCCTCTGTCTTAAGTACTTACGACTAAAAGGCGTCTTGCCTTGTGCTCACTTATGTATCCCTTTGTGTAGTACATCAGTTAGAAACCTCTTAATAATTGATTTGTAACACTAGGACCTTTGTGGAGATCACAGTGAGGTTTTTGTTTGTTTTTGTTTGTTTCTGAACAGACACTTAGACATTTTGGAATGTATGACATTGATCCTTGTGCTGGAATTGTTTACATGCAAAAAGGTATTTATGATTTTTTGCAAACTGCAATGTGCAATTTTGTACATGTGTTTTAAACTAAAGAGTTTATAAGGAAGATATTGTATGTACAGTACTTGGACATGAATATTATTTCTTTGATATAAATATCTAGAGGAAAATTAAAACTGCTTTATATTCATATTTTTGGCTGTGTTTTTCGTTATTTCAGCAACAAATTCAAAAGCCATCTTAAGGTATAGTTGTCATTTTGTTGGAAAATCCAAGAAGAAATTGTTGGTCTGGGCTTTTTAGAAAATATTTTTAATCCCGCTTAATATGCTTGTTCTTTTGATTGTATCAACATTTTGAAATGCAAGGAAGGAAGAATTTCTTCTTCTAAAAATGCTGTTCTTCAGGATAATTTCCCTATATTACTAGTGCAGATGTAACTCAAAAAGTAAATTTTTAAAAAGAGCAAAAGAGGAGAAGAGAAAGTCCATCTCTGGTGACATCAGATTTCAGGACATTACTAAGGAAAAACTGACTGGAGTCATCAGCACTGTGGGATGGGACTCCAGTTGCCTGTGTCCTGACTTTTCTGTTTCATCAGAACAAGTGATGGTAGAAACTTTTTGCTATTTAAACTGTTCTGAAGGCACATCTGGAGCAAATCTGTTGAATAAGGCAACTCTTTTTCTTTCTCATGATCATTCTTATGCCTGTTGCTACATCTTGACATAGTCCCAAAGGAGAGCTACTCAGTAAACATCGCCACGTGCTAAAAACACTTCTGAAGTCCCAGTTGAAAGCTCCCATGCTCTGGGAAGGCAGCCCTGCCTTCCGGATACATCTTTCCAAGCTGAGTGATGAGGGGAAGGACTGACTGCCAAGCCCCACCAAGAATGCTCCGAGGATGCCAAGTTCAGGCAAGAGCCGATAAGCATAGCAGTGGCGGTGGCATTGGTTACATCAGCTCACACCCCAGCTCACGGCTGGACCCTGGCTTGTTCTCTAGAGATGCATGGGTTCCAGATCTGACGCTGAAGAAATGGTAGAGGGACTGCTTTCTTCTGGGTTAAGGTATGAATACTAAGATTTCAGAAGCATAGAAAAGTTAGAGAGGGAAAAAAAAAAAAGGAATCTGTGAGCACACTGTAGTTCAAGCTGTTGTACGTTGGTACTTACGGTTTATGACCACATAATCCGTTTGGTGTGGGATTACTGTGACTTCTAAATGTGAACCGTGCCTCCTTCAGTGCTCTGGGAGTTACTTAATGCTTTTTAATCTCCATGTTGTGCATGGCTGCAGGCTGTGTTTCACACATGCTAGCCAGACCACTCCTTGCAAATTTCCACTCCACTCTAATACAGATTTCTTCCTGGGAGAGTCTGTAGCACTTTTGCAATAAGCTTGATGTTTCCAAATTAAATACAGAGGGAAGGCAGAACAACAAGATGGTGAGAGCCTTTAAAGCTTTGATAGATGCTTGAGGGCATTGCTGCTAATTCTGGATGTCAATTTGAGCTTCAGAGCCTAGTTTCATAGAAAAGTATTTTGAATATGTGGTATAGGAACAAATCTATTTGTTCTCCTTAAGCTTTCAGTTCTGGCCTTGAGTGTCTCAGAGGGGTGCCTTCGAAAGTCCTCAGGGAGGACATAGTTCAGGCTGATGGTGCTCTATTATCCACAGGAGAAAAAGCTGGGTGCTTTCTATTGGTTGAATAACCTGGAGGATCGTGTTAATTTTTTTTGCTCCTGAGGTGGTCCCTTTCTCCTCCCCCTCTGCCTCTGGGATCCTTGCAAGACTGGAACAGACACGGCCCCTGCACGGCTTCTAAAAACAGTGTCCTAAGGTAGTAATTCAACTGGTCATCACTTATTCCTGGGCACCGCCCGTCATCTAGGCTAAGTGGGGCAAAGGCCCAATGGTGCTCTTGCCGCCTACTATTTCTTTTCATTCAGCGTGGGTAACTCAGGTTCTGGCATATGCCTTTCAGGTGGATCTGGCAATGGCATCAGTTGCCAGAAGTCAAATCACAGGTGACACACAAAAGCCACGAACCTCTTTCAGTTGTCCTGATGTGGGCTGGTTACTTTCTGTTTCACCTGCAACCGGCCGCATTAAAGTAATTTTTAAAAGGTTTTCCTTTCTCTCGTGTGACATAGCAATGTGCAAGATATGACACACAAGTTGCACTGGGTTTCCCCCCGCCAACAGTAAATGAGGTCAGGAAGTGTAAATGAGAAGATTTCAGCACATTTGGGCAGATGTCTCATCATCTGAGCCATCCTGCCTAATCTGAAATTTGTGCCTTCATCATTCTTGCTGCAGCTCTCAAATGTCAGTCTCAGAAAGACCCTGCTGCAGGGGAGGTGCGGAGCCGACAACTGTGACTGTTAGGTGCAGAGAGGTGGTTGGATGGATGGAGGCTGCTACCGTCAGTCTGCACATCAGGCAGGGTTGGAGGCCTGATTCCTGACAGTCCAAGTTGCAAAGGTCAGTCACAGCTCCCTGGAGACACGTCATGTCCCACAAATTGACTGCTGTGGGTAATGCATCCTAATGATTGAGTTTTGGAGGGTATCTCAAAGCTCACTCTTCAGGAATAAAGTAACCTGGACCAGGAGGCGCAGGAGACAAATAGGGCAGCCAGGTCACATAATTTCTGACCATCTCCTTGAGTTTTTACTAATCTGTGGACACACCTGGACACAGCTGCTCTCTGAGCCATACTATTAGGTTAAATAGACTCCTGTTCTGCTCATACCTGGCAGCTCCTGTGCACCTGTAGCCACAGAGTCATATAACCCACAACACAGCAGCTCTGGACACCACACTACCTAAGCTAAATAAACCTGCGATTAAATGTTCACCCTTTGCTCAACTTGTTATGTTTTGGGGTTTTTTTTCTTTAATCAAATCAAGCAAGTTTTTCCCTTTGGACCTGGTAGAGCAGTGTCTCTGCAGTTTCCAGAGGGACCTTGCTGATCCTAGTGACTGGCAGGCAGGACAGCCAACAACTCGTCACCCATGGCCAGCTGGGCTGCAGGCCCAACTGAAAGGAACGTGAAATGGGTTGTTAGCTGCAACCATCGCATCTGCTTAGCAGACACAGTGAGGGGCCTTAAGCAAATCTTACCCCCGAAGACGGTTTCCAGCTCCCCATGGCCTGTGCTATATAGTGGAATAGCCGTGCCTCTGCATGACCATATTCCTCAGCAAACAGCTGGACCTCCTGATGCTTATACAGAGTTGCAAAGAGAAACTCTTTGCCTTCCTCTCCGCCCCATTCCCATCCTTTCTCCATGCCTGAGCTCTTCTTCAGTGCCTCCCACTCACTGCTTTTCTCTAACCCTAATGCTGCATCTCCGTCTGCTTCCTCCGGCTGCAGCTGGCAACCTCCCCAGCTCCCCTCCTTCTGCCTCTTCTCCCGCGGAGCTTTCCTCACCCAGGTGTGCAGTGGTTCTTCTCTGCTCTGCAGCTCGCTGAGCACATGCTCCTGAAGACGGGTAGAGCGCACGCCCGCTGGAGTGCTCCCCTCCACAGTTTCACCTCTTAACGTACAGAGGGGAGAGGCACCGCCTTACACAAGCGCCGTGAGCCCACAGGGTCAGCACAGCCTTGCGGTCCTACAGCGGGCAGGACTGGGGTAATGCCACAGTGAGAATGTGGCCCTAAGAAGTGGGTGGGCTTTGCAGATTTGCCCCTTGGCTTGAGGGGAGCTCTTGGATCTCACTTCTCTTTGGCGTTTATATTTAGCATGCTTAAATGGAGGAGAAAATGAAGGAAAATCCCAGAGAGAAAAATACACAAAATTGAGACTAACGTAAATACTTTGGGGTAAAACACCAGGATGGGGAGACTTGTAACTATTCCCCAAAACACCCTTTAGAAAATCAGCAACTTGAAGGTAATGAAGAAAGCACAACAGAGGTGCCAGATTACCTCTGCTGTTTGCCACAGGGCAAGGCTCTCCAGCATTTGTAGCTGGATCTTAAGTAAGAGTTGTCTGCGGGGGAATATATTCCAGTCTTTTTCTCTCCTCACTGTAGTCTTTTGAGGAGAGATAAGAGATTTAACTCCAGGTGCTGGCCAGCTGGGTTGATCTCAGGAGATTAACAACTCTCCCTCCTCACTTATAATTTCTGTCTTTCAAAGAGTGGCTATTTTTACTGGGTGGTGGACAAAATACTTTCTTACTGACTATTGTGAAGTCTGTTTCCAGACCACCTGAGAGCATGCACTGTGGATAGGACAGACCCAAGCCAAAACCCAGCAGTGCAAGTGATTGGCCACTCATTGAACACCTTTAAACCGTAATATCCCCCTTGGGGATGTGCCTTTCTGAAGGTGCTGGGGACCCACTGATCACTGATTCTGGAGATTTTAAGGGACAGTCTTGCCCATGGGCTGCTGCTTGTGAACAGCCGTGTGGGCTTTCCAGTGCTTGTGTCGCTATGGCTCTGGCAGCATGACTCATAACAAGCCTTTCCCAGTGCCTTACCAGTTAATACTTTCAGTTTCTTTAAATGAGACACAGGGCAAATGTGACTCATTGTAATTTTCGGAAAATGATAGATTCATGAAGTGTGGCCCAGGAAAGTGCCCGCCTTGTGCCACGCAGCTGGGATTGATGCGCAGCCTCCTCCTGCCCTTGTTCCCTTTCCCTTCAGCTTTCAGAATTAGTATCGTTACTTTCCTTTTGACAGCCAAAACCAAGAGAGACTTTCTACTGTCCTCTGTTGTGTTCATGTGAAGTGAACGTGGTGGACTAGAAAGAGAAATTGCTTGAAGGGAAGAATTCGCTACATGTCAAACTGCATGCTGGCATTTCTTTATTAAAACCACACGCTTTGATTACTCGCTACACACACCAGCTTTTCAAGAAGGTGCAGGAAGGTGAGTCCTTCCTTCTTGAATGGATCAGTGGCTATTACTGCTGGGCACCATGGTGCTGGTGGCTGGCCTGGTGCATCATATTTACCGCTTCATACTCCATGGCACTGCAGCAGCCGCACAGCTTCCCAAAGCAGGCATCCTGCAGCAGAGTGTGTCCATCTAGCCGGGAACTGTTAGAACAGCTGGAGCCTGACCTTTCAGTGTGCTGTTCTTCCCAATTTAAAATCACGTGGGGTCTTCTGCAAAGATGCTGAAGTTTTCGGGGTCTGCATTAGCACTGGTATTAGTCCTGCCTAAACTGCCCTGGGTGCATCAGGGCCGTCTTTGCTATCAGGGCACATAGGGAGCACTTCAGAAATCTTAGATCCACTGCCAGGTAATGGGAAGGGTCTGGCTGCACTTCTGAGCTCTTGAGGCTGTGACATCAGGAGAGGGAAAAAAACCAAAAACAAACCCAGGAGAAAAATAGAACAGGGAACTTCATTTTTATCTTTCTCCTTGAGCACTACATCAGGGCTCTTCCGAGGGGAGTAAGTGGTACCCAGCCAAACTGAACACCCCACTGAGAGAGTCCTGGGAATGATGGACCTGCAGCTGCCTTAATTGGATAATTTTGCTGAGATGAGGAGATGCAGGTGGCCTCCCAGGCTGTTTCAGGCACAGCACTCCTCATGGCCCACAACTAATAATTTTACCTAGCTTGCACTTCCTCATGAGAGCACAGCCCAGTGGAATAAAACTACACATGTAATTAAATGCAGCACTCCCAAGCGACAGCCCAGTACGCAAGGCACCTGCAGGTGCGTGAAAAAGCTGCAACCCCAAGCCTCCACTCATCTGGGCTTGCAGCAGACCAGCATCCCAGCAAAGGGAGACACAGGGGTTTTAGCACTTACACAAAGGTCCATGGAAAGCAGGCCTGCTGTCTGCCCCTTCTCTTCACCTCCTCATACCTACTGCTGTGCTGGGCACGGCTGGTGCGCTCCTCACCAAGGACACGCTTGTTGCAAAGACTCCAGGTGGGTTTGACAGCCTGGACATCTCTGTCCCAGTGTTGCTTCTTGCTCCTCCTGCGTTGGCCAGCCCCAGGGAAGGAAGGCATGAAGGACAGCAATGCGCACAAAGCCCATGCCCTTGTGACTAGGTATCTATTTGAACACCCCAGGGCATGGGCGGAGTAACCACAAAGTTCAAGGCACCCGAGTGAGAACCTGGGCAAACAGGAGTGAGGTAGTGTCTGAGACCACAGAGCAAATATTTGCCTGCAACACACTTTGGCAGATAACTGAAAGGCAGCCAGCAAAGGGTGGAGAAGTCCAGAGGAGACAAGGCCCTGCTTGTTTTCTCAGCCGTGCAGAGGACATAAATGCAAAGCCAGGGCCATTCAGGCCTCTCAAGCAGCTGTAAAAGGTGAAAAACAGGAGTGGGCCAGTCACAGCTGGTCTACACGCGCCTAAATGCCCTCCAAGCACAAGTATGAGCATCAACTCAGTGATGGCTTTCCTGCCTCTGATTTGCTGGCTTGTACTTCTGAGAAGGAGCTTTCCAGGCAGGAAGAGGAAGGGAAAAGACCTTCCTGTGCTGGCCTCTCTTCCTCCTGTAGCAGGAGCTGCCCGTCACTAAGCTCTAGTTGGGAAGACTGGAGCAGTGGGGAACACAGCTGGCACCAGCTCCTGACCCCCATCTTGAGCCTCCAAACCTACTGTTTGCTTACTGCACGGTCAAACAAACTGCATTTACCTCCTCCTGAGTCTGTGGCATTGGGTGTTTCATGATCTACCCAGCTGGGAATCTTTCTGCTACCTGGTAAGGTGCATGAGCAGATCATGCACCACCACCCCACTTGCCCACCTCCTTTCCCCCAAAAAACCGCTGGGCTAAGCAGAATTAGACCCCTTTTATGTTCAAGGGATCAGATTTTAACAAGCAGAAAATAGTATTTTGTGGTGCCTTTTTCTGAGTAATAGCAAAACTCAGGCTCTGTCTGGCGAAGCAATATTCAGGTTGGGGTGAGAGGCTGACCTTCTTTTTTTGTACCTGGTTTTGCTATTTGCAAAACCTGTGTGTATCCTGCTTCCTCAGACAGATTTGGTAGCACAGGGGAGGCTTCATCCTGGTGGTAACAGTTGTCTTGGCCCCAGAGGTGGGTGTTGTGATGTGACTGTGTCCATGTGCCCCCCTGCGCCTGGAACCAGTGGAGCAAGGAGCCTGCCTTTTGGGACTGCCCCTGTCCCAAAAGGTGATGGTTTCTCCTCAGTTTTCTCCCAGTCACCCTTTTGCTGTGAAAATCCACACTGAGTTAATCACTGCCTTCATGTTCAGGGGTGAAAAGCTGTTAACGTGCAGCTGTACCCCTGGAGGGAAACCTCTTGGCCCTTCTGGAAATGAAGAGGGCTGGATCCAACACCTGAAAAGAAAGAGAAATGTTCACTCATGTCCCAAAAGGATGGTTCACCTTCCATCCCTGGACTGGCTAGTGTTTCCTCCCTGCTGTAACTGCTGGCGGTAGGAGGAGACCATGGGGTGGGAAGCCTCATGTGAGGTCTAGTCACCACGACCTGCCCTGCTTTCCACACCCTTGCCGTTCTCCCCACCTCTGGGCTACATGCAGGCTGCGACAGCACGGGCTCTGCCCCCAGGGGAAAAGCCTGCCCTTGCAGGCATCCACCCCGCACTGCCCACAGAGCACCTGCGGGAGGAAGGGCTGTTGGTATTGTGGGGATGGAGACTATTTTCTCAATTGAGTAGTACTTCCTGCAGGGTAATGCAAACGATTTTTATCTGTGTTACTTTTCACTCCCGTGTTGTCCCAAATCTATTGTAAGCTGAAAACATGATAACGAGTTTTGGGAAACTGCTGGTCCAAAGTTGGTGAGACCATGGGGCCATTTGACACAGCTCCCTATCTGACAGCAGCAGGTACTTCAGAAAAGAGTGAGGCGGGATAAAAAATCTTCCTCTGTCTATTGCTGAAGAACATTAATTATCTTATTCCCTTCCTCGTAATTCTCAACCTTTAACTTCCTTTCCGATTGCTACTGAGCACACCAAACCATTCACAGAACCTCCTGGGTCCCTTCCTGGGTGTCAACAGCTGACATGGAATCCACAACTGCAGCCGTGGCAGAGGTTGCTTGTTGCCCCATGCACGCTACTTCATGTTCACCGAAGCTGAGTTTCATCTGTCCAATTATTTTGACATTGTGGGAGCCTTTGACTGTCATTAAGTAAAGAGATATAGCTTGTAGTTTCCTGTCTGCCAGGTAAACTGTGAAAACGTAAGTAAGGGAGTAGGATCCCTGAGTTTGCAAAAAGTCTGAAACAAGAGCATAAAGGTATAACTTGCCGTCCCCAACACAGCCACAATTTCTACTTGTCAGAAAAACAGAGGAAGGATTTATATGCAGACATCTACCCCATCCACACTTGTTTGCGTTGTTTTCCTTTCAGGGCAGCCTTTGGAGCTGGTTATGCTTTTGGAAAGCCTAAAGCAGCTCCAAACCCTGGATTGCACTGCAGCACCCAGTGTTGTTGCTGGGGAATGGTGACTTTCCCCACAGCAGATGGAGCACTCATGTGACACTCTGTACACTATGTATCATCTATTTACATCTTTTTTTACATTAGCAACAGATGGCTTGGCATAATTAGTTTTTTTTTTTAAATTGGGGGGAAAATGTATCTAAAACTTTACAAATTTTCTGGAGCCTATGGTTTTTATTTTTATAGCACCAATGCTTTAGCAAAGGTCTTTAACAGAACAACCTTCCTTGCCTTTCCATTGCTTTATGTGAAGACGTGTTACACTAAAGGTGCAGGTAGACAGGATCACCGTAAGCAAGCAGAAACTCTCTGGATCGTGCAAGGGGCAGAGGAAAAGGCAGCTCTGAAGCAAGAAAGACAAAAGGGAGATGAAATGGACTTACGGGCAGTAGTAGGAAAGGAGAGGAAGAGGAGAAGCATTAGTGCTGACAAACCCTACTTTCAAAAGTTGATCAGACTCAAGTCCTACAAAACCATGAGCATGCTTCAGAAATATAAAACTTAGCAAAACATGAGTTCAACAGCTGGTTTCTTCTTGTTCCTCTTTTGGCATATAAGGCTGTAAGCACTAGGTCCCTGCTATCAAATTTTTCTCAGGAAATAGGAGGCTTGGTGGGAAGGAGGGTTAATGTAAACCAGGACTTTCCCATGCTCATATGACTCCCAAAGCTGGGGCTGTAAGCAAGCTGCCAGCTTCTTTTCCATAGCAGTGCTGATGCTGTCAGAAGAAAAGAAGAGGTGCTAATTAAGGCCAGGTGAAGAGACAAAGGATAGACCAAGAGCAGCCAAAGTACTGAAATCTCTTTATGGGACTACATTTGCCTGGAAAACAAAAGGTCTTTGGATGACTAGGGATGAAGAACATCCCCAAAATTGCCTGACACAAGCATCATCCTTGTGCACAGTGTCAAGCCTTGTGCACTGAAAACGTGCAAGGCTGCTGCCATCTGTTGGGAGGTGGCTGGGGCTTGGTGGGAGAGGACTGTGGGAGGAGCACACGAGAAGGCTGTTGTGACACAGGGGGTTTAATCTGCATCCTTACCACAAAGAGCCTTATCAGAGGGAAAGGAGGCCTCCATGGGGCAGCACATCTGTCCACAACCTCATCAGTGCTGTAGTACTGTCTCTATGCAAGTATCTGATCTGCCTTGTGCCAACAGGAAGGAGTAGAGCACAGCTTTGGGTGGAAAATACTTTTGATTGCAACAGTCCCTGTGAAACACCTCTCAGAGAATGAGCACACAAGTAATACCAAGATCTGCGACAGAGCTCTGGGCAAAGGCTGCAGGACCCCTTGGTGGCCAATGGACCAGTGGGCACTATGTTTCTATGTAGGTCTTTCCCAGCTCAGGCATGAACATCTGCTGCCTGAGATGTCATTCTTTTGCCAGATTACTTTGACCCATGGACCTTTGCTGCAGTAAATCAGATGATGTGCCTACTGGTTCTTGCTTGGTGTTTCTTAGCAAACATGGTATGGTGGGTGGATGCAAAGCTAGTTTACATTTTTACTCTAGTTTTACTCCTCTGTAAATCCTACTCAGTAATGACTAATCCCCAAGTTGATTCCCCTTTCCCATTTGGATTATTTTATTTTTACTATATTTTGGTACTTAATAAAATTTAACCATTGAGCGTCTGCCTGTTGTGATTTTTCACATGCTACAAGGACAAGCGGCTGGCTCTACAGCAATACCCCAATACTGCTTATATGTAGTAGCAAATCCCAAGTTTATGGTAAAAGGCAATGGAGATTATAGGACACAGCCCCTCTGAGAAAGCATAAATACTTAAGGAAAATGCACAGAAAGAGCAGATTGCAAAAGAACCTATGGCAAATGCCTACAAGGAGTCAGGTGAGAGACCAAGACTAGATGCACTACCCTGAGGAGTCCACCCATCCTGGGTCTATTAGTGAAATTTCCTGTAATGGCAGGAACAGGTTCAGCCATGCAGCCTCTGCTTACCTGCCATCATCTTTGCCAGGAACAACACTACATGGGAGTCACTCCCCTGGCCGAAGCAAGGACACAAGCAAGCTATCCTCTTTTATGAAGACTTGTGCGACTAATTCATTCTCACTGGGGTCAGGTCACTCGGTCTGCAACAGTTCAAAGAAAGGCAGTAACAGGTGCCCTGAGAAGCCATGTTCACCCTCAAAAAAGCTGGAGAGCCCTGCAGCTACATCAAGGGGTGTGAGAAGACCCACCCTCCTAATAACCCCACTGGCTGGCAGGTGTGCTGGGCCAGCTCCAGCTCAGCACTGTCCCCAGGGATCAGCTTGCCTCTGCGAAAGTGTGTGTGCGTGGGCAAGAATGAACAAAATACAAAACCTTTCAGGAAAAGA
This sequence comes from Chionis minor, assembly GCA_013398295.1. Lineage (NCBI taxonomy): Eukaryota > Metazoa > Chordata > Aves > Charadriiformes > Chionidae > Chionis > Chionis minor. Next base: position 87,237 of record VZSF01003469.1, on the reverse strand, counting down.
GAAATGAGACTAGAGCAGCTTCAGGTTGGTTGCTTGGATGCTGAAGACCCTAGATGGGATGAAAACATAAACCATAAACAGTCATAAACCAGCTCACTGATAAGGCATATTGTAATAGTTATTTTGAGTCAACCTGCATTAAATTGAATACCATGAGCTCCTTAGAGCCCAGGCTCAAAGGCAAGAGCATCAGGCAACACCAACCCCTGGCACCCAAGTGCTGAAGAAGGCAAGAAAGACATAAGCATGACCTTCCGCTTTGGAGAGGAAGGACACGTCCCATGGTATGAAGGGAGGTCTCTTCCGGAAAAAGGTGATTTACTCAGGAGTGCTTGCACTGCCCTCTATAAAGTGTGTCACGGGTAATTTTCAGGTTCTGCTGTCTCCCCATCTTGGTAAAAGAACTAAGTTTCCAGAATGAAGGCAGAAGGGGGAGGGGGGAGAAACTGATTCTCAACTGTGAAGCACAACATATGCTAGAGTGAAGCTGAACAGCTTTCCATGCAACATATTCTAGCCAAGCTATTAGTAACACCTGATACATCCATGGCTCCCCATCAGTTACCTGCCAGCAATGAGCAATTGACTCAATATTATCAATCATGTTCCTTTCTCCTCTCCTTCCTTCCCACCAATTAAGCATCTGTTAATCATGAGAAATAATCCTCTTCTTGGAAAATATGGGGCAATGAGTTTTTGTAATAAAATGGAATATTATTGTAAATAATCATTAAAGTGTCCTGAAATAAGGTGGAGCCATATCGTTACCCAAGCGATTTTAAGTACTGCTATTTAGCAAAACTCCTGGGGAAAGGTAAGCTGGTCAGGTCTGACAGCTGATGCATACAGGTAGGATGTCAGAGACACCAGTAGCAGACAGACTTGCTCAGATCAGGACTTCTCTGGTTCTGCCTATTAAGGCCCAGATCAGCTGCCTTGAAAGCAGCCACTTTTTCATTCATCCGCTGCATCCCCAGGCAGAATTAGCAGTCCAGAAACCAGTCTTCACAGATGTTAAGACTGCCTTCAGAAGCCTCCCAGCAGGGGTTCCACCAAAGCCCTAGACAATATCCTCTCCCAGTTCACTTCAGGAAGTTTCTTCTAATCTCAGTCTCATTTGCTGCAATTCAAATTGCAGCAAATTTGAATTGCGGTGCTAAATCCAGTTGGCGTCAGGTCTCAAGCGGCGTTCCTCAGGGCTCAGTTTTGGAGCAGTCTTGTTTAATATCTTTATTGATGATCTAGATGAGGGGATTGAGTGCACCCTCAGTAAGTTTGCAGACGACACCAAATTAAGCGGGAGTGTTGATCTGCTTGAGGGGAGGAAAGCTCTGCAGAGAGATCTGGACAGGCTGGATCAATNGTTCAGTTTTGGGCACCGCAGTATCGGAGAGACATTGAGGTGCTGGAGCGTGTCCAGAGAAGGGCAATGAAGCTGGTGAGGGGTCTGGAGAGCAAGTCTTATGAGGAGCGGCTGAGAGAGTTGGGATTGTTTAGCCTGGAGAAGAGAAGGTTGAGGGGAGACCTTGTCACTCTCTACAACTACCTGAAAGGAGGTTATAGCGAGGTGGGGGTCAATCTCTTCTGCCAAGTAACAAGCGATAGGACAAGAGGAAATGGCCTCAAGTTGTGCCAGGGGAGGTTTAGGTTGGATATTAGGAAAAACTTCTTTAAGGAAAGAAGCATTGTCAAGCATTGGAACAGGCTGTCCAGGGAGGTGGTGGAATCGCTGTCCCTGGAGGTATTTAAAAGACGGGTGGACGTGGTGCTGAGGGGCATGGTTTAGGGGTGGTTTTGGCAGAGGTTTATGGTTGGACTCCATGATCTTGAAGGTCTCTTCCAACCCAAGTGATTCTATGATTCTATTCTATGATTCAAGCTCATGGCTGCTTCCTCCAGTTGTGCCTAACACAGACAATAGCATTCCCTTTTAACACATTTAAAGGCTCCGGTCTTCTTCAGTCTACCTTATAGGCAAAATACCAGTCTCTCCAACCTTTCCTCCTGGATGTATTTTCTAGAGTTTCCATCATTCTTGTGCCTTTTACCTAGTATTAGCATAAACAAAGAAAGACAAGATATTTAGATGCCCTCATGCAGGGGCCACACAGTACCAGTAAGAGCAGATCACACAGCTAGGAATTTTCTTTAGGAGGACCCTTTTTGTTCCCCCATCCCGCCACACCCTTTCATTTAATCCACTCAACAGACCAGCTTGAACATTTGCCATGAAAGTTGCAGTACAAGTACCCAGGCAAGACCTGAGATTATCTAGGCATGAACAAAATTTATCTATGATAGACTTCTGCATGGATGCTGATGTGACAAACATCTTACATAAGGCAATTTGATACAGAGCAGGGGCATACGAAGACACTGATCCAAGTTGTAGTATAGGAAACTCAAATCTAACCTCCTACTTGCCTCATTTTGCAGTATTAATTATTTATTACTTGGTTGGGATTCTCATTCCCTGAAAGAACAAAATCGTCTGTTTACAGAAAGCACCTCTGCTTACCACAGTCTCTAATGATGTGCCGTCCACATGGAACAGCATCTGAAGTCCTATCTCTGCCCTAACCATCTGCAGGTCCCTCAGCTGAAGGAATCACATGTGGAATGAAATTTAGCAGCTTCTTTCCCAGGTCAAAATCCCAGTGTCCACAACAGGGAAGCAGGCAACCCATTAGGATGCTACATCTCAGAGAAACAGATAAGGAGACTTACTGCTCCGTCTCCTTGGAACAAATGCCTGCGTGGCTTCCAGTATTAGTGACTAATGGGTAGTTGCCTATTTGGTTGGCACATGGAAGCAGAAAACTTACCTACAACTGCAACTGCGGAGCTCTTGAGTTATTAGCTGAGCTTCCCAACGCAAGCACGGAGGCATCAGATGGCAGGACAAGTGTGTACCCATCTAACTTTCAACATGATTTAATAGCTTGTTACCAAATATGTAATTACATGTTTTTCCATAAATGTTGGAACTGTTTACCAAAGCAGGCCACAAAGTTCACCTCCAAGTCCAGACGACTTGGCACAAGTTGGCCCTGGACTTCCCAGCTAAGACCTGTTGGACATTTCTTAGCAGAACGGTTCATGTCTTCCTGATGCCCAGGGGCCTTCCACGGCATGAATCACCGAAAGCACAGGACTGCAGCACAGGTCAGCCACATTCAGCTCCTCCCTGCACCACCCCAGCCTTCATCTTTCCTGTAAACCTACAGAGACTATATGCCGTTTCCTTCAACTTACTTCACTAACTGGATTCTCATACATGTGCTTTATGCATTTGTTAGCTTGGAGGATTGATAGTGAAGGTACTAATAAATCATCTGTACTGGTTTATCATCCTGAAAGCTTAGTGCCCATGGATCTGAAGGTACCAGTTGGACTGCTCAGGGAAAAGATATCTCATATACAATATACTTCTGGGACTAAGATCTTAGACGTTTGGTAATCCTTATAATGGCAATAATGATGATGAAAATGAGTTATCTCTGAACTTCCTGTCCAGAGACACCAAGATAAGAATCAATCAAGACTGCAGAAGACCTACCACCCACTTTAGCCCAGGGAAGGGGGAAGAGGGAGAATAAAACACTTTCCCACACAGAAAGTCAATAAAATAAACCAAGAGAATCTCTTACTTTAATAGCAATTTATTATCATTAAAAGTAACAAGAAGTAGGTTTAAATCCTTTTGTCTTAAAAATCTAGTGTAACACACAGGTCACTACTACAGTTCTATGAAACCTATGGCAAAACTATCCCCAAATCACACCGTTCTGCCTCATCCTCATAGACGTCAATGGTGTGGGACACAACACAGAAACAGATCGTTCTCTACAGCACTTGTCACAAGGATGATCATTAGGCATCAAGATGCTACAAGTTATTCTGTAAGAGCTATTAAGTATAACTTTAGTTTTCCCCTTTGTTAATATTGCTAGAAGAATCAAATATTTCATAGAGTTTTTGGTGAAGCTGTAAGAATATTTTAAGAACTGTACTTTTTCCCTGTATCTCTTCTCTGCTGCTGAAGTTTTCTTCTTTTTCCTTTTTCCCCATTCATGACACGGCTGCCCCACTTCAGGAGACAAAACTGTAGCTGTGTTTGCAGTCACTCTTCACACAGCATCATGTATTTCCTTCACATTCTGAAGCCAGTCCTCAGCTTTAGCACTTGCCCTTAACACTGCTGCCAGAACAACTTGGCAGCACAAAAGTTCAGGAATACTACATGCTCATGTATTAATCTTCAGCTTCTTGGGAGCTCTAGAGCTTAAGTTCAGCACAAGCTAAGTACCCAAGATAGCTAACTTATAGCTAGTTCAGATTTGTGTAAAGGAGCAGCAGCCAGACGCTGCAGGTCAGATGCATCTTCACATTACAGCTGTTCACAAAAAGGCCTGAGCAAGTCATAATACTGTTTATCAGTGGCTTGCAGGACCAAAAAATAGTCTCCACAAGCAAGCACTCATATTGCTGAAAAGGAAGGATGGTCCTAATTCTGTCAAGCATTAATGTGTTGAATTTAATCTTACAATGTTATTCAATATTCAAAAGTAAGCAGAAGACTCTGAGGGAAACCCTTCTGGCTAGCAGAAATGTAGTGAAGGAAGAAACAGAACACAGGTAAGCTTTACACAGCTACTCAGCTGTGGCTTGTGGATGACTTCAGGAGCAGACCCCTTAGATGGTTATTTCTGCATGACCTTCACAGTAGCATGTGGAACTGGGGAGCTCCATGAAAACAAATCAGTAAGCAGCTTTGCGGACAACTACATCCTCTCTGGATTTAGAAAGTCATGGGAAAAGGTATAAACACAATCAACAGGTTAAACATTTTGAGGAGGTACTAGATCGACAGATTCTATGAACAGACTCCAGTTGTTCTACAACAGCAGTTCACACTCTTCGTAAGAAGACACACATGTTAAACTCCAGGAGAAAAGAGGGCTTTAAATTGACTTAACTAAAAATACTTTTTTTGGAGTTTGCTCTCAGCTTATCTCTTGGGGAAGAAAAACCAAAGCTTAAAGCAAAACTGCAAAACCTTGTTTTACGTAACATCCTAAACTACTATCTTGCTTTGTAAATGTACCTACAGTTTATGTATATCTTATACTTACTCAATAATACCTTAATGACTTTTAACTGAGGTAGCCACTACACCATCACCACACATTAGTGATGCCAACACAAAAGCTCAACTAAGATGCTCAAGAACAGTTAGTTTGCCAAAACCAATAGCATTTGTTTCCAAAAAATATAATTTTCTGTCCTGCTCTTCTCCTCCAACCCTTGTTTCACTTCCTGTTCCTCCTCTTGCCCACCTCAAACAGCCAGCAACAAGGAAAAAGATAACTTTCCAGCTAACTTGAAATATGTCTTTGGATTTTCAAAAGCAAATTTTCAAATGAAGAATCAGTGAATTTATTTTTAAGTGAATGTCATTTAAAACACTGACACTGAAGGATATCTCCAGACACAACCACGGACACATTAGGTGCCAGCTCTATCATCTTCCTGCACATGCCTAAGCATTAGAAGCTATGGAAAAAAGCCTGCATGGGCAAAACACAGAAGTTGTGAAAAGGTCCCTTTAGTTGTAAATCTCATCCCATATATGTAAACACACAAAGAATCACCTGCCTAATCACCATCTTTCAAGTGCTCAAGAAGTTAAAATAAAATGGCAATTATAATTCCTCTAGCTAAAAAGTACATATATCTATCATATCCTTATTCTTTCTAGTAGCATTCATTTCTTAAAATGAAAATATTTTCAAATTACTTCTGTAGCTATGCTAGCCTATATTCAAATTCAACATAAAAAAACATCCAAAATCAAATCAACTTTAAGGACGATTATTACCCCAGTATTTTTGAAAACTTTTCCAGGATTTTTTTGTGGTCCCTTATCACAGATCTTTTTCAAAGTAATACAGAATCCCCTCTATCCACATTCAAATCAACCAACCAACCAAAAAAGAAAACCCCAACTGAAAAATCAAACATCTCAGCGTCTAAGTTGTTTAATACTTGTATTGCAGAACCTACATTCAGGAAAAGTTCTGTAGTGTAAACATCGAGTTCTGACTTCTTTTCTTCAATGACTGTCTAAAATTTGAGGGTTCTCTCCACTGGCTAAAGGCTTTAATGCAAGTAAAAGAATGCAAACTCTCACTTCAGATACATTGCATTGACCCAAACCAGCATAAAACCCCTGTTTCCAAGATACATACCTACCAAATAAATAAGCCTGAAGAGAAAAAACATGCTCCTGTTTAAAAATAGAGCACTAACCAGTCTGGCGTGCATAATACCAGTTTCTCTATCTAAATCAGATACTGTGTGTATATTCCCAAATATAAAAATAAACTTGTATGAATTTCATGCAACTGTACATAGTGCAGTTCAAGCAATACTGAGGTGTTCTCCTTGTTTTTGTGAAGCATGCGGACAACAGCAAACTGCAGGTTGATAAATGTAGCGTGTTCCTTGGGTTTCTTCTTCCACAGAGGCACACAAAGTCACTTTTATTTTAAAAAACTCAACAGGGAGACATTAAACAATTTAGCTGTGATTACTGTGAAGAATTTCTGAATTTCCTTGTACATGTCTAGATTACCCAAATGGATTTTTTGATAGAAGTCCTTTACTAGAACTCCTTTTCCACACACCGAAAAAGGTGTTTTCTGCTTCTATTACATACAGTTGTTCATGGTGGAAGTAGATGAAGGTAGTTTATCACACTATAAAACTAACCTCATCCTTATGAAGCATATGTAATACACAAATTATAGATTCCAGTTAAGCATCATCACATACTAACCCTCCATATTTGTATAAGATGACCAGCTATGAAATTGTAACTACTGAAACCATACACAGGCACCTTGCTGTATCACACTTAGGTTTTAGTTCACTTTTAAAATATTCCACAACTGCCTCTGCATTTGGGTAATTTTCATCCATTTCATCTATTCAGCCGCTGTGTTACCACTTCTCGGTACATGATAGAGATATATATCAGCAGAAGAAAAATGACAAAGAAATCATCCAAGAAGCCTAGAATTCCAAAGAGGGCTTCAGGAAGAAAATCCAGAGGGGAAGCCAGGTAGAGCAAGGCTCCAAGCAAGCAGAGGAATATTCTGATGCGAAACATCCAGAAGAGGCCCCCAACAGAAAACATCTCCCTGAAAGCATGTCGCAATAAAGTGGGCAGATCCATAATTCTTTCCATAATCTACAGAGAAAGAAACCAACAGTTCATATTTTGCTTTGGCAACAGGCCCATGCCTGAACTTAACATATGAATAGGGAACTGAAGACTTTTTAGCAATTCTCACAACAAAAATGCAAGTTTCCATCCATTTCCACAAATTACAAATAAATATTTTCAAGGTTGTGAGTCTGCCCTAACTATATGAATTTCCTAAGGACACAAATGATAATTTCCTAAGGAAAAATTGCACAGTCCCTAAGCATCATGAAGAGAAAATTCATATCCTAGGGGGGAAAAAAAAAAAAAAAAATCCCCAAAATGCTGTTAATCATCCCTAAAATTACTGACTTCCACCCAAAACTTCCCAAAACTTACAGATCTGGGCTGTCCTGAGAATCTTCGATTGTAATCATTAACATCTTGAAATACTTGGGTTGCATCCTGCTGATCTTCACCGAAGAGTGGTAAAAACAATGTTACCTAGGCACAGCAGGGAGATGTTGTTACATGTGCAACTGTCTTAAATGCAGGCATTGTGAAGTATAAATGAAAACAGTAATCTTCAGCTAACTACATGGAACAAACTTTGGTTTAGTTGAATATGCAGTAGCAAAATAAAATGAAATCTACTGACATGGATACTGCTGCTAAATTTTACCAAATTCATTGTTTACAGCTCTTTACAGAGTATTAATTTTTTAAAAGATTGTTAAAAACAAGCATAAGAACCCTTCTTCTAAAACAGGCTTCAGCTAATTTTTATAAACACCTAAGTTGTTTATCTTTCAGAGTGCAACAGATCATTTGAAGAATAAATTTAATTTACCAAATTAATATAGTTTTGTTTCTTAAACTGAAAATCAAATAAAGCACTAAACTTTAGTTTAAAGTTTAGGCCTCCTAAACTAATGAGGCCACTTTTCTTCCATCTTTAGAATGGCCTTGCATTTAAGCAAACAAGAAGCAAAACTCATACTTTTCCACAGGGACATTCCTACCAAGACCAAGGAGAATAATACAGATAAGTCAACGGAAAAAAGACATTAACCTTCAGCTTTTTTGTAAGCACAAAGAATTTTGCAATGTTCTGGGTAACTTTCATGCAAACACAGAAAAATATGTAAGGTCATATTCACATATATCTTCTGTTATCTTTCTGTATAGATTTTCTGAGAACTTAAGACTTGTGTTTGGAAGCAATGTTCAGATATAAAATGCAGATTACCATAGGAAACAGAAAATGCACAGCACTTTATTATTATCCTCAAAATCTGCCTCTGTACCTGGCCAGTAAATACACATCTTACAGAGGTGCAGCAGTTACATTTAGCATATGACAGCATGAGCAAATCTACATTAAACTCCTAGCCCTGCCACAAACCTGTATGAGTCCTGTTGTTCAAGAGTACATACTTCCATCCCTATCTGTAAGTCAGACCTTACTTTTTCTGCTTCACAGGGTGAGAATGAACGCATAACCATGCAAGCAGTACCACCCAATTTACCTGTTACTCAGAGGAAGATACAAGAATATCTACGTAAGCGGAGACACTAAAAAAACCCGAATAATCACTTATCTTCCCCTTCTCCATGTTTCTCACCTTTATTTTTTGTGTGTCTCTCCTCACTAGCTACATTTACATATACTCATTCTTCCTCTAGTCATACCTATTTTTCTTTCCCTCCTCTCTCTTCTCACAATCATTTGAACTGCTGATACGCACACTGTAAGCAGGATATAATGTATGGGCAAGGGTATGAACCATGTTATATAATTCAACAGATGTTACAAGCTCTGTGATTTGTGCGCTGTTAGAATAAAAATGTACTTTTGTTAAAACGTACATTATAAGACTTGGAGATCCCAGAGTGTTAATGAGTTGTGGGGACATATTTCAAACTGACAATGCAAGTAAGCTGTGTAGGAAGTAAGTTAATGGGTGCTCTACAAGGCTCAGAATAATAATACATACAAATTAAAAATAGGAACAAAATAAAAAATTGACATGGGTATTTTTTTTTTGGCAAAGAGAGAAGAAAGGGAGAGGGTACTTCCCAGAAACCAGTAGTATACTGCCTACTGGGAGTCTTCTACAACAGCCAGGTCTTTCAGATGCAAGTTCTGGTAAAGAAGTGGTAGCACATTCCAAACAGAAAGTATGGAAGAATCATAGTTAAGATCTTACAATTTTCTGTTTTCATGTATTCCTTTACAGAAAAATGTCTGAGTTATCAGTGCTGTTCACTTACATTTGAGTTGCAGTAACAATCTGTATTTTTTGAGCCATTTGGAAAAGCAGAAAGTTCAAAAAACCTTAAGTTCCACCATCTATGTCTCACATATCTGTATTCTTTCAGCTTCTCAGACTTCTGCCTGTGTCAGTCTCACTATTACAGTTCACACACAAGTGCTTTTTTGGTAAGCTATACTAGATAGCAAACTACCAGGCCAATGATTACTTAAAATATTACCGTTTGTCTGCAGATTGGGCAACGGATGGCACCAAGCCAAGAGCCATACCTCCAGTAGGCAATAATGCAGGAACCTGAGGAAGGTAAGTTACAGACATTTAAACTTCAAAGTTGAAACACCCATTGCATGAAATAATATGTTACACACCAAGGAAAACAACAGAAGTGTACAAGTGGCTAGGTTAAATCTATCTTTTCTGGTGCAATTTTGCTTACAGCATTCACTGAAGATACCAAGAACCTATGTGTTCAAATTCAATGCTATTAATGAGAAAAATCCTGAATTGGTTCAACTGCATCATTACTTTTAAAGTATTTTGTCATGAAAAGACAGAAAACTTCGTAATCATTAACTGAAGAAGCAAAGAATTAAAAATGTTACCAGTTTAAAGTTTACAAGTGACAAAAAAATTCAAGAGATGTAAAATTTATCCTAAAAACCTGGTATTATTATCAGAGTTTCAACAGATGAAGCAATATATATAAATCTGAGTGCTCCAACTGTTTTCCAAATTTGTAAATTTCTTCATTTAAATGACTATGCATGGTATGCAATATATACTGCAGAAAATCAGATGAATGCAGTGAAAGAATCCTACTGGGAACCTGAAGGAGATGAAGAAAACTACTACGCAAGGCATTTATATATAAATTTGAATAGCTGAGCCTCAAGAAAAAAGAAAAAGGCAAACATTTTAAGCATTGTGAACTTAGTCTTAATTCTTCAGGACTTGCAAGAAAAAAACACCGCACTCTTGAGATAAAGATAATACCAAGCAGAATTTTTTACTCTCTCTAAACCATTTTTTTAAATGGTATATTTCCAAGTGATTTTCAGCCTCTTCTGTCTTTTACTAATGGGAAATGAATTATACTCTGTCACGGTTTGGGCTAGACTGCCCACTGAGATGAACAACAGATCCTCTCGTCTCCCTCTCCTCTTTGTCCTGGACATTTTTAAATTAATGGCAATTTCAATCCTGATAGCATAGAAAAAAATGTAGCACACTCTCAAAGTCACTGTTTATTCACAAATATGTTTTCTTAACAATTTTTATTAAGATTATTTCTAATGCAGAGTAGAAGACAAGCAGTTAAAAATCAAACAAAGCTTTGCATAAGAGTGACTGTACTAGTGTCAAAAGTTTGTATTTCTGTTCTGTTTTTATCTTTGCAGATTGGGGCTTTTTTGCTTACCACAGAAGAGATGTCCACAGTTTGTTTCTATAGGGAATGTAGCCTGTTGCAAACACACTGGACAGGACATATCTGTATAGAAGCGATGTCTATCACTAGCAGAAGCATCCTGCTAGAACGGAAGACAAACATAAAGTGTTAGCGGTACTATGTTTATATAAGTCTGCTGAGTTTAAAAAAAAAAATAAAAATCCAGTGTTCTTTTACTAGAAGTCAAACAGTCAAATGCAAAACTATGTGAAAGAGAAATATATTTAAAATCAAGAATCAAACATTCTGAAATGGAAAAACTCATTCACTAAGCAGGTTCTTGTGACAAGCCCATTATTTCCCCTTTATCTGTAATGTGCGTACTTCAGTGCAGTTAAAGACCATAAAGGACGAACCTCCGTTGTCCTTCACATTAAGTTAGGCTAGGCATGCTGAAGTATGAATAAGAACTCAGACCTAGACTGTTACTTCATTATCCTAAGTAGTTCTGTCCCCAGCCAGGTAACTAAACTCCATTGCTTACCAGATGCAGTATTTACTGTTCCCAAGCCCAAGCACAGACATCAGCTTGTGTACGTTACTGCTGTGAAATGTTTTTTCTCCCCATTTTGCCAAATCTGTTTTCCACATAAATATTTTATGTCATTATTTCAAGAAGTACTATGATGAAAGACTGTCCTCAATACTCTCCAAAAGTATGGCTTTTCACTCTAGGTCTGGGACTCATCAATTTCCAGTAACCTGGGCTAGACTCTCCCATCCTCTCCTCTACTTGTCAGAACTGGATGCAATCGTAGAACCAATGATTGGTTTGGGTTGAAAGAACCTTTAAAGATCATATAGTCCAACTCTCCTGCCATAAGCATGGACATCTGTCACTACACAAGGTTTTTTAAAGCCCTGTCCAATCTGACCTTGAACACTTCCAGGGACAGGGGATCCACAGCTTCCCAGGCAACATGGACTGTGTCTCACCACCCTCATTGTAAAAAATTTCTTCCTTATGTCACCGTCTAAACCGAAACTCTTTCAGGTTAAAACCATTGCCCCTTGTCCTATCATTAAAGACTTTGTTAAAGGTTTCTCTCTGTCAATCTTTGTTGCTTGGCTCTTGTTGCTGTGCCATTGTTCTGCTGCACAAAGTTTATCAGTCTAAACATCTAACCTCTGTACTGTGGCAGCCAGTTGTATTGCAGATTTCCTTTCCTTTACTACTATGTTCCCAGGAACATTGCAGGAAGCACAAAACATAATCTAACATACTCCACCTTGTGGCAAAAACTTGTTTAAAAAAAACCCAACAGCCAAATATATAATTTTAATTTCTTAACTTAGCAATTAAAAAAGCCTACGTTATCTCTTTACTTGATAAATTTCAAGGATGCCTCTGTATAGCAAGTAAGCTGCCATAACTTTCAAGACCAGCTTCTTCCAGAACCTCTGAGAAGTCTATACTACCCCAAACCAGACAGTTGAATCATGCAAACACTTAGCACAGGACCTGCTCAGTTTGAAGCTGCTGACGAAGAGCTCGCACTAGCTCTTGATTTTCTGGGTGTATGTTCTGATGTTCATTTCTGTAAAAGGAAATATAAGCAATAAGAAAAACTGAACACTGACTCAACACTGAAAAATAACTAATTGAAAAATATGAAACTGGAACAAAGGGCAAAAAAAATTCTTTCCTGTTATAAAGGATTTTAAAGGAAGTACACAGATAATGAAGAAAATAGGACATTTATTCGAGATCCTGAAGTTATGCTGGACACTTAAAGCCGTACTCCAGCAGCAAGATTTTTCAGAGAGACTTAATAATCAATCATTAAATCACATTAAAACTAGATGTTCATCCGAAACAAAATTAAGCCATTAACCTGCAAAGAATCAAGTTGTTTGGAAGCTTTTATATTCATCATAAAGAAATAGTTTAAATTTTTGTCTCCACTGGTAGTTTTTGCATTGTTGATCTACTTGTAAATTTCTTTTTTTCCCCACTCACTGCCTAAGTTATAGAGTTGAAAAATCCTACTTATTCCAATTTTATCTGCTACGTGAAAGATTTAAGACATAACATTTACATAAGAAGACGTAGGAAAACTCTTAGATTTAGAATGTTGAGTTTATGTAACTATCAGCAGACTGGATATAAAAGGAAATCATTCTTTTTAAAATCACTCTTTAAAAAGAAAGACTCTACGGGCAAGAAAACTACAGATTAGAGATGCCAAGTGCAATCACAGGGAAGGGACTCTGAAGAAAGGAATCTGGATATATTAAAAGTTTGAAATTCAACAGCACAATAGGAACAGAATTTGATTTAAAAATGATGCTGACATTAAAAGGTGTTGAGGTGCAATGAACACAAGTCAACAGCATCAAATTCAAAACTCTGAAATTTTTATGCTTTATTTATTCATATGGATTTCACTCAACATTCACTCAATGTGTGAACTTTCTGCTCAGCACTGTTGAGGTCTCAGCTAGATTCTGTTTTCCAATTTGGGCTAAACGCATAACAACATGCAGAGAAGTTCAAGGAAGTTCAGAGGACAGTAAGAACTACTGCTCATGTTTTTCAAACATTACAGAAAGAGTGAGCAAATGTCAGTTCATATAGAAGACCACTCAGAGAGAAAAGGGGATAGGATAAGGCTTTCATTCTATAAATATGAGCCATTCTTCCCCCACAGTTATCTAAGGTTGGTGGAAAAACATTCCTCACCACTGAGTGTACAAAATCTGAAAAGGTTATCTGAGGGCATTGTGATCTATCTTTGACTAAAAGTCAGAGTTGATGGCTGGACTGGCTGAATTTTTAGGACATTTTCCTATTGCAGGTCTATTTACATAATTTCTGCAATGGCTCTAGGAGCTCCTGCAATATTTTCCTTCATTTGATGTGGGCAATCATAATACTGCATTACTGATACCTTTAACATTTTGTCTCCTTCATTCTTTCTTCAAAGAGGAACAGACAAACTCCATATTTTTCATGCTAATAATTATATGGTTATCTGTAAAATGTAAATTTATTTAACACTAACATTCATGTCATATATATGAAAGTTATATGATGGGAAGCTTACATTAAAACCCTTCTTGCCCACCCTGGGTCTCCATAAGCCAGATTTTGTGGATGTTGTCTGTCATACATGTTATATGTATGAAAGTATTTTCCTATTTAGACGCTACAAATGAGCATATTTTGCACCTTCAGTATGCCAGAACTTTGATATATATTGAAATTCAATTCAAATCACACACAAGTGGAAGGTGTGAATAATAAGCCAGTTTATTCCGATTCCTTCATAAACAACTAACTGCAAATTTGCTGTTAAAATGTTCATTTATGTGACTTGACTTTGGTATCACATACTACGTTGAACACATGAAAGTATTTGTAGACCTGAAGAGGTACAGTACGTATAACATCTGTCACTTATGCATAAAACACTGAGGTAGCAGAACACTGCACAATGTCCAGGAGGGGACAGGCAGAGCTCAAGACATACCCAACTCATAACTTCTGACATGCAATTAGTGTGAGAAAATAAATGAAATAAATGAAAAACAGTATGGTGCTATGCAATTAAAGGCATTATCAATCACAAGCCAGAAAGAAATAGTTAGACATGGAGTCTTTTAATTACACCACTTCTGAGTGTCAGCACTCCATAATTTGAGGAAAAAAGTCCTATGACATTGAAAGATTGTACTATGTATCACAAAGAGTACCATCAAACTATCATTACCAGAAGGAGGAAGCTTCCTCCTTCTGCAGGAGAAGCTGCCTACTCATTCAGTGGACAGTCTCACACAGGGAAAGTCAGGGACAGTACTTATGGGGACTGGTGTATCATTGTGCAATGATGGCCATTTTTAATTTCCAAGGATTAAGATCTCACTTCTGCTGCAAATACTGACTTGATCTTATAATCAAGCCATATGATGAGATAGAAAAATGAGAGAAAAAGATCTAAACCTGCAGCTTCATATGCATGGGTTAGGTAAGTCATCTGGGACAAGTAGGCAATCTGCTACAAAACACCAGAGGGTCAGGCTCCCTTTAATTTCTTGGATAAACTAAATTTTCACATTTGTAATGTGACAACCCACTCACAAGTTTAAAACATGATGGGAAAAATATGGCTGCATTTTATCAAACTTTATAACTCTGAGACATACAGGCTCTGCAAAAGTATCTTGTGGTGACTAAACTAAGTATCTGCAACTTGGTAATATATTAATTACTGCTAATAATTTTTCCCACCAAAAGCACAGAGACCTTCAGCTCATGCCCTGATGCGATGCTTCATCGAGTTCTCCCTGCTGAAAACAAGCAGAGCAACCATACCCCTTAACAGTTCTTTCCATATTCCCCTTTTGGCCCCTAAAATCTACTGCAACATACACTCCTTGCTGCCTACTTCCCCTTTTTATTCAGTTCCTGCAATCTTATTTATTATCTCAAACTTTGTTTCACATATTCATACCCAGGACCTGTTCCCACCCAACTTAAGTATTTCAGACGTTGCATACAGAAGTACAGGTGGCAAAGAGGCTGGGTTAATGGACACAGTATAACAAAACACACAGACCACTGTATTGCCTAAGATAACTAGAAAAGAAAAAGAATATACTCCTTTTCTCCCCGACTCCCCCTTCAATGCTAAATAAATAAAAATTACTATACTTCTCATACTGTATAGATTTTTTAATGTACTGTGCAGATTTTGATGGAGACAAAGCAAAGGAGGTAGGGGGAAATACTGCTGAACAGACAATTTCAGAAGGTACCAGAAGGCACAGTGGAGAGCTAACAGGATGCTGATAGGACTTTCAGTAGTCAGTCATACAATGCAGAAGTAAACAAGCATCAAGACTTCCAAAGTATGGAAGCTTTGTGTCTGAGTTTGTTTGCCCCTCCAGAAAATGAACCATCAGGCCTGTAGGACCTACAGACAAACTTTTTACTTAGTTCATTACACCACAGAGGTAGTTAGTAACTAACCCTTTTCTCCATCCCCAAGTAACCCTTCATCAACGATGTATCATCTCCCTGAACCCCAATCCTGACTTAACTCTCGCTGCTTTTGCCCACTGACACTTTTTTCATGTTCCTAACTTACTTTCCTTTATGAAGTTCAAAATTAAGATGTTTACTTTTAAACTAAGCACTTAAAATTCAAATCACAAATGCTAAAAATGTCAATATAAGGGGAAGATAAAGCGCAAGAGAGCAGACGGAAAAGAGTCATTCTTGAAGCCCTTTGAATAACTGAAACAGCCTTGGAAAGAAAAGCCAGGTGAAGTAAATACTTCTTAGATTCCTTTGCTATCTCCTTGTCCTGAACAGCAGCACTGCCTTGCAGTCCAACCAAACTTTCACACTTCTGGTTTCTTTTGTAGCTTGCTCTCACATACCTCCTACCCCACTAATACTTCTGATATGGACAGATCCTTCTCAGTAAATTCCATAATGCCAACACATCACTAAAATTGAGTTCTCTTGGTTGTTGAAACTCTTCTGTGTTCAGTCTACAGACAAAAAAAACCCCAAAGCCCAACAAACCACCCCCCTCCCCCAGCCAATCTGAAGCTCAGACTTACTCCCCAAAAACGCATAGGCTAAGATATTTGTTAGGTTGCAAAGAAAACCTCTGAAATGAAAAATAAGCTTTGATTACTTGACCTTCAAGGTTACTGAATTCTGAACTTAACATTTTGCTTCATGGAAAGCATATGAAAGTCCATTGTTTCCCAGCATATTCATTTATAAACAAATCAGTCAATTTATGCAGGTTTGGGGGTTTCTTTGGTTTTTTGTTTGTTTGTTTGTTTTGAAGGAGACTGTAACTAGAACACACATTGGAGGATTACACTGTATCTTAACTGTGGAGCCATTATTGACAAATTTGTACTTTCTAACCAACTATGACACACCAGCCATACGTACTGTGAATTCAACCATCTTCAGTCTTAAGGAATAATGAATGTGACTCAGTTTGATCATCTGAAGATACGGAAGAGTTAAACTTCACTTTTCAGAAATCCTTCACTTTATTCTAATGCTGAATTATGAAACTCTGCTAAGCAATTAGTTACACAGAGTAAGTGTCCAAGAAATCACTTCCTTAATGTCACAAAGTCCCAGGTGTTCTATATACCAGTGCAAAAATTTTTTGCAAAAGTTAGAATTTTACAGAGACAGTTATGTTGATTAACTCCTGTCAACATATTCTCACCTTAAGAGTGTATAAACCAGAGCAGCAATGAAAGTGAAACTGAGCACAACTGCCACCAGTACCTGGTCACTTATTCCTTCTATAACTGAATCATTATCTAGCTTCAGACTCTGAACTTCTGATTGGTGACTGGCCATCACAGCTCTAAAATATAAAAAGAAATACATACATACACATACATACACACACATAAAAACATACATGTGCACACAAATTTTAAACATAGTTAAAAATAGTATGTATACACATCTATTCATATACACAATAAATTCCTGAAGCAACAGATTTAGTCATTGCTGGGAAAAAAAATGGTAAAAGAAGAGGGAAAAGATGCATTTTTACCAAACTGAGCTTGCTCCAAAGGACTGCAAAACATTTGTCTTGTACATTAGCAACTGTTCTGAAGAATTTTTTTTTTAAACATCAGTTAGATACTTAACCTGGGAATTTCTACCAGACAACTTGCATATGAATAGGTCATTGCTGAATTAGACATATGCTAAGGACAGTTCATTTAAAAAAGAAGTACGACGACTCTGCATTATCAAGAATTTTAGCTATTACACAACACATTATTGCTGCTAGGCTGAGACAACATAATTTTTAGAAACCTAATTTTCACCACTTATGTGAAGAAAGAAGCAAGCACATTTGGGCTTTAGCTGTTTTTCGAGTGTTAAATGCCTGTTTAGATACACAGGAATCACTTGATGCACTTTTGTCTTTTCTATGCATTCCATCCTTCAGCTAGAAAAATGGGAAAAACATGAAAGAAAAAGTATTATCAGGCTTCCCTCACTAGATTTATTTGTTTTATATTCATTTCACAAACACAACAATCAGAATAACTTGCCAATGCTAACATTTATAAACCTACCGCATTAACCTATAGCTAGAGACAAACAAAACAAAAAATAGTATCCGACACGCTGCTTAACCACTCCTGTTGCAATCAAGAAGTGAAATGAACTACAGCTGGGAATATTATGAAACCAGGAGAGTGAAGCTAACTCTGGTACCTGACCAAAAAAGTCACACCAAAGCTTCATCCATACACAATTAAAGTATTTTTCATATAGAGCCGACATAAAACTCAGCATAAGTTTATAAGGTCAGGTAAGATTGGTATCATTTGCTTTACTTCCTAGTCCAGTGTGCATGCCTTAAGTTTGCAAGCTTTCATCAGTGTTTCTCTCTACTTCACAGCTCATGTCATATTTTAATTTGAACACCGCTGTCTAGCAAACACCACCAGACACTGCCTGGTCCTCAATTAATTGCAAAACTGAAATGGAATACAAGTAATCGGGATTTTAGTGGATACCTGTAATGACTACCCTGGCAAGATTTCAACATACCAGTCTACTGCCAATATAAAAGTGTCATCTATTCCATAAGAGAGCTACTCTCACCCTCCAGGTCTTGTCTTGTACGACTTGTGGAGCTTTTTCCAAGCCTTACTACATTTGTGGGAGCCACCCTCTGTAGCAGCAATGCAAAAGAAGCTGGTATATTCTAACATTATTGTAAAAAATGGTAAGTGGTATAATTAAGTATCATAAGAGCAGAGAAAATTCATGGAGAATGAAGGCTAGATTCCCTTAATTGTTGTATATTTGGGCTTCTGCTGTGAAACCCAAAATGAAATAATAAAGCATATATGAAGTGAAACAATAAATTACATTATCCTCAGCATCCCAATCTGAACTGATACTATTATTTCTGTAACTACAGTCTTAATTTTTGCTAATTACAGCTTTCCACAGGCAACTGCGTCATACTCTAACTACTGAAATGTCAATTAATATTTGGAGAGAGTAACTCTTCCCAAAGGTGGAACACCAGGACTCATCAAGAGCCATGTTTAAAGTACATCAATATTGACACAAGTTTCACATA
The DNA here is from genome assembly GCA_013398295.1 of Chionis minor. Lineage (NCBI taxonomy): Eukaryota > Metazoa > Chordata > Aves > Charadriiformes > Chionidae > Chionis > Chionis minor. The sequence continues at coordinate 68,199 of VZSF01003469.1, read as the reverse complement.
TGCTTACCAATAAAAGATGAAAGCTTCATGGAAAGGTCTTACATAGGAACAAGAGCCTACAAAAGGAGTTATAGCATTTCTCCATGTAGCTAGTTACACAATTATACTGTTATAGTTAAAGCCATATCACTAAGGTGTTGCGGATGCTTTCTGAGCAGCAGTTACTTGGTGCTGAGGATCTGGACTGGTAGGTGTGTTGGGATGACTCCTCAGCTCAGCATTCCCAACCTATATACTCGATTTCTTTGCATATCCAATCCTCAAGAAGCTTCTCTCTTAAAATACATCATTCTGGGACACTCATTTTCCACAACTGTCAGTGTCAGGCACACTGCCTGAGACAACTCCTATGTTTTCTCTCCTTAAGTACCATCATCAGTAATATTTACTGCATCACACTGTCGTTTCTGACTTGACCACCGGACATAAATGGCAAGGAACTGGTATGTGACGATTCCTCCATTGTCCTGCATCAGGTCTGCTAGAACGGACCAACATGCTAATAACAACTACATTCTATTAAGTATTATGCACTTTTTTTCACTATACACAGTGCAACACAGACGTATAGATGATTTAACTGCACCTTTGGAAGGCAAGTTCTTCTCACACTGACACCTGAAAGGCTTCTTGTGTCACCGCTTGTTTGGTGTACTCAGAAACCAACACATAAATTGTCAGTATCAGACAAGTTAACTCAGTTTCCCTGAACAGCCATCAAGACATCCACTGCAGAGCTCTCTCTCCCTCTCTGCATGTTCCTTGCAACAACAATCTTAATCCTTATCGGCCTACCATTAATAGCACTCACTACATCTGCTTGCCTTCATTTCTGCTCATGCACTCTTCTTGAAACATCAAACTATGGTGCCAAGGTTAGCAGCAGAATATGAATAAGAAATACACAGATTCTCACCTTCTCTTCCTTCTCACGCGTAATGCCAGTTACTTGTATATCCTTCACCCCTTCACTTACACATATGACTGTCCCAATAACCACTTTCACACAAACTTAGTGCCCAAAAGAAATTGCTGCAGTCTTTCTGGCTAAGTAAGAGGTTACTCCCTCAAACACTTTTTCTGCACTTACTTAACAATACTGCCGAGATGTATAGAAAGGGGAGTGGAATCTCTCAGTCTCTCTCCCAGGTGCTTCTATTACTAAATGCTAGAGAAGATGGGCTACCAATGCTTAAGGCTCATGCTGTTCATGTTTTAACTTACTCGCTGTTCTGGACAGCCAACAAGTGCTGAGCATATTCCCCTCCTTACCTCTAGCACTTTTTTTGAATCAGCCTATTGCACAGGAGGGCTGACAGGAATTGTACAGACTAGGAACTACAAACAGGAGGGTTTCACTTCAGAAGATCAATACATACTTTCTCAGAATAGTCATTCAAGCCTCAGTAGAGACAGTAACAATCTCCTCCTACTCTTATCTCTGGGTTAGCACGTAAAAAAAGCAATGGCTACAAGGAGAACACTAATAAATACACTATTTGAAAATCATATGACTGCAGGAGGGAGGAATTTTCTGATCTCAAGTCTCTTTTGAACATTTTCAAAGGAAAAAATTTAGAACTGCCAGCCTGCAGTTCATGTTTCTTCAGGTGCAACCACAAGAGTCAATGAACACCCCCTGCAGTGGTTTGAATGTATAGTAGACTAACAGTCCTAAAACAGCTGCTAAAGAATCTTGCCTCACAGCACGAGTTTAGCAGTGGTGCTCTTTCAGTCAGTACAATTAATAAGCAGGCTATAGGAGGCTTAATTGTTAAATCATGTAATGAAGAGCCTTCGGTCTTCAGAGACAACCAGCATTGACAAGGACTAAGTATACGTCAGAGAAGACTTCTAGAACCAAACTTTACCACAGATATCTAATCTCTCCTAAAATACTAACTGGTAGTAATTTGATGTCATTTAATAGCAACTTGATGTGGTTTGTATTAAATACAACCCTTTTAATGTTGATGCATTACATTTGTCTGGTTATGCAAAAATCACAGTATTTCATATGCCTTTTCAACATCTAATCCTTTTCAGATCAGCATTCTACACCACGGGCTTTTCAGACATAAAATAATTCTAAAGCTGTTCTTTCTTCTCTGTATATTTTTGCTACTTTTGTTTCTTTTAATAATTACAAAGAGATTTTGAACTTTTTTAATGCTGTGCCTCTATTGTTTTACACACAAAATTAATTCCTGTCTACACTATCTCTCTGAGAAAAGTACCAAGTTAATAAAACGACTTCTGGAAAAAAAAAAGGCAGTAACTGAAAATAGATTAAATTTTGAGAATTTAATTTTGGTTATACTTAGGATTTTTCCTCTTTTTAGCCATTTAAAACAAGGACACCTTTCTTAAATGAAAGCACAACCCCACCCTGTGTTCCAACCAATGGATGAAAACCAAACTACATCTAATAATACATCAAAATTTGGATTTATACAATCAACTTCAGAATGTTAAAAGTATCAGTTGCAAAGTTTAAAAATCTGTCAAAAATGCTGGGCCTTTTTCCTACATTAAGAGCAACAACTAAAGAGCCCAAAACTTAATTTCCAGTTTTGTTTAATCTCATATTCAAACTACCAGCACTTGTGTGAAGTGAAACAATATGACTGCAAGGTGAGGGGAAAAAAGACAAGGAATTACTCCTCTGTTCTACCTGGGATAACTAAATTACAGGTGGATTTTGCAGCACAATACTTAGACTGAGATTAGGCTTATCTGCATTAGGACTCTTGATAGCTACAGAACGTAAAAAATCTCTGACTGAACTGTCCACAAAATGCTTGGAAATAGAAAGAAAATGGAATTTATCATTTGTAAAATTACATGGTTTTGCTTCTAAAAACTGTCATACACCAACCATCTGGACGCAAAATCACCTTGTTTATTACCAGTTCTTCTGAGAGTGATCACTGACAGAAAGCAACACTAATTTACTTACATTTTAAATAAGAATCTGCAAGTCTTAAGTTACATTTCTCCTCTGTGGTTAACTATGAACAATGCATGCAGGTTTATACAAAAAAAGGAGAATCATAACGAGCAATACTGCAACTATGATGTCTTTTATACTTGGAATCTCGTACAGATCACAGCAAAATGTGAGGGCATGAGGACATACACTAGTGTGGATGCATTATTTTTCAGATTTGAAAAGTATTATGAAGACTTTCAACGTTCAACATACAGCACAGCTAAAATAATACCCCATGCCACGATTCATAAAGAAATGAAAAACAATCCAGCGTTTGCAATGATATATTAAACACTTGTTGCCAGCTATCCAAAGTTAGAATACCTTCATAGCTTTCTGAAGTATTTGAACTTTTCCAAGTTTATTAGGGAAGTACCATATGCTAATATACTCTCAAAACCACAGAGATTTTAGGACCCACTACCAAAGAAATATGCAAGCATAGCAAAAAAGAAGTAAGAGGCTTTCTTCATGTAGTAAACAATCACACAAGCAATACTGCTGCGAGATACAATTAGTAACCTAGAGCAACATTTTATTGACTTTGACAGCACAGAACAATTTGCTCAATATCTGAAAAGATACATTGCATAACAATGTGTCCTTTCAGGACTGGGCTGGGGGTGAACTGGATGAGAACAATAGGGGCTGATTGTGTTTTCATTTATTTCATTTTTATTTTGAGTATTTTCTTGATGGACTACTGGCAACCACCCTCAGTGCTTGAAAAAATTATAGAATAAAGACAGTGGTGGTGGGCCAGGGTGCAAGTCAGAATCTGTAATACCTTTTGCCAGCAGAAGCATTACCACCCTCCTTAAAAACGCTACTTAATTTGTAGAGATTGTTTTCCAGAATAAGCAAATTCCTCTCCAACTAGTAAAACACTATGAGTTATTTTTTTTTTAAGACCAAAAAGGCTTTAACTCATCAACATTTTCTTCCATGGTAAAAAGAAGAAAAAGAAGTTTCATTTGTATCAACAGGTTTCCAATAAGATTGACACATTTTATATAACAGAAATAAATTTTTAAGCATTTAAGCATGCTAAAATAGAGAATATTTATTCCGTAACACACCCCCTGCACACATATTACCTTATATTCAAATATACAAGGCATAAATTTAGTGGTTTTCCTTAAGAGAGAAACAGACATAAATTCTCAGAATAAAGACAAATTCTTAAATGTTGGGCAATAATTGAGAACTCTCTCATCAGAAATTATCCAATTACTACCTTACTACCTGCTACCTCAGGTTAGCAGCCAATTGGTCGTGGCCAATGTCTGTGATTGAGAATTAGACTTTCTGAATGGATTTGACCCAACAAACTGGATCCTACAGTTATTTTTACTCTGCTTCACAAACACCTCACAGGTATGCCTAGGCTGCATCAAGAAAGCATTAACAACACCAGGCATTAAGCACACATGATGAGCAGTAAATGTATAAACAGAATTGAGGGCTCTAGCATGAGTTTACTAACATAGCTGATAACATCAGCTAAATCCTGAGCTGACACATTTTATCCAGATACTTCAGTGTACTGAAGCTGGACTTAGAAATAGTAGTGTAGACATATATAACATTACAAAACAGAAATAAAGGAAAAGACGGATGGTGTACTCATAAAAAGTAGTTCTGAGGAAACAGGATTTATTAGCTTTTCATTTTTGTGAGCATAGTCTTATTTGAATAAAGCACACACAATAATCTCTAGTATTAAGTACCTCCATACATTTTAAAAATCAAACCACCACCCAAAGGGCACATTTACTAAAGGAAATTTAAAAAAAAAATCAAATATAGCAACATACAAATTGACAAGATGCATTCTGTGAGAAGGTTGTTAAAACTGACTTGGGAATATCTTACCAGGATTTAACGCAGTCTGTTAATACAGCATTATTATAAGTTAGCAGCAACTTTGGAGTCACAAATCAGTTAAGTTGGTACAGCAAAATTATAGCCAACCACAGCTGTATCATATTCAGTTATTTCTTCACCATAAACCACCTTTGCTTTCAGGACATTTTTGTGCATGCGTGCTCTTTGCAAAAGAGAAAGGAAAAAGCCTAAAGAGTCTTGCCAATACAGGGGAGCGGGCAATTTCAGTAGGCAACTAACAATCTTTTTCAATATACTTTAAGAAATGACCAAGTGAGGCACTTGCCTGGTAAAGCAGGATTCTGCAAGATCTGAGGTCAGCAGTCTCTGAGACACATTTTTTCCTAAAGAGACAAACAAGAAAAAAGAAAAAAAGAAAGTAGATAGTCTGCTTTTGCTGGTGGAATCATGCTTTGCAAGTTAAAAATACTTCAGATGCAAACTCCAGGTGCAATTCTGTAAGGAAAAATAATTCCAAGTTAATGCATTATTCTACTGAGAAAACAATAAGCCTCCAATCATTTTTCTCGTAAGCCTGAAATTACATTGATGTCTTGAAGCAAAAAAACCAAATTCAATGGTCTTCATAGTATTACTATTTAGAATATTTGGCTGGGTGATGCCATGGCCTGTGTAAAACAATCCCAACAAAGTTTTCCACTGCTTTAAAAGGCTAAAACATACTGAAAGAGTTCTGAAAAAAAAAAAACCAGATGGTGGAACTGCATTCATATGCAGATAGGAACGTGACAAAGAGCCTGCCAATACCTTTAATTTGGATATCTGACTTTCCTGATCAGACAGGAAGAGAAAGGAAATAATGTCACTTAATGATAATAATGTTTACTGAAATATGGTAATACTTGAGCTATGAATGAAAAGGCTTTACATCTCTTCTAAGAAAAGTGTCCAAGATTTTTTTATTGTAGAAAGCAATACTTCCATACACAACCTCACATCTAAAATAGCAAGACAAAAGGCATTATTGTATTTGTTTGCATCAATGAAATGCACACCTGACAACAGGCAAAGCAGAGTAGGAAATGGGTATGTCAAGGAAGACGTGGCAGAAAACCTTAAACACTGAAATACAGCTGTGAAAACATTGTTTGCCAAAAGTACCGAGCATACAGCTTAAAGTACACATTAAAACCTGGACTGCAAATTTATAGTTATGCAGCCTACATAGCTTTCTAAGAGTTTTTAACTCATTCCAGAATGTGAAAGCTACATTTAAACAGAGAGAGATCAAATTCGTAACTTAAAAATGAAAACAGTAGGTTGTACAATGAGGTCAGTGTGAAGGTACTTTACTGGGAAAACACTGAGAATTATCATAGCTTTTACAATACGCTTTAATTCAAAACAGATTGTAACACTCAGATCTCGTCCATGCTACCAACTTATTCAACAGAAGAACTCTCAGAAAACAGGAACAAAGTGACAAGTTACTAGATCTGCAACCCAACCTTCTTGGTTGCTTATCCACCTCGTAACTGTTTTCAGTGCACTGTGCCTGCTACTCCATATCATTGCAAGTCAGGCCAGCTGCTAACTGATGGGAACAGCATAGCTTATTATGACACCCAGCATTCTCACTGCAAACTCTGGATGGGCCAAAACTCAACTGAATACTGAGAAAAAGTTTTCCTGAGCTTTTCAGGCATCCCCTTCGCAGCACGATGAACTACTCTAGCTAGGGCAGCAAGGATGCAGAGCCGTTCTGGCCATGCATGAAATACACAACCTTGTTTTTGAGATTAAAAATTAATGGAATTACCTGGAGCTAATGTTAAGTAAGCAATTTTTATTGTATGTTAATTAATTTTTACTCAATGGAGTTTTGCTGACAGGCTGCTAATGCCATTTTCCACTCCAAAACCAAAGGAAAACCCTGCAGAGGCTGCTCCTTCCACAAGCCAAGTCACATTACTTACTAGAAAGATAATGTCTGTGGGTGCAACGTCCTCACGATCCCAAGCTCCCGCAGCCAGAGACAGCCAGGGCTCTGGCTGCGGCTGCAGGTCCCTCCCGGCCCTACCAGAGGCCCTCACAACCAACTCAGACCCGCCACCGGCCTGCAGGGCAAGAGCCGAGGGCACACACGGGCGAAGGGAAGGCAGACCCCATCGAGGGCTACGGCCCCCCCACCGGCACACCTCGGCGGCGTACACGGGCCTCCGCGGCCTACAACGGACCGCGCCTCGCCTCACCACAGCGCCAGCCTCCGCTCGCTGCCGCCTCCGGCAGGGGCTAAGCACCGTCACGCCGGACCGGACCGGACCAGGCCGGGCCGGGCCGGAAGAGACGCCAGCGACGCGGCACACGCCCAGGTCGCCACTCCACGCCCCCTGCGGGCCGGCGGCCGCTGCCCCGCCGCCAGCTGTGGTGGGGCGGGGGCTCCGCGCGGGACGGCCCGGCGGGGGCTCTCCTTTCCCCGCCCCGCAGCGGCGC
>VZSF01003469.1:0-60819 GCA_013398295.1 Chionis minor | reverse complement strand
TTCGCCCCGCCTCCCCAGCCCCCGCCCGGGCCGCGCCCTGGCGCTCAGGCCCCGCTCCGGCCCGGCCGGTGTCGGCAGACCCTCGGCGGAGCCGCGCCGCCTCGTCTAGCCGCGACGAGGCAGGCGGTCTGGGGCCTGCCCGGAGTGGGACCATCCGCCTCGCCTCTACGCCCGCGTCGGCGGAACAAAGGAACCGCGGCGCAGCGACCGGCAGGGCGGGGGGGCCGGGGCGTGCGTCGGTGCGGCCGGAGGGAGCGCGCCCAGGTGCGGCCGGAGGGAGCGCGCCCAGATGCGCCCGGGCTCGGCGGGCAAGATGTTGCCCGTAGCTTTGATCCGTCCCCCGCATCCCGCGCCTGTCCTGGTGTGGGTGCGGCGTATGGGTGCCGCGTTTTTCTAACCTACCAGCTACGTTAGGCAGGCTTTCTGGCCAGAAACTTTCTTTTCGTCTGTTTGTTTCTGTGGTTTTTTTAAGTAGTGCTTGAGCCTCGAGAGATGAAATTCACCAGTGAAGTCAAAGATAATACAGTAAACCTAAGAATTATCTTTTCCCGTTTTAATGTTCAGAGCTTGGTCCATAAACATCTTCTGGTTGTGCCATCATTCACAGAACAGCTAAAATGTAGTGGCCGTTGAACCTCGGTTTGCAGTTGCTCCATAATTTGAGCAGTGACTGTAGTAGCTGTGAAATTTGTATTTCTATAGCAGCTGATTTATTAGCTAGCTGTGTGGAACCACTAGATTTTGTTTTGGGGCTGTTTGAGTGGGTTTTTTCCCCCTCCATAAGCAAAATTGCTAAGGAAATACCTACTGTATGAAACTCTGGAGTACAGCTGATTGTTGAAGAGAAACAGATTGTCTCTCTTAAACATTTAGTCTGTGCATTTAGAGCTGGCTAAAGCTGTAGTGGTGATAAGTAAGTTACTGGGGAATGATGGGTTAGGTTTCTCTGTGAAAGTCAAAAGGGGACGAGCAAGGTAAATTCAGTGATTGTTAGAGGTGAGTAGGAAAGTACAGAAGGCAGAAGTTTCAGGGAAGAGTGTGCCCTAGTACTTCATACAGGTCTGGAATAAGTAACACAGTTTATTTTTCCTTCACATTCCTGCCAGTCCTTGCGTCTTTGTTGCAGCTGACCACTTGTCCTGCTTTTGGCTTCTTTTTCAGGTGTTGGGAATGAAAGTCCTCTTACTGGTAGAATTTGTGAGGAAGTCAATGTTTGTGAATCCTGTCAAAGAAATGCTGAGTGAGAGGCTCAGTGCTAGGAGAAAGAGGAAGGTTTACTGGGGGTGGCGGAGGAAGATCTGTTGCTATATGCTGCTAGTTTCCCTGTGGTTTTGTTTTAGCTGTTTTAGATACGCTCCTCTTGTGCTCTCTGGCAGTAACGCAGTTGTGCCAATGGGAGAAACGTAAGCTTGAAAGCTTACTTAGCAAGGCATCGGAGTCCCAATGCATTCCTAACTCCCCAGATTTCCAAGTAACCAACCGACTAGCTCTTTACTTTGCTTATGGGACTACTGTACTCAAAACATGTACGCTGACGCAGGATGAAAGAGATTGAATTTTCTCTTGTGTGGTATTGGCCTGATAGGAGTGATTTGAACTGTTGATCCTGCCCGTTATCCAATCACAGGTTGGACAAAATTGTTAATGACTTGATAATATTTTGTTGAAGTACAGCATCTGTGCAGACGTCTGTGTCAAGTCTGAAAAGATTTCAAAACTAAAAATATTCCAACATTCTGTTACTTAAATATTCTGTTCAAATTTGATTTTGAAGTGTTAATATTTCAATAAAGTTTCACTTAAAACTTCATATGGTTTTGGTAGCTAGTGAGGGAAATCATAAAATGCAGAGTCAGAAGGCAGTGGCTACTTCCCTGTTCCGCAAAAGAATTCTTTATAAGCCAAATATAATACAAACCAGTGGTTTATATGTGTGTAAAATGATTGTTTTATCGATTTCTGGACATGTTCGCATGTGGTGGAAGTTGGATTAGTCTTGATAGAAAAATAAAATGAGAGTCACTGGTACTTATTTGTGGAGATGAAGAGGACAAGTATATCTATATGAAGTCTGTTCAGTGTTAGTGAGAATCTCTACTGACTTTCTTGTATTAGACAAAAAGATAGTGGAAAGAACTAGTGATTTGTTTGGGTTTTTTGCCTTGCCATGTTTGAGGTTGGTACTGGAGGCAATGGATTTGTTGAGCAGCAAACTTTACTGTTACCCTTGGAAATAATTTACACTTTTCTAAAAAAGCTAAACCATTAAAAAAAAAAAAATTGCCTTGACACAAAAAGCTGTTCTGAAAAAGTAGACATAAAAATGGAAAGCTCAGATAGAAAAATTGCAGCAACAGAATAAGTCTGGTGGCATTAACCATCTATAGGAATTATTATGCAGTCATATGATCATGTTTGAGCAGCAGCTAGTATTTATAATCTTTGGTCCTGAAGCTGTACTTATCCAGTGGAGTGTTGTCCTGTCTGTAGTAATGGTCCATGGAGATCCTTTCACATTTCTAACTTTTGCACCCCCTCAGGTACTGAGCTAATAAAGAAACTAGCTGCATCTTTTTTGGTTAGCAGAAATATTAGAACCTTGTTAAACAGCATTAGAATTAGTCAACACATTTCTTAGATGCATATGTGGAGTTATGAGATATTTTTACAATTTCAGTATTTTTGTATGAATGTGGCTTTGAAACAGACTCAGTAAAAAAAAAAAAAAAAGGTGGTTTCATTTTATTCCAGGATACATGAAACTTGCAAAAGAGGCAATGAAGTTTTTCAGTCATGAGTGAAACTGTCTGTATAAACAAGATGCTTTTTTTGCCTGGCTTTCACTCTAGTCCCATAATGATACCTGGGAAACCGTTCATTTAGATGGGAGAAAAGAGATACCTTAATTGCAATTTATGCATACCTGGGATGGCCAGTCTTTTCCATTACGACAGAGAAGCTGGCTATTCTTAAGAACTGGTTTAACCTCCCAGATTGATTGCTTGACATTCATATAGAAGTACTTGAACTGGTTTGGCTGGGTTTTGAGCAGATAAGCCTTTGCACAAGTATGAGAACCTGTTCAGCGTAAACAGCGTTTACTCAGATGGATGTAGGGTGAGATGAAACTGCTCCTCCCTCTACCAACTCATGATTATAATGAATGAGAGTATGCCTCAAGCCTTTTACTTTACATGCCTGTGATTCCTATTCTGGTATCTTTAAGCTGGAGCAAACTGCTTACCTGTGAATACGTTTTGTTTAATTCTTTAGTATTTCACCAACACCCCCATTTTTGCTGTTATGCTCTAGCTTGGGGTGTAATTCTCAGGTTTTTTACCTTTTTGACTGCATAGTCAAATGGGTTCAGGATGTTAAACAGCTTTTGCTTTTGCTTCCTACCACTTTAGCAGGTGACCATGATGTTATTTTGAGGCAGCCAGGTTAGTGGCAGCTCGAGCCAAACTGAGGGAAGGGCTGGATCCCAACTATGGACATATCAAAGTTTAGCAGTGTTTGCAGCCTACTGTAATTGCAGAATTACTATTCTGCCAAAAATATCCCAGAAGCTGAGACTATTCCGGGCACTGTGCTATGGTTATCCAAGCTGCACTGCAGCCAGAGCACTTCAGAAAAATGTGGCTGTGAGGTAAACCTGCAATGATACTGAAATTATTTCAGCATACCTAATACAGATTCATGACATCTTTTCTGTTTAAAACTTATGCCTCGTCCTCACATGAATACATGGATTTTTTATGTTTTTTTTTTTTTTCCACTGTGTGTGTAGTGTCAGGAGTGCTTTAAACTGAGATACATCACTGAGTCAGTTCTTAAAACACTGAGAGTTACACTTTACTATGTCTATATCTGAAATCAGTGTGGTGTCTACAGACTTCTGCTATGTAACCTGAGACATTTCCTTTTTTAATGTAGAACTAAAATGTGATACTGAAAAGATTGTTTAGCATTGGCACGTAAACATGAGGATTCCTCAAAGAGGTCACTGCTCTCTATGTAGCAGATTGCTGTGGAGATGTCATGAACTTTCTTTCCTTCATTATGATAAATATCTCTTATTTTGCCATGTGCTGTCTCCACCAAGCTGCATCTTGCCTGTTTCCTTTCTCTTCCAACCCTCAAGGCCAAATAGAGTTTCTGTGGTAGAGTTGTTATAACTTTTATGATAAGTGAGGATTTTGTAAACGCGGTACGAGGGCCCAGTTTCAGTACCCTCCACTTTAAAAGCAGTCTGGCCATTTATGTGGTATGCGTCCTTTGACGTTTCTCCTTTTAGGGTGAAAAATTTTCTCAGTGCAAGTGTCTCTCTGTGTTCTGTGTGATGGCCTATCCCCAACTGGAAGGATTTGCCTGTGTTACTTTGAAATGTAGACACCATGTGAGCAAGTGCTGAAACAGATTTTGATTCCTCAAGAAGGCTGCTTGTAAATGCTTTGTAGGCACCCTTTTCAGAGAGGATCAAATGCTGGAATTCACTAGGAAAGCTGTGTTTTCTCCTACTGTCCAGTTACCTCCTTTTTAGACTGCTGTTCTTGATTGTCGTGCATCTATGGTTTTAAGTCCTCTTCTGGTTTTTGTAGATGCAAAGGTTGTAGGAGTCTTGCTAAGCCTGTTTAAATGCTCTTCCTTCAGTCCTTGATCATTTGACTACAAAGTTGCAGGGTGTAATTTTCTTCTGATGATATCATCACATTAGCATTGCTTACCTCTTGAAGAAAATATTACATTTCACCAGTGGTTGATTGTGCTGGTGGTGACAGCAGGACAAGAAGATTGTTTTGTTTCAATATGTTGCTGTTCAGAGGGCAAAAAACACTGAGCTTGCCAGCAGGCGTGGAACATGAGTTGAGGTATCTGGCCGATTGCAGCCCCTGTGTATGCTGTGACAGAACAGTAGGTTGAGCAACCTTTTTTATTTTTTATGACCTCTCGCTAAGATTGTAAGGAATTTCTTGTTCCACCCTTTTTAGGGGTAGTTGTCTAAGACAGTGATATTCTGAGTATCATTCACTGTGCTTGAGGGAGCTGGTGTGTTTAGCACCCTTATTAAGTTATAGGGATTTTTTGACCTGAGAGGTCAAGCAGAGGCAGAAGAACTTCTCTTAAAGATTGTCTTGTAGAGCAAGTGATACAAGGCTGATAATATAGGAATATGATAATTGAATATAATAAGGTACAGTTTGTATGTATTCCTTCCCTCTGCTTTCTTAAGACAACAACAGGGAGGAAGGCTGAACACAGAATTTGGAGGTGTAGACATCCTTCATGTGTGCATTTTGACATAGTGTTCCATTTTCATTCTTTGGGGCCTTTTCCCAAATTCTGCTGTGTTTCAGTTTACTCCCTTCTGAAGAGCTTCTCTATGGCAGTGGTACGTTTACAACAATTGCTAGTTGTCTGAAGAAAAAACATTTAGATGTGATTGAGTATGTGCTCAATTTCAGCTCCCAGTTCTGCCCCCTCATTTTTTGGTGGAGGATTGCGAGATGTTGCTTGGAGAAGAAACAGATTTTGCTGCTGAGAACTGTGAATGTTAAACAGTATAAAGGAAGCAACTTTTCTGTTGGCTTGTTAATGTCAAGGTGGGAGGTGAGAAGAGAAACCTGTTTCTATCTTCTTTTTGAAATACTTAAACAGTTACTTGAAAGAGATGAAGTCAGTTGTACAAAATTCACAATTTATCTTTGTCTTTCTTGTTATGAGTCCATTTTGAGGCTCTTTAACTAGAAGATAATATTCTGACATTGTATTCTTCGTGGACCACCAAAAGTCTTTGCTGCAATGTGTTTGACTTCTGTAGAGCAATTGCAGATATGCAGGTTGTGGAGCAGAGGAGGGAGAACAAGAGGGGCCCAAGACTCAATTCCACTTGCTGCTATCTGCTTTCTTGGCTAAGCTGAGGACACTTGAGTACTGTGATAGTTTGGAAAGACTTAACTAACTTTGATTTGCCTCCAGCCTCAGAGCCTAAGTCCAGGGTTGCTTAATCAATTTAATTAGCAAATCCTAGTAATCAATTAAAAAAAACAAAACCCAAAACCAAAAAACCAAAAAAACCTGACCAACCAACAACGAGGTTACTGGCCACACAGCAACTAACACTAGGACAAGGTTAAGGCAGGAATGTGTGGCTCGAACTGAGGGGAAGAGGGTAGTAGTGTCCTTCTGGTGCCTTTTTTTGCCAACAGCCTGGCAGGTCCTGCCACATATGAAAGGGAAAGGGATTAACTCCTTCCCCAACTTACTGGTGGTGGTTTCCTGCCCTGCAGAGTATGCATGTGCTGTTTACCTGGCTGCCTTATTTTGCTATATGTGAGTTAGTCATTCCTATGAATTACTTAGTACTTCTCATTTGGGGCAGTGAACAGGCGACAGCACGGACAGGAGGAAGAAGGTTTTGGTGGAGGCAAAAACATTCTAAGGTTGAAGGCAGGGGCAGTCCAGCCAGCACTCCACTCCTAAGTGGGGCAGGCAAAAGCTTCTGAATGGGTACAGAGCTGGAGTTGTGTTTCAGAGAACTAGCTGGGGCCACAAAGGGATGGCAGCTTTTCAAAGGGGGCACAAAGGAAATGCTTTTGGAGTGGTGTATGTAGTGGAGCAAGTATTGCACAAAAAGATGCATTGTAAATCTGATGATAATGTGTTTGGGCCCTAGAATTCATAGGGCTCTTCCATGCTGTTTAGCTGCAAGGTTCTTTGCAAGTGTGCACTACACTGGAAGTGTAGTGCTTTGTATCTTCTGTGAAAGTCATGTTCACTATTTGGACCTAAATCTAAGCTAAGATTTACATATTTAACTAAACAACAAGTGGGTATTCCATGTGATGTATGTTTTGGGGGCATTATATCTGTGAAATGAGCATCTGTGTTTTATTCATTGCAGAGTTGCAAAGTATTAATTGGGTTATAGCCTGTCCTACATTCCTGGATTACCTAAGATAAATGTTCGAGTGAACTTGTTTGCCATGGCAGCAAGGCATCCATAGTTTTACCTCACGTTAGGAATACGTTGAAAGAAGTTTGTGTTTAACTGCAGCAGAGATTATGGTTGTTTTATTAATTCTTCTGCCCCTTTGGTGGTTAGGAAAAAAACACATCAGTACTTGATCACTCTGACACGGTTTACCTGTTTTTATTTTATGGAAAAGGCCAAAAGATAGCAGCTTGTTCCATGGTGACTCCTGCCTTTCTTAAGGAATCATGGAATTTGGTCAGCCTCTGAAAAAATCTTGTCCTGCATACCTACATAATCTCCAAGTAGTTCAGGAGAATGCTGAAATATAAATCCTGGAAATGGAGAAGACTTGAACTGCAAGATATGGTGAATCTACTGGTGTGCTGTACATCTGTGTTACCAGTTCTAGAATCTGCTAAGTCTGAAATGTCTTAGCCTGATGGAAATTTACTGCCAGCTCTCTCTGAATCCTACCTTTTAGCTGCCATGCCTTTTGTAGTCTTCTGATCCTGTGAAAGTCTGTGTTTCCACACTGGTGAGAAGTTTTATGCAGATATTGCAGTAGAACTTACTGTTTTGGACATATCTTCTGTGCCTTTGGGGGAGACTTCTTTATTCCAGCTGTCAAGAGAGACAGTACTTTTCATCTAAACTATAGCTGCAAGAGGGCGGAGTTGTAGGCTTTAAATAGTTATTCTTCTTTTTCTGTGTTTTACAAGGGGAAAGCTGTCATCTATGTTTACTTTTTTGTTGTTGTTTCAGTACTATTAGAAATACGTATGAATTTGGACTACTAGTATGCAAAGTTCTTCTGGCCAACTACTAGCCAAAAAGTTAATAGACTTTGCTTTGCTCTATGCCATCAAACAGAAGCTGTGCCTCGCTGCTGTCCTTTACCTTAATATGGATCAATCTGGTTACATTGCGTGGTGCTATTCAGGTTTCTGGGAGCCTAGCAATCTTCATTCAGGATAAAGTGATGCTCCCATGGCAGGGGGATTGAAACTAGATGATCTCAAAGGTTCCTTCCAACTCTAACTATTCTATGATTCTGTGGTTTATACAAAAATGTGTGGATTATACTGTTAGAATATGTAATGTCCAACTTTCTGGATTCAGTTTACACCTGTTATTTGGACAACTATTTAACTTCTGTTTCTCTTGAGAATAATGACAGCATCACATTAAGCTTATAATAAGCAATACTTTTCATGCAGTGCTAAAGGGCTGGGACAAAATATACCTCAATGAACTTGAATTTCTGTCGGTAAAAGACATGTTATAGAAAAATTTTGTTACTACTTTCAGTTTGATAGATATTCTCTACTAGATTTTTTCTAACTTGCAGTCAGAAGTCACTTTCAAAGATTAAAGACGCATATTATGTAATCCAAAGTTTCAAATGCTTCCAAATACAATTGCAAGATTTAGCAGGCATTTCAGGGATGTGCAAGCCAGCATATATTAACCAACCAAAAAAGATACAAATGACAAATCAAATCACAGAATAAGGATAATGACAAATCATATCACAGAATGAAGATTCTTTCTTCTTTTACCTGAGGTAGAACTTCCTAGCAGCTACCTGTGATAGGGAACAGGGTGGCTCGTACCTCATTGCTAGTCTTTCCTTTTAGGATCAACTGACATAAAGAGTTAACCATTTTAAAACAGCAAACTACAAGAAAATTGAATGAGCCATCTCAAAGTCAAAGAATAAGTAAAGCTCATCCAGACATATTATTAGAGTTACCTTCTTTTTCCTGCCACTAGGAGTAAGCTTGTTCTCTATATCAATTTTCCTAAAAAAGCAGGCATTTATATTGCATATATCTCCTATATGTATGATGCATGTATGCTGTGCATGTATCTGTATCTTTGTACACAAGCACAGAAAAATATTTTTATATATACACACACAAATGTGTGGATGTCTGTGTATAATACTTACACATACATACACATATAAACTGATATTTTATCTATTAGTAGTATCCTAGACCATATGGGTATATATGCTTGCATATATGTATATACACACAAATATAAAACCTTTACATCCTCTATTTCATAGAATATTACTGATAGCCTACTAAACCTTCCTACTTCTAAGGTCTGAACTTAAATTAGTCTTGGTGTTAATTTGCCAAGGTATAGTTAGAAACGGTACTCTATAAGAATGTTGGTTGTTTTAAGGATTTATGAGAAAGAATAGCTGATCTTGCAGCTGAATTTCTAGAAGATGTCAGTGAGCATGGCAGTTTCAATTAAATTTTCCACATTTTGCCAAGATAACTAGGAGTAAGAAATCAGTAAAGGAGGACAAGAAACCAGCATGGCTAAGTCAAGACCTGTTAGTCAAAGGGATGCACAGGCAGTGGAAGCAGGGACAGGTATCCTGGGAAGAGTATAGGGATGCTGCCCAGTTGTGTAGGAATGGGGTCAGGAAGGCCAAGGTGCAGCTGGAGCTGAAGGGACACAGAGAATAATAAGAAGGGCTTCTACAGGTATGTCAGCCAGAAAAGGAAGGTCAAAGAAAGTGTACCCCTCTGATGAGCAAGACTGGCAAACTGGTAATGGTGGATGACGGGAATGCTGAAGTGCTCAACTTTTCTGCCTCAGTCTTCACTGGCAACCTCTCTCCCCACACCTCTTGAGTGGATGAACCACAAGGCAGGGAGGGGGGAGAAAAGTCCCTCCCATTGTAATAGAAGATCAGGTTTGTAACCACTTGAGGAATCTGAAAATACAGAAATCTGTGGGTGGGAACTGATGAGATGCGTCCCAGAGTCCCGAGGGAGCTGGCTGATGTAGTTGCTAAGCCACTCTCCGTGATATTTGAAAAGTCATGGCAGTCAGGCGAAGTCCCCGGTGATGTGGAAAAAGGGAAACATTGCACCCATTTTTAAAACAGGTAGAAAGGAAGACCCTGGGAACTACTGACCTGTCAGCCTCATCTCTGTGCCTGGCAAGATTGTGGAACAGAGCCTCCTAGAGGTTATGCTAACGCACTTGGAGGACAGGGAGGTGATCTGAGACAGCCAGCATGCTTCATCAACGGCAAGTCCTGCCTGACCAAGCTAGTGGCCTTCTATGATGGAGTGACTACATCAGTGGACAAGGGAATAGCTATGTATGTCCTTAATCCAGACTTCTGTAAGGCCTTTGGCACAGTCCCCCGCCCGCAACATCCTTCTCTCTAAACTGGAGAGGAATGGATTTGGTGGGTGGACTGTTTTGTGGATGAGGAATTGGTTGGATGTCTGCCTCCAGAGGGTAGTGGTCAAGGGCTCAATGTCCAGATGGAGACTGGTAATAAGAACTGTCCCTCAGGGGTCCATATTGGGACCAGTACCATTCAGTATCTTAATCAATGACATAGATAGTGGGATGGAGTGCACCCTCAGCGAGTTTGCTGATGATGCCAAGCTGAGTGGTGTGTTTGACATGCCTGAGGGATGCGATGCCATCCAGAGGTACCTGGACAGGGTTGAGAAGTGGACCCTGTCCTGATGTGACATAAAACAGGACCAATTTTGTTCAGTAACTCTGCTTTCTAACTAGGCCTCTTCTAACTGCTGAAATTAGCAGCAGATTGTGCAGAAAACTGCTTTTTCGCAGAGCGATAAGACCCGTGTTTATAGCTGATGCTGAGGCACAGTATGCAGAGAGGCCCTTGCTTACACTTATTGCTATAATGACCAAGGCCAAACAACTTTATTTGCCCTGTTGGAGGGTTGGAAGTGGAAAAGCGTAGAGGCGTCCCACCTGTGGGGAGGAGCGGAGGGGACAGGTGACCCAAAACTGACCAAACAGGGTATTCCATCGCATCTGCATCATGCTTAGTATAAAAGCTGAGGGATCAAAGGGTCAGCCCTCTGGCTCTGGCTCTGGCTTTTTTTCTTCAATGGCCGGCATCCGAGGAGGACTCCGTCTGTTCGTCTGCCTTTGATCCCAACCTGTGTGTTCCTGAATCCAGTTCCCTTCTGTCGCTGAGTCCAGTCTGGGACTTCCCCAGTGCCTGCTGGTGATGTGATTGTCATCCTGGGAGCTTGATATGGTTTTGTATATATTTCATTATTTTCTTTTTATTACTTTATTTTTTATATTTCACTGAAGTAGTTCAGTTCTTACTAAACTAGTCTCTCTTCTCTCTCTCCTGCTCTGAAGGAGAGAGGGAACATCTGTCCCTCGACTTGCTTGGGCCAATCCAGCCCAACCCCACAATAGAACCTCATGAGGTTCAACAAGGCCGAGTGCAAGGTCCTGCACACAGGTTGGGGCAACCACCAGTATCAATACTAGCTAGGGGCTGAAGGAATTGAGAGTAGCTCTGCTGAGGACTTGGTGGATGAAAACCTGGACATGAGCCGACAACGTGCACTCACATGGCCAACCATGTCCTGGGCTGCATCAAAAGAAGCATGGCCAGAGGTTGAGGGAGGTGACTCTTCCTTCTCCTCTGCTCTCGTGAGACCCCGCCTGAAATACTGCATCCAGCTCTGGAGTCCTCAATACAGGAAAGACATGGACCTGTTGGAGCAGGTCTAGAGGAAGGCCACAAAGATGATCAGAGGGCTGGAACACCTCTCCTATGAGGACAGGGTGAGAGAGTTGGGGTTGTTCAACTTGGAGAAGAGAAGGCTCTGGGGATACCTTGTTGTAGCCTTTCAGTACTTAAAGGGGACCTATGGGAAAGATGGGGGCAAACTTCTTAGCAGGGCCTGTTGTGATAGGACAAAGCGTAATGGTTCCAAAATAAAAGAGGGTAGATTTAGGCTGGATAGAACGAAGAAATATTTTACAGTGAGGGTGGTGAAGCACTGGAACAGGTTGCCCAGAGAGGTAGGAGCCTCTTCCCATATAATGGGAAGCCTCTTGTCTTCGGATGGAAGCTAAGATTCGTAAATGCTGCTGTTCTGTAGCAGAACGTCAAGTACCATAAGACTGAGCTGTTTGATGGCCAAATTACTTATGACTAAATTTAATTTGTAACTAATTTCCCTTCACAGGCCGCACACTGAACACAGAGGCCAAACTAAGATTAATTTTCTGAGGATGATGTGTAATCTAGATTAGGTAGGAGCAAGAATAATCTCTTAGCAAAAAACCACTCATCAATACACATAATTTCTGTATTGATGAACTCAACTTTCATGCATACAGGCAAGCTGAAACCCTGCCCTGACCGTGTTGGGAAATTGTAGAAAAGCACAAGGCAAAGTTCTTTTCTCCCTTCCTCTCTTGGTGTGGAAAAGACCCTTTCAGCTTCAGTACAGTGTTTTCAACTGGTCTAAGATACTTGATCATTTTCTTTAAAAGAACATTATTTCTAAAGGATGCTGATGAGTTTTGTGAAAATAGTTTTGACAACATGTCGTTTAGACCCTAATGCTCTCTGTTATCTTTCTCCTTCTAAGGGGAAGCCTCCGCTTATTTGTAGGAAGCACTACTTATATGCACCAGGAATAAGAAAGCCTGCAAGATAGCTTCCATCTTCAGGCTACATAAATGTTAGATATATCAACCATTTTTTTTTCTGAACTTAATGTGCAATCCTTCATGCTTTAGTGGTGTTTGAAACACTAATGCTGGTCCAAGCCATTTCCCAATAAACGCCCTCCAGATATTTGTGTTACAGTAAAATACAGCTCGTATAAAAGTAGGAAATTTTGTAGATCCTTTTTTGAGGATAAGGCGCTCTCAAAATCAAGAGCACAATATACAGATTCTCATAATACCTTTGGAATATCATGTAAGCACTCTAGCATTGCCATTTAACATTAATTTGGAAAACAAGCACCTATGTGAATGTTTCTTTCTTTTCTTTACTCTGGAAGAAAAAAAAAAGGCAGTTGATTAGGAAAAAACCCAGCAATGAGGTCCATGAAGAGCCAAAAAATGACCTCGCAGAACATGTTTGCTGAGCAAGTTCAACAGTGACTGTCAAAGAGTCATAAATGATATCTACATTCCAAGAGTACAAGAACAAATTACTGTGTGGTGTGCAAAATGGACAGAAGTGACTTCTACACTTCAGATTCAGTAGATTTTCCTATAGATTGGTCTGAGATAGCCAGAAAACACAGCCCCTCACTTCTCCAGAGAGTAGAGAAGCCATCATAGATTGCTGACACACCAAGTGAAATTCAGGTTGGCTGGGTGGGGGAAAAAAGCACCCACACATGAAAAACACCACATAACAGGATATAACATCAAATGGCTATTTTGCCAGAAAATTGAATTTACCTACAGTCTGAATTGTGGCAATGCTGTTGAAGGAATACAGAAACAGTTCTGAGCCTGAATGCACAAACTCAGCAACACATTGAATAGGAAATAATACTTCCTAGCAAAATAAGCTGCCATGACATCATGGATGCTTATGCTTGAAGAAGTTCAAGATGCTATAAGGATAAAATTCTCAGGCATAGACAGTGAAAATTTGTTCCTGATTTTGCTTACTATGCCTTTAAATAATGAAAATTTAAATCATTTTGCTGCACAATAGTCAAGTCAAAAAATCACTTTAGAACTACTACTATATATTTCAAAAATAGACAAAGTGAAATACTATTTTCAAATAAGCAGTACCAACATTAGGGACGTCTTCAAACAGACTGCAAACTAATCAGTTTTTTAAAAATTTATTTTGTATCTTGATATATGAAAAACTTCCTTGACTAAATACAGGTGCACGTAGCAGATACCACTACAGTGATGGAAGAAGAAAGGTTGCTAAGCTTGTTTCCATGCCACAGAAAACCAAGATGTGTACTCTCTGCTGTTTTGTAACTGATTTTATCATCATACTTCCCCAATACTTCATACACAAGAAAAGGTCAAAACTGTCATTAAAGGTCAGGTAACCAGTTTGAACTCTTTTTTTCCCCACAGTCACACATGCAACATTGCCATTGAGGACAGCAATGCTTTTCCTAGTTAGGTGACAAAGAATGTAAAGATGTAAACTAATTATATGACTTGTTTCTTCACATATATTTAAATTTTGTAATAAATGTCTTTGCTTGCATAGGAAAAGAAAGCACAGCATGATATTTCAATTAAGGTGTCAAATTTATGCTACAAACATTTATTCAGCTCTTAAAACAAAGGAACTCTATCTTTTTCATATCCTTCAGAGATAAAAATAATAGATTTTTGTCCCAAAAAACCTTACATAAAACAGCTTTACAAATTTATGTCAAAGTTAAGCCCCTATAACATTCTCAGATAGTTCTACAAAATGCTAAATCACTCTAAGGAAGAGCAGAGTTCATTTTCCAGAAAGGAGAATAATGATAAGAATGTGTCAATGCAGATGCAGAGTCCAGCTGTGGAAACAGAAGCAAATATTTTTTGTGTGTACTTCTAAACAGCTATTCATTAACAGCTGTTAAAACACTGCCCTTCCTGTGCACGATGATGTCCTTCCTTGAGGAGGACTTATTTCTCATCTTGCTGAAAGTGCTCCTGCTTCTTGAGCATTTGCAACACTGTTCCCATTGTTAGTTCTCCAAAGCTGTAAATTCATTCCTGTTGCCTCGTATGATTATTTTTTTTTCCACACGTCTTGTACCGCTATATGGAGCCTTGAAATTATGCCTGAGGGAAGGGATGCTGTTCAGAGGGACCTGGACAGGCTCAAGAAGTGGGCCTGTGTGAACCTTGTGAGGTTCAACAAGGCCAAGTGCAAGGTCCTGCACATGGGGTCGGGGCAACCCCCGATATCAATGCTGGCTAGGGAATGAAGGGATTGAGAGTAGCTCTGCTGAGAAGGACTTGAGGGTACTGGTGGACTCTGGAGACCAGTGAAGCGGCTCTGCAACACTACCTGAGTTTTTGGGGGAAGTTTCTTCTTCCTGTTGGTCTTTGAAGTTACAAGCTTCCATTCTGTGCTACTGGCCTCCCTTTCTTCTGTGTCTGTCAGTGTGGGAGTTTTTGACTTTGGCTATGGGTTGTGGGTCCACTGCAGCCTGTGCTTGTAGCTAGCCTGTAGTTACTTCTCAGCTTCCCTAATATAACAAAGCAGAAGCCTCTTCACTGCCTCCTGCAGCTCAGACACCTGCTGCAGGAGTTCCTCCTCCTGGGCACACCTTTTACAGGCAGATCGGTCACCTATCCCTGCCCCCGGAGAAAGGTCTAGGAACCTCCCGCAGTCTGAGGTCTGCACTACAGCCTCTTCCTTCTGCAGTTCCATTGAGGTCACCAGCTCCATCTGAGTGGAGGCATCAGACATCACTGGGGTAGACGGTGCAGAGCCCCTAGCCTGACCTGCAGCCTTTACTCTCTGATGAGTGCCCACCATTCTGCCTGGAGTGCCCTTCACTCATGCAGATGGTCACAGGACGGTGCCCGGTGCTCGACCAGTGAAATATTCCTCCTTCGAAGAGGTGCTCTTACCATGCATTCTTTTGCACAAACTGCCACACCATGCCACGGCTGACATGCCACACTGCATTTACCCTTCTTGGTTGCCACGCTCCTGGTCACTTGTGCTCCCCAGGCTGCTTTTTTATAGGTGGGGATGGTCACCATTGCTCTGGCAGTGCTCTGGCCTTGTCATCGGCTCCTGTGAGAGTTCCTGGCTCCTGGTGGGTCTCTCCACTGTCCTGATATTTCCCTGCCTCAGGAAAACCTGCTGTGAGCCAAGATCTGCTGCTTTGTTGCAGGTTGGGCAGGCTCCAGGGCAGCTCCCCTTGGTGACTGAGGGGAGGTAATAGGAAGGTCCAACATAGCACTGTAAACCAACAGTTCTTTCCAAGCTTTCATCTGCTCAGTCATGTCCGGTTTAAAAGTAATATTTGCCATTGATGCTTTCTCTTCTTTCCTCAAAATACAAGCTATTCATAAGCGCAAAACTACCAAACATTACTTCAATACATCCACATTTATAGGATACATACATTCACACTCCACCAAGCACCAATGAACTTTAGAAACCCCCAAAAATGCCTTTTAAGACTAGAAACATCTTCTCATGAAAGAAAACACAAATGGCAGAGTTTATAGGAGGTGAACTACCAGCTTCCTTAGCTGATTAGAGTGCAAAAATTTCTATCTCTATAGCCCATAGTTGACAAAACAACGAAATTAACTCACAGAAGCCTAGATAATAGTGCAACCCATAGAATTCAGATGCATGAACTTTCACTAAAGAAGGGTAATAGAACTGTTCTCTAAAAGCAGGAATAGCAGAACAGTGCTCAATGAAGAAAAGAGCAAAATTATTTTTAGAATCTTGGCGTCACAGAGTAGCATCCGTGTACTCTTCCCAGGATACCTGTCCCTGCTTCTACTGCCTGTACATCCCTTTGACTTAACAGGTCTCAACTCAGCCATGCTGGTCTCTTGCCCTCCTTTCCTTATTTCTTACACCTGGGGAGGAAGCTCTTGCGCTTTAAGTAAGCGCTCTAGAAGTACTTGAATGGGAGAACAAAAAGCGCAGTGACTTTACAAATTAGAAATTGTTGTGGAAAAATTGCCTTTTGGAGAATGTATTGCTGTTAGTCACAGCAAAGTTTACAAGTTAGTGAAAACAAAGATGCTAAGCTCTGTCAGTAGTTCGTTTGCTTGATTGCTATTAAATCTAAAGCTTCTTAATTCCTAACATGTACATTAAGCTAGTGGTATTTGCTGTTTGGTAACATTTCTTTTACTTTTGAAAATCCCTTGACATTGAAGTAAAAGAATATAACCTTCTCCTTTCTCCCACAGATCCAGACGTTTAATGTTGAGGCACCATGCCAAACCGTGGAAGATTTAACGAATGGGGTTGTGATGGCCCAGGTTCTTCAAAAAATGTAAGAAATTGTTTATTTAAAGAATTAAATACACCAATGTTTATTATCAATACATTTTTCTCAATTTAAGTGTATTTTAGATCAAACTTGTCTGGTATTCCGTAAGGATGTGGCTTTTCCTATGCTTAGACAGTACCTTCATCTGGAACATGACTAACACAGTTTCTTCTCTATAGTTTTCAGTTAATGATCTTAAATGCAAAAAACAAACAAACATTTTGTTTTAGGGAGGTATTTATTCAAGTGTGAGCTTACTGGATAGTAAATTGGATTACAGCTTAGCCTGTAAATTCGAACTTTTTTAAGAAGCTGGAACCAGTGCAAGGTAAGGTGTTGACCCTGATCATTGTTTGAAGCTACAGTCAGTGTATCAGTAATGTTAGAATTAATTTTATGCAGTAAAACTTCTGTGATAAACTCAAACTGTCTATTTAGTTGTTTGCAAAAAAATGCATTCTTTCACAATCTCAGTGTAATCTAGGATGTTTCTGGGTACTACAGATATGCATCTGAAATGTAGTTATATGCAGAATTATTTATTTTCACAGAAACACAAGTTCTTTTCATTTGTTAGGAGGTTAAGCAGCATTTACCAACGTCAGCAGTGCAAATAGAGCATGCTGGTTCCTAGAGAACTTTTTTTTAAAAAAAGATTTGCTTTATTCCTTTTAACATGAAGAGGCTACTTGGGTCGAAATGCAGAATAAAACGTTTTACATGTAATTTGTTGAAAATGAAGACTGGTCAGGTACAGAATGCATATGAACAGCTTTATGTTTGAGTTCTTCTGGTTTGCAGAGTCATAGAATAGTAGAGGCTGGAAGGCATCTCTGGAGTGTTTAATCCAACTCACCTGCTACAAGCAAAGTCTGCTAGAGTGAGTTGCCCAGTGTGTCCAGTCAGATTTTGAGCTTTTGGAAGGATGGAGACTCCACAGCCCCTCTGGGCTACCTGTTCCAATATTCAATTGCCCTCAAATTTTAAAAAACAAAACAAACAAACCAAACCAAAACAAAAAGCAGGGGTGTTTTTTTCTTCATGTTCAGATGAAAATACTTGTCTTTAAGTTTGTGCCCGCTGCCTCATGTCTGTTCACTGGACATGAATTAGAAGATTATGCGAGGGTATAAGGAAAGAACTGTTAGGTATTTATACACAGGATTGATGAGATCCTACTGAGCCGTCTCTTCTTGGAGTTAAACAGACACAGCTTGCTCCGTCTCACCCTGTATGACAGATGCTGCAGTCTGTCAATCATCTTAATTGCCCTTTGCTGAGCTTCCTTGTGTGTCCAGGTCTCTCCCATAATGGGGAGCCCAGGACACAACGCTTCAGAGATGGTCTCACCAGAGCTGAGTAGTACCTTTCCCTGTTGGCAATGCTCTTCCCAGTGCAGCCCAGTGTGTGGCTGGCCTTGTTTGCTATAAGGACACATTGGTGGAATGTGTTCAGCTTGGTTTCTACCAGGCTGCTTCTCTGCAAAGCTGCTTTCCAGCCAGTTAGCCTCCAGAATATACTGATGCATGAGGCTTACACTTAATTTTCCTGAAATCCATAAGGTTCCTGTCAGCCCATTTCTCCAGTCTCTCAGGGTCTTTTGAAGTGGCAGCACAACTATCAGGTGTATGAAACACTGCTTCCGGCTTTATATTATCTGAAAACTTGCACTCTGTTCCATCATCTAGGTCACTATTAAAGATGTTGAATAGTGTTGACCCCTTGGGTACGCTGCTAGTGGACCAGCCTCCAGCTGGACTTCATGCTGCTGCTCATAACCCTTTGAGCCTGGCAGTTCAGCTGTTTTTCAACCAACCTCACTATCTACTTATCCAGGCCATGCTTCATCAATTTGTCCGTGGTGATATTATCCTGATCAGGCAGTCTGTAGTGGGCACCTATGACAATGTCACCTATGTTTGTCTGCCTGACTTGTAGTCTTTCAGCTGGCTCATTGTCCATCCCAAGGCAGAGCTCATCCATTCGCACTGCTCTTTAACACAAAGGGCATCTACCTGCCACTGTCCTCCCAGATTCTTCTTCCTAAAAAGACAGTACTCATTCATGGCAGTGATCTTGTCATGTGAGCCATCCTACCATGTCTTTGTGATCCCAATGAGACTGTGGCCTTGTAATGACAGACAGAGCTCTGTTTCCTCCTGTTTGTTCCCCATGGTGTGTGCTCTAGTGCACAAGCACTTCACATATGCATCCAGTCTTGCCGGATTCTCAAGAATAAGAGCTTTCCCTGTAGTGTTTTTCTGTAGACCTTTCTTATTTATGTGGATATGCTTGGGGTGATCCCATTTCAGCCCTGGTTTTTTGACTATGAGGTATCTCTTGTTCACATCATCCCACACCCTTTGCTTGCCAACAGAGTCCGCTACATTGTCACTTGATGTTTTGTTGTATTTTACCTCCTCTATTGTTCCTTGTTTAAAACTGTTCCTACCAGCTTGGCCAGCCTCTTGGTAAAGGTGCTTCTGCCCACCATTGTCAGTTGGATCCCATCTCTTGTAAGCAGTCCTTGATTCTCAAAGTGAGTTCTGTGGTCATAGAAACCAAAACCCTGCTGTCAACACCAGTTCACAGTTGGTTGTTGACCTGTAGGATCTGTCTCCTCCTCAAGCCCTTCCAGCTAACAGGTGTGATTGGGAAGAATACCATTTGGCCCTTGACCATAGCTTCCATGTAGTCACACTTGGTACTTTCCAGGTCTCCCTGGCTGTATAGCTGGTGCCCAGGTGGAAGAGCAGAAGGAATAGTAGTCTGAGGGCCGGACAAGTTTTTGGCCATATGGGACTATTAAAGAGTGAGCGGGTCTTGCTGATCACTCCTTGAGTCTCTAGTGCATGAATCAGGTTATGGATGGGAATCAGAGAGTCTTGGTTAGTGTGATATTGCTGCCGATGCACCATTGTGGTAGCGATCGGCACCTGTTGCTCTTTGACCCTCAACAACCCCACAATAGAAGGGTCTTCCGAGAGACCAGGCAAGGTAGACAGCTGCTTAATTTCCTCTGTCTCCAAGGCAGCTATGCCAAAAGCCCACCGATACCCTTTTGGGTCCTTGAAATATCCTCTCCTGAGGCGCAAGGAGCCTCTGGGCCAGTCACAATGGGATGCTTTTGCCAGTCATTCCAGGTGCACTTCAGCTTCCAGTACAGTCAACTGTTGGGATCCTCCTGTCACTCCAGAAATACAAATCAGTTCTGCCCCTCTATAACTTGATGGTATTAGGGTGCACTGTGCACTAGTGTTCACTAGAGCCTTATACTCCTGTGGGTCTGATGTGCCAGGCCATTGAATCCACAGTGTCCAGTAAACCCGGTTATCCCTTTCCTCCACCTGGCTGGAGGCAGTGCCCCTCTAATCCTGGTCATAGTATCCGTTACTCACTTCTTGCAGAAATGACTTGGAAGTCTTTCAAGAGGATCAGAGGTAAGATCAGGCCTTCTACTCTGTCTGGGGAACCGTCCACTGGAAACCAGGCACTTTTCCTGGAGGGATCTCCTTTTGTGATTGTTCCTCCTTGCAACTCATGTACCTGGGTCTGTGGGATCCTCTCCACGGTCGTGCAGGTAAAACCACAGGGTGCCTTGTGGTGTGTACCCTCTCTGTGCTCTCTCCTGAGTAGAGAAACACCTGCTCCTAATAGCTGAGATGTTGTCCCGTACAGCTGGGGATTAGGACATATTCTCTTCAAGTTGCTGGATGTTCTGGGAAAGTTTGTCCACAGCCGAGATGAGGGGGGAAGGGAGACTTTCTTCATATCACCACAGTTGGCCAGCCACCTCATCTACTGTTGGTCCCTCATCACCTTTCCATTCTATCACTGCCAAGGAGTTGGCATATGATGATGGTGCCCTCCGTCCAAACTTCCACCACGTGGGCCTTGTGCACTGGACTTCATCAGGATCTGTGGGGAACTGGGCGTTGTCTGGGTCATAATAAATCATCTCCCGCACAGCTAATTCCCTCAGGTAGTGGATACCACTTTCCCTGGTGGTCCACTTGCTTGGATGACATACAGCATCTTCACTGAAGGGGTACCTTTCCCTCATGCCTGACAGGAGTCATCTCCAGAGGCAGAGGGCTTGGGTCTTTTTCCCAATAGCCTTATCAGTAACCCCTCCCCTAGACAGGGATCCCAGCTGCTTGGCTTCCCTACCCTCTAATATCAAGCTACTGGCCCCGTTATCTCAGCATCGGAGCAGCCAGGTGACAATGTGCTCGCCTCTAAGTAGGCTGAAATCTTTTCGCGTATCTCGCAGTTCACTCAGGAACAGGGATTGGGTGATGACCTTTGGTTCTGTCTCTTCCTTCTGTTCTCGATTCTCTCTGGTTCAGTCTCTTCCTCTGGTTCTCATGATGGCCCCACTAGGCGAACCGATTTCTTGGTGTATTTCTTGTTCTGTATAGGAGCAACTGATACCGGCACAGGTTGGCTGTCTGGTTCAGCTGCAGTGCCTGCCACTGGGGTTTGAGTAGCCGCATGCCTGCCACAGGAGCTGGGGTGGCTGGGGTGGCCACTGTGCCTGCCAGTCTGGTTTCCTCCTTTTTCCCCTGGGGTTGCTGTGTAATACTAAGCAGGGTTTGGTAGATACTGTCCAGAGCCCAGCACAGGGTGGCAAGTTTTGCCCCTCTGGAATACCCACAGCATTTTCCTTTCAAATATTCTGTCACTTTATCAGGGTCCTGTAGTTGTTCAGGGGTGAAGTCCCAAAGCATTGGAGGTGAGAAGTTCTCTAGATACCTGCCCATATTCTCCCACATGCCATGCCACCCATGACTATCCAGCCTTGTGGCAGGTCTCTGGGTGCCAGTCTTAAACAGTTGTTTAACCCTAAACAAGACTTGAAAGACATTCAGGAGACACAACAATAGGAACACACTGGTTATTGCATCCCAAGGATATTCAGAGTTCTCAAAAGCTGTCACGCCTGGCCCAAAGGAGAGGAAGGAGGCAAAAGAGGTAGGGAAAATACCCCACCCTGCTTCCCCCATAGATTGGGCGTGATTATTAATAAATTGCATGAGATGGGGCCCAAAGTATGGGGCAGGACAGTAATACTACATACACCCTCCAACATAGCCACTTTAACAGTGATGTTATCATATCATAAGTTGGTATTACACAGGACAGCAAAATGATAATCCTGACCCCTCTCCCAGAGCTGGCAAACAGCATCAGGGAAAGCACATAGGACATGTAAGAGTTTACATAACACAGCCATGAGAACAAACAAAGCAACATCATTACCTGGGACTATTTAACTAATGTGACAAATGCATGTAACAAATTCGTTTTAACAAGCTGTAGTCAGATCTGTTATTATCTCAACCTTTCGAGCCCCACATTGGGTGCCAAAAAGGGCTATCGTGGTTTGGCCTCAGCCAGCCACAAAGAACCATGTGGCCGCTCACCCAACC
Source organism: Chionis minor (assembly GCA_013398295.1). Taxonomy (NCBI): domain Eukaryota; kingdom Metazoa; phylum Chordata; class Aves; order Charadriiformes; family Chionidae; genus Chionis; species Chionis minor. Next base: position 38,611 of record VZSF01003469.1, on the reverse strand, counting down.
CCCCACAGCAGCGAGGGAAAATCGGAATAAAGAGGCAAAACTGGTGGGTTGAAATAAACACAGTTTAACAGAACAGCAAAGGAAACAGGCAAACAACAACAATGACACTGATGGAGGAATGTACAAATAGGGTTACTGTACAGGCCAAACACCTACTGGACCAGGGAAGCCCCAGCCTGCTCCCAAGCATCCTTCCACCAAGCATCCTCCCCTCTTCCCCTGCTAGCTCCCTAAAGACTAGGCATGGCTCACATGGTGTGGAATACCTGTGCTGTGCTAGGAATTAACCTTGTCCACACTGGAACCAGGACAGACATGAATTAAAACCCCTAGCAAGTGCAACCCTTCTTGAATGACAGCTCATCTAAGACGGTGAGGGTCTTCCATCCCTTGCTAATGCGTTCCTGTTCCCTCTTGTGCTGCTGCATGGCTCAGGTTTACTGAACACAGATGATTCGTTTGACATAGCTCCTAGCCCCTTAACTGCTATGAAGACACTGAATCTGTTCTGTAGTTGCAGATCCTCAGGTGGAGCAGAAGCCTTCCTCCTAGTGAAAGAAAGAACTGCCAGTTCACACAGTGAAAAAGGGGGAAAGAGGAAATCTCAATGTAGTATTTCTAAGGGACACTTTTTAGCATGTGGAAAGGTAAGATCGGGAGGACGGAATCACAGAATGTTAAGGGTTGGAAGGGACCTCTAGAGATCATCTGGTCCAACCCCCCTGCCAGAGCAGGTCCATCTAGAGCACGTTACACAGGATGGCGTCCAGGCGGGTTTTGAATGTCTCCAGAGTCAGAGACTCCACCACCTCTCTGGGCAGCCTGTTCCAGTGCTCTGCCACCCTCAAAGTAAAGAAGTTTCTCCTCATGTTCAGATGGAACTTCCTATGTTCCAGTTTGTGCCTGTTACCTCTTGTCCTGTCGCTGGGCACCACTGAAAAAAGACTGGCACCCTCCTGCCAGCACCCTCCCTTTAAGTATTTGTAAACATTGATGAGATCCCCCCTCAGTCTTCTTTCCTCTAGACTAAAAAGACCCAATTCCCTCAGCCTTTCCTTATAAGAAAGGTGTTCCAGCCCCCTAATCATCTTTGTGGCCCTTTTCTGTACCCTCTCCAGCAGTTCCCTGTCCTTCTTAAACCAGGGCGGCCCAGAACTAGACACAGTACTTGAGTTGTGGCCTCACCAGGGCAGAGTAGGGGGGAGGATGACCTCCCTCAACCTGCTTGTCACACTCCTTTTAATGCACCCCAGGATGCCGTTGGCCTTCTTGGCCACAAGGGCACATTGCTGGCTCATGGTCATCCTGTTGTCCACCAGGACTCCCAGGTCCCTCTCTGCACAGCTGTTTCGCAGCACGTCAGCCCCCAACCTGTACTGGTGCATGGGGTTATTCCTCCCCAGGTGCAGGACCCTACGCTTACTTTTGTTGAACTTCATAAGGTTTTTCCCTGCCCAACTCTCCAGCCTGTCTAGGTTGCGCTGAATGGCAGCTCAGCCTTCCAGGGTGTCAGCCACCCCTCCCAGGTTCATGTCATCATCAAACTTGCTGATGGTGCACTCCATCCCTTCATCCAGGTCATTGATGAATAAATACACTGAACAGGACTGAAAGGCTTGAAGTAGATAACACTCTGTCTTTCTTACCTGAAACCTCAAAGAACATGTAAATGCTGCAAAGTTTCTTTCTGTGCTTAATTTCTCTTTCTGTGAGGAACATGAGGGATCACTGTGCAGTCTTTACATATTTTTGCATCAAACAGAACTAATTTCAAGTAATATCAGCAGTGCTCTTGCTTCACAGTAGTTGAAGTAGTCTTTCTACTGTTTTAATATATTTTGCTGGTACACAAAAGATGGCACAACACCCTCCACCTAGTAGAAATGAATTTTCCAACCCGGCATTTAAATCAGTTCACTTGTAAGTTTTCCAAAGTCTAAACATCAATTTTACAAGTCTGAAGGTAAACACAACAAAAACCAGATACCATTCCTTTTTTTTTTTCTTTAGGATTGGAAAGATATTCTCCTTTTTTACCTGCTTGAGTATAAAAAGGTAGTGACCGTATAAATGGTGTGTTCAGTAAGCTTTATAGTAAGTCAGGATTTCAGCATAATCATCTGTGAATCTCTTTCCAGAGCATTTAGAAAAAATGTAATAGTGACATATTTAGTATGGGTATTTATCTGTCTTGAACATCTGTAGTTCTTCTGTAGGGTACAGGTTCCCCTTAACTTAATGATTGGCCAGTAGTTGATAAATGCATATATTCTTGGTGGACTAGTTAAAAGACCAGTCAGAATTTGGATCTAAAACATCATATACCTTGGTACAAACCAAAATTAAAGTTTAGTGTCAAAGGCCCTTCAATAAACTTACTATTTTAGCCTGGTACTGCTCTGGCTTGAAATACCACCTTTCTCCTGGCCTCGATATTAAGAAAGGAAGACAGTTCTGCGATACTGTTTTCAGCTGATGAACTGATTTTTTGAAAAAAGATGCACAATACAAATACTATGTTTCTATAGCACAGTTTTAAAATATTTCCTGTAGCAATTACCATGCTGACAGTGAACGTGGGAATTCTTTAGTTTGCTCAGTCTATATGTAAGATCAGCTCAACAACTTAAAGTTCTTTCTCTCTATGCCTTAGGTAGTAATTTTAACCTGACAAAACTAGTATTTGGCTGTCTTCTTGATAGTTGTGCTTCAGATTTACCATTTTGCATACTTGTGCAATTAATACATTGATTCTCATGCACATATAAAAGGCAATAATATTGCCTTTTCTTGACTGCATTCCTGTTGAGATAAAATTTATACTGCAGCAGCAAGCTGATCTTGGATTGTGAAGCAGGAATGATAACACATGAACAATTTTTGAGGGAAAGTGTTATTGCTTCTTTTTTTGTAGTAACAGAAGATGGCTCCAGTTGATTTTTGAAGTAGGTACCAAGGGTTGCAGAATAGCCAAACATTGTCTCCCTGGACAGGCCAAAATACACAAGCCAAATACAGGGATTAGCGTTTGCATACTTGACTAGAAGAGTGATCAGCAGAATGTTGACAAAGCCATTTCAAGTATTCTTTCTTGCAAACAAAAATTAATTTGACGCCATCAGTGAAATTCTCCTTTTGCTCCTTCAAACAGATACCACGGGAAAAATTCTTAGTCGGGAAACAGGGAACATTCAACGACATGATGCAAGTCTACAGCAGGCTTTTTATATTAGCAGCACTGGCTCCCTCTCTGTGCCAAGAAAGATAACCATGTAGAAGATGATTTTTGCAGGTATAGAAATGTGTAAGAGGAAGACAGCTGAGTGCTCAGGGTTATTCTCATAACTCATGCAGTGAGTTAAATAGCAAAGAGCAAGCACGGCCTAAAAGCACCAGGTCACTGCAAACAGATGTCATTTGCAGCGAAATCTTGAACAGTTGTGGCTTTGACGTGAAAATCTCTCAACAAGTTAATCTTCAAAAGACAAATTTATTATCTCAGCTAGAGACACAAAGTTTAAATGTTGTTACTGTTATTTCACTGAGAGGGGTAAACTACTAATTCTGGAGTGCATATTCCTTGAAATGTGTGTCTCTTTCAGTACAGCTGCCTCCTGTTCAGGGTTCTTCATCGATATATGTTTTTTGAGGCTTGATAGTACTAACAGGTTAATTACATAAAGGTGTGAGGAGAGACTTCAGATGACTTTTGCATGCATCAGCACTTTTACTATAGTAAATTAATTAATATTTAAAAAAGCTGAAAGAGCAGATTAATATGTACAATGAGAAGTAAAAAAAAAGTTTACTATGAATGACAAAAATATAGTCAGTGAAGAACTCAAGTGAGGTGGAGCATTGATGAAAATTGAAAGATGTTGGGGTGATCCAGTGATCTGTATATATTTCCATAGAATAGTAAGCATAGCATTTCTTCTTGAAAACTTTGAAGTTTAAAAGTCTGAACTCTCTATTCGTCCTATTTATTTTTTTTGTAACCTCCACCTTCATAGAAAGAGTGCATGAGGGCAGGAGGTAGTGGAAACAAGAAGAAATTAAGACAGTGGATTATGATAAGAAATAGTTTCAAAGAGATCCCTAGTTCAGGGAATTAGTCGCTTTGGAGTTAAGTAAATTTGCACAACACAACTGTAGGATTTGTTGTTAGTAAAAGAAAAGATAAAGAATATTCATCAGCTGATAAGAAACAGCTGTGCCTTGTGTCAAGTGTTCAGAAGGGGCCAGCAGCTCCTTCCATTGTTCTCAGGATTTTTTGCACTCAGGGTAGCAGTCCATTTGTAAGTAAGGGCCATTCATCAGAAGTAACAGCTCATGTAGCAGAGTTTTCTGTAATAAAACTGCTGGAAGAGGCTGTGAGAATAAAAGGCTACAGAGGGAATTACTGACACCTTCAGAAGCTTTTCACTGGTGATGTGTGTGATATAAAGTGTCAGAAATGTATACTACATAATCAAACATGAACATTTTGCTTGCCATTTCAGTCATTAATAAGCAGGTGTTGGTAAATCCCTGAAGGATACTTTCTTTCATCATAAAACCTTTGTCTTTGAATTTCAGGTTAAAGTACTATTGAATGGAATTCTGTGGTGCAAACTAGTGTTACCTCGAAGGAAGAAGTTCAGCCTATGCTTTAGCTTATCTTTTTTGGTGAATTCACTGTTCATCACAGTGTTCAGATGTGAAAGTTACTGGTCCCTCTAGAACTGGAATGAAATACAGTAAAATAAGATGCCTGTACACAATCAGTGTTGATGATTATTTTACAGAGTTCTGTACTCCAGGAGTAACAATTGGAAGCAAAAGAAAATGTTTGAACTGCCTACAAGTATGCCATCTGCCTAAGATCCTGTAGTTTATACTCTTCAGAGCAGAGGGAAGTGCCATAGCTTGCTTCTGAATTGCATTCTCTTTTTCTTCATGTTTTTTTGTACCCTTCACTGACACTACTTGTGGTTTCACTGTCCATTGCTATCTGTAGAAAAGCATAATTCCCTGTTTTATACTACAGTTTTAAATTTTCCTTTCATCCCACTCTGGAGACTGTTTAGTACCAGCTGTCCCTCTTGTTTTAATTCTTTCTTCGTCTGTGATACTGGACTTGGTAAATGTAAGAAATGGTATATATTTTCATTTGTCATCTGTGCATTGTGCCTCACTTACAAATTATTCATTTGTAACATTACACATTGCAGCATGCTGTGTATATTTTGACACATGCGGAACACAAAAGCCATGCTTTTGTATATCGCTGGAGGAGGGAAATTTTTGTAAACAGACATTTCTTAATGCAGCTTACTGTGGCACCGTTAATATGAGTAATAGTCATGAGTTATACTACATGCTCTGTGGGTTGGTTTTCTTCAGAATATTTCTGTCCCTCGGCATCTATGATGTGGAGAGATGATTGCTTAAATAAAGGAAAATTTGCATACAAAATAAGATAGAGATGGTATAAGTGAGCACTGCTGAAAACATCACATGAAGTGGTACAGCATTAACAATAGCATAAGTATCTTGTGCTCTGAAAAACAGTCCCAGTTATCTGTGTTACTATTCAGATACTAGGCAGCAATCAACTGATACAGAAATACCTTTATAAATCTGGAAAGTTATCCACTGGTAGAGATTGCTCAAGTTTGGATCTAGGCTCAGGAACTCACTGAATTCAAGATGCTCGGTTCAAACAAATCATCTCATGGTAATGATGATGCTCTAGTCAGTTTTCTGCTGGCCTTGTTTAGTGCAGTACCTCTTCAAAAGGAGCTGGTAGGTTTTGTAATCACAGCTGCTCAGTTCTCAACCACACATTCTCATATTTGCTTAGGTGATGCTTTTTCAAACACTGTAAGAAATGACAGCATCTTTCTTAATGACATGAACTAAGAGAATTAAAGAACTCTGAATATGATCGTGATTCCTAAAAATTCAGCAGAGGGAGATTTGTTTGCAGCAAGGGCTGTGAATGACCTAATGTCTGGAAGCTCCTTTTAAAAAGTATTTGTAGAAAATTTAATGGAAAATTTTTTATTTCAGATTTGATTTCCATTAGTTTGATATAGAGAGAAAACGTTGCTGTTGGTGTTAATTCTGAACCTTAATCTGACTTTTGAGGGCAGAAATAAAATTATAGTGGCATACTAGGAATAATTCTGAGATGATTTATGGATGACAAAAGGATGATCATAGATCATAGATTTGGTTGGCATTGATACCCAACCTATTGCTTTTTCTGCTTGTTGTATTCCTGCCAAAGTGTTTTAGCAATATGCTACTAATTACTGTGTAATCTGCATGAAGGTGCTGTAAAGAGAATTGTTGGTACTATTCTGACCACTGTTATGTGTTGATGATTTAGGATGGATTCCTTATCAGGTGCTGAACTCTTGGATACGTTGATGAGTTTTGTATACTTAAAAAGAAAACTCAAATGGTATCTGATGGGGGCGGACTACCACACTGAGTTCAGGGACCTTCCTTATATATGTCTGATGACATACATAAGGGTGTAGGTAGCCCAAGACTTCCATCAGGACAGTGAAGATCAGTTGCTGGTACATGTGTTAATTTTATTGTAGTAGTAGCTGAGAAAAGCTGCTTAGTTGCTATTGAAGTACAGTCTTCCAGAGTGGAATGAGTTGGAGCTGATCCTGAAATCTTGTTACTCTTCATCAACTGAAGCCCTTATTCTTAAAATGGTGTATGCAATATTAGCCATCCGGTAAGTCCAAATGTAATTCTGCTTGTGGGCCATTGTTTATGCTTGCCCAGGTTGCTTGTTAGAGTAATTATTTACAGTGAAAATGGTAAGTCAATTATTTGTGTATTTGTGGCACTGCAGCTTTGAAGCAGCTGGAGATATTAGTGACCAAATGCAATTTGCAAAATTATAAGATACAGTCCCGTTGCTTTTTTTTGCTGGTGAAGCACAGGTAATAAGCCTTTCTGCTTTCTCACTCAGTTGCGCAAACACTTTGTAGTTGTGTGTCTGTTGTAGGCAAGGCTCACTTGGCTATTGGCAATTCCCAGAAGACCCATCTGAAAGATGCTAGGGTGCTTTTTGAACTCCACACCTCAAACAGAATCAAGTGGGGCTACATAGGGCTTGAACTCTCATTTTTATCATTATTGTCCAGATGATTTTGTTGTGATTAAGTGGAAGTTAAGCAATTTAAAACTTTTTGCAAGGAGAGCCATTTGTTTCATGTAAAAGCTGAATGTGAGCCTTCATCATCTCTAGTAGATGTTGTATGTCTTCAAATCAATTTTATCCTTAGGTTTACCTGTTTTCTGGGGGCAGAGAGGCCATTTGAAAGCTATTTGGAAACATCTAATTCAAAACCAGATGAAACTCTGGATAAGATATTGCTTTTTCTGTTTCATAGTTTAAGATTCTGTCATCTGTGCTTGAATTGCAGTGTTTTTGAACGGGAGTAATTTGAAGCCATCAACATAACTAGTAATTAAAGCTGTTCTTCCAGCTATATGTTTGTGGATGCCATGTCAGAGCGAAGGAAATATGCCGCAATCTTCACCAGTCTGTAACAGAATGTGTAAAAATAGCAATTGGAACGTGTCAGTAGAGAAACATTGCTGTTTATGATCTCTCTCCATTGCTGTGTATTGTATCATGGGTTGCTTGCAGATCTTGATGCATTGTGAAGGAGACATTATGGGGAAGATGGAGGACAGGAGGTACTGTGCATCAGGTACAAAGTGTGGCTACAAAGTCTGTGCCCTAATATAAGTACTGATGTAATTACTGGTTTACAGCATATATGCTATAAATGTGATTTGAATCTCCAGACACATTGATATTTTCTTGAGCTTTTGCCAAAAGATCTCGTGGCATCTTGCCCTTAAAAAAAGAACTCAGCCCAGAACCCTTCTATCTGTAGACGACAGAGCAGTAGATCTAGTTGTACTCAGTGGCAAATGCAGCAGTATAAGTCCAGAAATTAGAATACTTCACGTGGAACTCTACACTGGCTAACCACACTGACTCTTACAAGCCTTGTGCTTGCAAAAAAAAAAAAAAAAAAAAAAAATTTCCCGCCACCACCCCCTATGTTGGATGAAATATGAGCCTTTCATCGTATTATGTCAACCTGCTCCTTTTAAACCAGTTATGTGTAGTGTATTCTCTCTCCTTAGTTCTGATCATAGCATTTTCAAAATTCTGTATGATAAAAGGTAAATTTGACTGAAGTGAAGGGTAGAAAATGTTGGCCTTTTAGATGATCTTGGAACTTGGGGACAAGAGAGTCTTGGGAGTTGTCTCAAAGAAGCAACTTAGAGAAGGTGCTTGTACGAAAAAGGAAGAGAGGGAAGAAGTTTATAGAAATAGAAGTATACAGTGTTTTTTATCTTCATTGCCTCGTCAAAAATGGAAGCGATAGAAAGACTTTTAAGAAAAGTTGTTCACAAAAAGATTTGTCTAGGGTTACCATGAAAAGAGATTTGCAAAACCAGATAGTGTTTGGTAGATGAAATAATACTAGTGTGTTCTCAGTACTAAATACTTAACTTCAGTGGTACTTTTTAACTCTTCTCACTGTATAAAGACAATATATGTATTGTTCAGTCTCAAGCTTCCTATTTAGAAGATGAATAGTTGTAAGCAGTGTATAGCAAGAGGGATTTATAATATGTGGAAAAGTAATAATTTTTGCAACACTTTCAACTAGTGCAAGCAAATACTGTTTCAGCACCAGCTGATAAACTAGAAGAGGAACTTACAGAGGGAAAAACTGGCAAAATGCACTCCAAGCTCAACAGCTTCCACAAAAGTATTAGCCACTTAGGTCACACAGATGAAGCTGTGCTGTCAACAGGGTGTGAAGCCTTTGAAAAGTGAGTAGTAACAGGATTCTGAGGTACTATATACAGGCCATGTGTTGGATACAGAGGTAGTAATTTAAATAACCTCAGCCTGAGGTAGGGGCTTAATCACTAAGGTACCCTCACAGTTTCTGTAACCTTTTTGTAATGAATACTCTACTTTTTTTGTGTTTCAGAGATCCAGCTTACTTTGATGAAAATTGGCTGAACAGGATCAAAACAGAAGTGGGAGATAATTGGAGGCTAAAGGTATTTGACTTACTTCACTTGTCTGTGAACCTGTATTTCAGATATTAATGGAATATTGTATTTAAATATTAGCATATTTCTAGATTAAGACCTTGCTTTATAGTACAACATTTTGAATTTTAGACCATTTTAATTACACTTACTTGTTTTTATGTTATCGTCTTGCACAGTTTAGTGAAGAAAATACATTTTGAGTTTGTAAATAGGTTTCAATAATTTAAAAGGAAAATATTAAATAAATTTTATGCACCAATTGCGTCTCTGTTTTTCAAATGTTGAATGAAAGATTTTTTTAAAATGCAAAGTGTGGAAGTAGCATTAAAAAAAAGAGCTCTGAGAAGCAGCTACATAAAAATAGCATAATAATAAGCAATTTATTTAAATAAAAATGGCAAAGTGTTGTTTCCTTTTACTTTACCAGCTCTGCTCGGCTCCTGAGCTTTAGGAGAGAAAGTTGTTTAGGAGAGGAACCTTAGAACAATAGAATGTACAATGCTACAGCTGAGGGGCATTTTGGTTTACAAAACCTGAAGAAGACAATTTCACCTGCAGATGTTAGTCTAGTTTCTGACCAGTTTTGTTCAGAGAATGGTACATGTACCTTTCTAAATTGCCGTTTCCAGCCTGACTACTTGGGGAAACAAAATAGTGATGGTTTGTCTGTTAGTTCGTTTTTCCCATAAAACCATGTTTTTCTGGCCACCAAGCCCCCTTCTGAACAGCTGGGGAATGGATACGACTGTGAAACACTCTAGTACTTACAGGCTCATCAACATCACTGGCTTGATAGAAGGTACACACAGGTAAGTGCTGCCTGGGACAAGGACAGAGCATACTGCTGCTGTTCTGTGTTTTGACTTGGCCAGCACACCTGTCAGTGAGGGCTCTGCTGCCCGGCTAGCTCCGTGCAAGTCTGGGCTGCTTTAGAAGGTCTGCTATCAGGGCTGACAGCAGAAACGTGGGTACATTGATGAGCATATATTGACTGGCTGGTGAGTAAAAGACATGATCCCTAAACAGTCTTTGTTAGTTCTGCTGCTTGTAGAGCAGCTACTTTAAAAGAACTTTTTAAAGAAGCCTATGGAATTGCAAGTGAACAGCTGTATACAAGGTTTTATTTTTCTCTAAAATATTTCTGTGGCTTTTTTCTAAGGAATGTTTGAGTCTTGCCTGTTAAATCTGGAGAAAAGCAGATTGAGAACTGTTTGTTAGAATAGCATTCAGCTGATTGAAAGTGGAGCAGCAGCTTCTGTAACTCCTATATGGAGCTTGAGGGATAAATTTTTTTTCATGTCTCCCACCAGTTTAGAAGATACTAAGACTTAGCAGGTGTGAATTAAAAAAAAAAAGAAAAGCTGAGCCATCTGGTAACTTCCTTATGTGACTGAGGTTGGAAAAACATCAGATCAAATTTCAGTTTCTTGCTGATGTCATTCCTCCTTGATTTTCATGTAGCCATGTAAATAAAAACTAAAGACTGATTATTTTTTTGTTTAAAAGAGGTGTATTCTCCAGCTTTTTGTCTACTTTTTTTATATACCACTTCCCTTTTAATGAAGAATGCTAGAAGGCACAAATATAATACTATAACTCTTCTTTTGTAACTAAGAAAGTAATCCTATCCTTTGCCAACTGTTAATCTTTATATGTGAGTAAACACTATTAGCTATCTAGTTGTTCAAATGTCTGTCAGTTAATCCGTCATTTATAGTCTGGCTTGCAGAAACACTTTCAATCTGTGCACTTCTATTTGTTTGTCACCAGATTTAAAATAGGCAACATACTTGTGCATGACTTGATGATATAGATTTCCCTTCGTATTTTAAAAAGCACCATGAAAAATGGTAACTGGGTTGTCTCACTACCTCATAAGTCATGGTAATGAGCTGAATTATATTATTGTTGCTAAACATGGTTGCTCTTTGCCTCCAGTATCATATGGTGTCACCACATCTACAAGGTATCGATATTATGAACCACATAAAGGCAACAGCCTAGTAGGGGAAATAAGTTTAAAAAAAAAATCCCAAACAAACAAACAAAACAAAAACCAAAAAAAACCCACCCCAAAATAAAGAACCCAAACCAAAATAGTAGTTGGTTTGTTGTGCCAGTAGTTCTACTTTGTGGAACAGTGGTTAGGAGGGGCTGCTAGGGGTTAGTGTAGGCCTGATACACCCCTCCTAACTGTTACTGAAAGAAACATTCAGTCATGCAGTTGTTAACTTTGAATTGGATGCTCTCCTATATGGGGAATAAAAAAGAATATATGGCTCAGCTTTCATTGTTCAGCTGTTCACTTTCTGCTAACTGCAAGAATGCAGTCATATTAAAAATATTTTTGCTCTTGATGGACCAGTTTAAAACAAATGTATAAATTCACAGGGATGTTGTTATATTCTTAGCTTCAGGGCAGGTTGTCTGACTTGAGATATTGAGCAATGTGAAGGATAAAAAAAAGGAAATATTAGAACTCAGTGGACTTGCAAAGTATGGAGCATTCCGCAAGCATTCTGTGTATTACAGGTGAGCAGAACTTTGTCTACTGTGTTTAGTAGAGAAACATGTTGTTACTTCTTTGAGGTTAAAATTTCTGGGGCATAGCATACATCAGTGTGCATAGCAGTTTGTTTTCCCTTGGGCAACAAAAAACGCTGCTTCTCACCGCTGCCTTAACTGCAATTTTAGGTTGTGCTAAAAAAAAAAAAAAAAGGCAAAGATATTATCTCTTTCCTGATGTATAATTGAACACTTTAATATAGTCAGAGTTTAAACTGTGTATACACTAGTGAAGAAGGCGGCATTTTGAAGATAAGATGGCCTTTATCGAAAATGGGAAACAGTAGAGAAATTCTGTTGCCGAGATTTTGTAGGAATGAAATTCCCTAATCAAGAAACAAGAATAGTTCAATGTCAAGTTATACAGGAATACCAATAACAGAACAGAAATTTAAACAGTTAGTTATTTGGTACACCCATGTCAATCTTGGCAATTATGGAGTAAGTTGTTGACTGTCTAAGGGATGGGTGGGATAAAACTGACCCCCTCCCCGCACCTTTCGATTCAGTGTGGTTGTACCTAGTTTAGGAAAAGAAGGAAACACATTGTTCAGCTAGATTTCTGACTTTTTCTTCTAGACTTTTCACATTGGCATTCAGACTACAGCGTAAGTTTAAAGTACAATTTTATTGATGTTTATAGCAGCAAGCTGTGTTTTTTCCATTACTGAATAACACATTTGAGCAGTGGAAGCCACTAGACTTTCTGCAGCTAGTACAATTTGAATGCCTTGTGTTTGATACAATATTGCAAAATGGAATAACCAATGAAATTAAAGCATAGACTTCTAAGTGCTGTAATCTAAGTAAACAAACTTGATTTTTGAAAATCAGTTTTGAGTCCCTGCAGTAGTTTTTGCAAACCTACAGTTAGGTTTGCTCTGAATTCTTCTACAGTACAAGCTGGGTTGACCAGTGGAGTAATGGAAGCTAATTTTCAGTGTACAGTATCATCTTTCTGCCCCTTTCTTGCTTTTTTGCAAGAGAAGGGAGCACTTATTCATCAGCTGCCTTTTAGAGGATTTTTTCAGATGAGAGTGGAACCTTGTCATGTGAATGTCTTTCTGGAAGCACGAACCAGACATTACAGGCGTATTGTAAATCATCAGTCATTTCTGTCAAAAAGATAATTAGCAACTGATATGTATGTTTCGATATACCCTTAATTCCTAAGTCAACAAAGTCTCCAAATACAAGTTTAACGTGGGAATGCTCTCTGTGTTCAGAGCCACATTTAATTGTTTTTTTCATGTAATTTAACTCAAGGAAGTGTCTGTATCTGTTCTTTTTGGAATTACTTGTTGCAGAAGACAGGTTGGAGGGGGATAATCCCCAAAGCTAGTGGTGTCATCATTCTCTAGGTTCCATTTATAAACAGTGAACTGACAGGCTCCTGCAGAATGAAGTTTAGAGCAGAAACCTAATGTATGTGATGGGAACAATGCATGCGTACTCCCCCCCTCCTTCCCATCTCCCACTGCTTTCCTTTTAAGTGCAGCCAGGAAATGTATGTACCTTAATGAGATATCTGAAGCTGATTTATTAAGAATTCTCTCACCAATTGTAAGTGTGCCCTAGCAACACTTCCAGAAGTTATGAGGGTCTTAATTATAACCTGTGTGATGGGAAATAAGTCTTTGCATAATCACCCAGGAAAGATATTGCTGAACAACATTTCAGAACATTGGGGTTCACACTGCGACGCTTCAGGACCTGAAATGTACAAGGATAAGTCAATTATACAAAGCCTTCAGCACAAACAAGTTTTCAGTCATATATATAATAGAAGCATAAATGCAAAATTGAGGACTGTCCGTCATAATATTAGCAAGAAAACAAGAGTTGAGGTGAGCCATGCTCCCCTTCTGTCAGCAATTGCAACCTTAAGGGCATTTCTACTGTCCACTTCATCAGGGTTTAATTTGTTGCTCAAGTATATTCATAAAGAGAGAAATGTAGATGGACTACCCTTACAGACCCTCAGTTTGCAACCAGTAAGTAAATTGTATTTAAATAAAAATAGAGATTTCACATAACAGGTGAGGAAAAAACAAATAGGAGAAAAAACCCCACAAACATTAGGTTGTACACTGTTGCCAGGTCATGTGTTGCCTTCAGTAATTGAGGACACATCATCTCTGCTTTCATTCCAGTCAATTTATCAGGTTAATGCTGTGTACTAAGGGTCAGTCTCATACTGAACAGTGTGTACTAACTATGTAGTACTTTGCTACTGCCAAGATGGCTGTAAACTGAGAGGGTAATGGTCATTTAACATAAGGAGCATCCACACAGCTCTGCTGTGGATATTAGTGAAATTTAGGTGTTCAGAGAGTGAATGATAACATGCAGGTTGCCTTTGTAGATGTATTAGTTCGAAGTTGGTATCCTCTCCTTGGTAGTAAGAGATTGGGGAAATAAAGCAGGAAATAACAGATGGAGAAGAGATTGAAAATGAATTCATCTCGAAATTATAATCCATCTATTGTGAGAGCAACAACTTTTGAAGTGGAATAAACCATAGTTGTCACTATTTTTTTTTCCTCAGTAAGTTTCATGTCTTTTTTCAACACATGCATGGGTGCAGGGAGTGGATGTGAAAGGGTTTCGGAGGGTAGTCTACGTGCTTTGTATGGGAAAGGAGGAAGTCAGGTTGCTGATGCAAACAAATAAGCATCCCATGTGATTGTGGGCTGATCTCCAAAGGGTGATGCAGTGTTTTGTGGTCATAATTGATGTTGGAAATTCTATCTGTTGTGTTGTCATTGCATGATTTAATGGTCTTTGATAGCTAGTTATCAACGGTTTTCCCCATGTGCTTAAGAAAAAGATTTTAAAAATTCTGAACAACCATCACCTGCTGTGATGTAGAATTATGATGTAACTTGTTGTCTTTAATGCTTTCTTGTGCTGTTGTTCATTTTCATTCATCTTTGCTTGAAGTCTTCCTTTTAAGAACTTATGTTATAGCCTGACAAATGTTACTGGAGCTACTGAGCTGACTCTCAAAATAGAAAACATTTGTGATAGTTTCCCCATGGTGATTCTTTGCCAGTGGCAGTAGAATCATCTAACTGTATTCATTGCAGATAAGTTTAAAAAAAAAATAATCAAGAGCCCCCCAAGGAATACTGAAGATCATTGTTAAGTTTAAGCGAGTCTATAAAGAAGCTGCTTTAGCTTTGTAATTGTCTGATTGTGTGCCAGATACAAAGCTGGTACAGTTAACTTGTGAAAGCAAGCTATCCTAGTATTGCTGATTGACAGTGGAATAACATAGGACCTCAAAGAAAAGATTTTTTTTTTTTTAGTTTGTTTGCTGTTTTCTTTTTCTAAGGATGCTGCCCTATACGTTAGCTTTCGTGGCAGATTTTGATGAATATTGATTTTGTTCCAGCATCTCAACTCTAGGGTCTTTGAAAGTTATATGGAGGAAGATGATGTCTTGTGTTTAAGGGATTTTAATTCAAACAATGCTTACAAGGAAAGGGGAAAAGAAGTATTTTGTAGGTGGGTACTTTCCATTTTGTTTCTCATTTTTTGGGATTATGTTCAAGTTCAAGGTTCCTCACAATGTTCTCATCGGTAAACTGGATTTAAATTCTGCAACATGGCCTTTGCGTTTCTGTGGCACTTTCTGCAGCAGACTCAGGTAAATTACAAACTGGAAGACTTTAATGAATCAAGTTTGAAAATCATATTCCAATCAGTATAGTATTCTTTGTGGTGATTTGACATTAAAATAAAATTAATTACATTTCTTTAAATTCTTAAATCTGTTGCAGACTTTGGGTATGATTGTACATAGCCTTTGAGATGTGGTGGTGATTGCTTTTCAGCAGACAGCTAGAAGATGGTTGTAGCTCTTACAGAAACATCATGTGTTATGTGTAATATTATAGAAATACTATGTGTTTGGGATTAGAAGATATAAACCTGAAAGTAAACTAATCATTATGCTGGTATGAGAGGGACAGTGAATGTTGTTATATACTTTCTATCCTGTAGCATCTCCAGTTCTCATTCTAGGTTGTTAGAATATTCAACGTGTCACTTTTCAAGTCCAAGTGATTTTTTGTCTCTTGTATGGCTTAAAGTTCAGTGATTTTGAAAACAATCAGGATGTACTTGTATCTTAATAAGTGATCAGCTTTTGCCACTTGTTTCCAAAGGGGGGTGGATTAACAGGAATAAGGTAATCAGATTGTTATCACTTTATCATGACTAAATCTTTTAGTGTGTGTGTAGGCTGTTCCTTTCTTGAGTTTCTCTTAGCAAAAGGACTGGATTTTGCTTTCATCACTTCATTTTGTCTGTTGACTGTGTTGAGGTGTGGGGTTTGTCCGTGGATTTCAATATCATCTTCCATAACTGTTTCCTGTAGTGTTTCCTCAGATCTTTTGGAAGATAGATGACTTCTGTCAGTGGACAGAATCTCCTAGTTGGACGTTTTTGGAGTGTCATCAAGAATATAGAAGTTATTGTGGGCTTTAAAGACAGTTGGGATTTGAGAATTTTGCTCTCCCCTCATTGTAGTTCCACAGTTTGCCGCTTTGTTTACTGTTGTCAGTAACAGCATTTTGTGAATCGTAATTCAGTCAGCTTCAGTCTATGCAGAACCTGTTTATAGACTTCACAGAATCTTAGAATCATTTAGGTTGGAAAAGACCCCTAAGATCGTTGAGTCCAACCATAAACCTAACACTGCCAAGTCCACTACTAAACCATGTCCCTAAGCGCCACGTCCACACATCTTTTAAATAGCGCCGGGTACGGTGTCTCAGCCACTTCTCTGGGCAGCCTGTTCCAGTGCTGGGTAACCCTTTTGGTGAAAAAATTTTTCCTAATATCCAATCTACACCTTGCCTGGTGCAACTTGAGGCCATTTCCTCTCATTATATCACTTGTTACTTGGGAGAAGAGACTGACATCCCTTGCTCCAACCTGCTTTCAGGTGGTTGTAGAGAGCAATAAGGTCTTCCCTCAGCCTCCTTTTCTCCAGGCTAAACAACCCCAGTTTCTCCAGGCTGAGACAACCCACCCCACTTCAGCCACATCACAGGAGATGGTGCACTGCTACTATTATCTGAATTTTTTGCTTAAATAATTGGACATTAACTAGTGGTAATCTGTAGCAGTTACTTTTAGCAAAAAATTATTTTTTTCCTAAATATCACCTGTGAGGTCCATTGGGCATTTTTATAATTTGTAAATGCACTGTTGATCTCAGAGTCTTGATGTAAAGGTATTTTTGCTGAAAAGGAACAGTGCTCTGTAGTAGAGAAGCATGGCATAGATTCTATACAGCAGCAGACACTTATGTGTTGCCATTGGCTGTCCAACTGAACAGAAGCTGTCTTTGTATGGCAGTGAAGGCATTACTGAGAAATGCGAATTTTGCCTTGATGCTGTAAGACAGACATCCAATTGTAAAGAACTGGGATGGGGGGATGGACAAAAGTGAAAGAACTAAGAGGATTAATTAATGAGAAAGTTAATAAAATCAGCTTACATAGGTTGGGAATAAAGTGGTTATTAAGCAGTAGCAGGTTTTGGTTTGGAAGAAGAGGTGTATCTGCAGAAAGTAAATCACTACGATACTTTAAGAGAAGAAAGGAAGAAAAGAATATTTTGAATTCTGGATACAAAGATAATCCTAAAATAAACAAGTACTCCAAAAAAGATTCATGCTTTATAGTCTGATAGAAAGCCTACCTAAGACAGTGTGAAGTTTTTCGTTAAGTTAAATGGATTCTGTCAATTAATGAAGATTTGTGTTAAGGTCTGGAAGTCTGATCATAAGGAACTATTGCACAACTTTCATGATTCTAAATTTAACTGCTCAAACAGAAAGTCTCATTGTGCAAATAGGTATAATTGTATGATTCTTTTGTGTGATTCTTCTGTGACTGGCTACTTTATGATCATTTCTCTAATTTATTCCCTGCATTTATTCTGCTTTCTCCTTCTTCTTGTCAAATAGGTAAGCAACCTGAAGAAAATTTTAAAAGGAATATTGGATTACAACCATGAGGTAAGAACTGTTTTAAGTAGATCTACAGTCCTTTTTGTTACATATTTTAGTTAACCTAATCCACTTAAAGTAAATTATATTCTGATGAAGTTCTGAATTTTTATGGCAAAGTATTTGCCATACAGAGTATTTCATGGCCTGTTGTCAGGTGCTAGCCTTCTCTAAAACTTCTCACCTGTTTTATTGAATACTCAGAGCTTCCAGAGGAGTCTGATGTCCAAATTCTGTCACACAAACAGTACATGTCTTTGCTGACTGTGTTTTTATGATGTACTTCAACAGTACCTGTGTTTGATTTTTATTTTTTTCCTCCTCTGCTCCAGATAAAAAATGCCTACTTCCTTTCTTTTCCTCTTGCGGAGAGAGTGTAAAGAGCATTTGTAGCTCTTTGGAGAGGAAGATATATGTTAGTATACCTAAGTCTTTAAAAATTAGCATATTTTGAGAAAGAAAAGGTTAGACTCATAAGCTTATATTCAGTAAATGGTCGGGTATCCATGTTGAAATAAAGTTTGAAAATTGCAAGCTAGTCATAACTGACAATTCTAGAAAGAAACAAGTAAGGTTCTTTTGTTATAGAAAATTAATATTATTATGACAAAGTAATGCTAGCTTCTTTTCAGCTAGTTTGTATGTATCACAATTAAGTTGCTGGTGTTAAAACTTTACTTCTAAGGAAGTTTTGAGCTGTTTCAAGCTGATTAAGGTCTGCAAAAGTAATGTACATTTATAAGTTTGGCTGGATTTTGGTTTAATTTCTTTTTTTTTCTGCTGAAGCAATGTTTGTGGTGACAATGGAGATGATCTGAATTGAATCGTGGTTGTTTTCCTCAACCCAATTCCCTCTCCTAGCAGTCACCTTCTACAAAAATATAGATGTGAATGTATATGGATTTTACCTGATGTAGCTAAAAGCCTTTGAAAATGTATATGGTAATTTTGTTTATCTTCAAAAATTAAAAAATTTCTATCGCATTCAGGAGAACAGTCTTTCAATAGCTATCCTACATTGCTGTCTTTGTCAGTTACAGTATGGAAGAACAAGAAGCCAAAGTTACCTGTTCATAGCTTGCATGCTTTGTATACCCAATAATCTTACTGCAGAACTCTGCTACTCTGGAATGGAAAATGCTGTTTTTTTGTAAAGGTCCTATATTTATTTTTTTTAAAAAGGGGGAAAGTGCTTTTTTTCATCTCACGATATTTATTGCAGAGTCTGTCCTTCATATCCTTAATTTTAATTTTTTTTCAATTTTTTTTTCATTAAATTTTTGTCTAATGTTTATTTCAAATCCTCTCTTTACACCTTCACATCCTTGGCTTCTTCATAGTGCCTGCTGATATGCCTCTTCCCTGTAGCTTTCTTCAACAGCAATTATATTATCAGTAACTATGAAGCCGTAGTAGTATTATTAACTTAAATCTGGCTTGCATTGAAAGAGATTCAGGAACTACAGATCAATATATAGAGACATATCAGATTTGGATAATTCAAAGAATATGGTGATTTACTGTATTATTACAGTCTGTGTACAATGGTAATATTTTTCATTATGCTTGATGCATTTGTAGAATTCTTATTTTCTCTCCAGAATGACCTAAAGGAAGTATTTTCCAACAAGAATGAATCTAGGTACTTCAAAGTATACATATTTTTAGTAGTGTTGATGCTCGTTCTTTTAGAAAGCTGTTTAAAAAAAAAATACGCCACAATAGAAAAAACACCATACAAAATAAGAACAAGCTCAACCACAACAATTCCACAAAGCCCAACCCTCGAAACCTTTTGAATGGCTGGATTTCCATGTATTCTTCATATACATCTGCTAAATGTTTTTTATAAATACCTTTACCTGATTTTCTGTTTTTTTTGAGTATTAACACGAAAAAGGGCATCCAGCAAACAAATGACTGATTCCCTCCATCGTCATTGTTTCTTTATTGCACCCTGCTTAAGAAGTGACAGTTACTTTTTATCTGCAATTAATGTGTCAGAGATGTGTCTAATTCTATATTTTATATTCATATTTTCAGCCCCCTGAAAGCTCTTTATGAACAATTTAGCAGAATTGTTTAATTCCTTCTACTGACAATCATTAATGTAAATCCTTCTTAATTATAAATCAGATTACATTAATTGTAAGTCACATGGGGGTTTTGTTGTTTTTTTTTTTCTTTTTGCATGTGGGCTGTTTAATTATGTATTGTGCTGCTGCCTCAAATTCTGTTCCATGGAACTAGCTTTCTTAGCCCTGAGACTTGCTAGATAACCCTAAATTTTCTAAAAGTGTGAGACTGAGTGATGGAGGTGTTTTACTGTATTATATTTATTATTCATCAGTCCTAGACACATGTGTAAGTGAAATATTTCCATTTCTGGCTTTTTAGTGGTAAGAAATATGAGATTTGTGTATAAGATTTTATTCTATGTAACATGTTTTTAGGTGTTATATTTTTAATGAAACACTTTAGAAAAAAAATTCATTATCCATGTATTGTTTATCACTGTGGAAGCCTGTCTTTGTTGACTTTTCTTACCTGAAGAAAAAAATCTTGCTAAGTTTAAAAGTAATAGTTGAGAGAGTCAAATTTCTCTTCTCCCAAATATTAGTTATGTCAAGCAGTATGTTTTAATATTTGCATGTTAGGTGTTAGTCAATTTAGTTTGTTATAAAGGTGGATTGACAACTATGTTAAAGTACGAGTGAATTGCTCTTGTTGATTCTGAATCATCTTTGTATTTTGAAATGTGTGTGTATGTATGTGTGTAGTGATACAGGTATGTATGTACTGGGTCTTTATGCAGATTCTGGGGCAACAGATTAATGACTTCACCCTTCCTGATGTTAACCTGATTGGAGAGCATGCTGATGCTGCGGAGCTTGGGAGAATGCTTCAGCTTATTTTGGGATGTGCTGTGAATTGTGAACAGAAGCAAGGTATTAAATTTTGAAAACATGTTTTCTCCCAGGAAGTGAATGGAAATCCAGCTTGTTGTGTAACTACTTAGGGGAAAAATTGTATTTCTCAGGTTTCTGTCAGAGACAATTTTTTTTTTTTTTTAGCAGTGACATTATTTTGTTGTAATAACTGTTGTTTTGTTATAAACTTCACTAGTTTTGGAGTCTCTTACTGTGGAACTGGTTTTCCTTCCAACATACATGTTTTCAATTTTTGTTTGCTGAGCTGAAAAGGCACTCTAGAAAGGAAAAATCTTGGGCACACCCTTTAACCATTTATGAGGTATATTGGGGTAGTTAGGAATCAAAAAATGTGATTGTTGCACAATTCTTTGTGACTCTTGGTTTTAGGAGTGCATTCCAGTCAGCATCTTACCACATGGCCAAGAGCCATCAGTATGACTGGCAGTTAGTCTGAAGATATGTCTGGTGTCATTTGGGATACTGCAGTTTCTGAGACTTTTGCATGGGCTCTAATCTTGCCTTGTGTGCAACGTGTCTTACTGTTACCCAATTACCTTAAATTACACTTAATTCAAGCCAGGTTAAGGTAATAAAGCAACTACAGCCATTTATTCTTAACACTTAGGAAGCACAGGGACATGTTTATAAAATACACATTTGGGTAAATAAAAGTATGCTTACGGTATTTACATTGAAGTTGCATCAAATATCTGTCTCTTCCTGATTTAACTCACGTTGGTTTCCTTTCTGACAAAATGACAGCGGGGTTTCAGACCTCTTGTCTCCCTCTTACGTGCTGCATCTAATCTTTAATATCTAGTTTCCCCTTTCCAGTTTTCTCAGGTGTCTAAATCACTTTAATTTCTCTTTCTGAAATTATTTTTATTCTTCCCTTAATGAGGAGACGGTCTTGCTAGCGGTAATTTTCTTCCACAAGTACATAAATAACTTTTATTAGGGCTCCTATCATCTCTGGTTTATGTAAAATTATCTTCCTTCCTTTTGGTTATTATTTGGCATGCTCCAGTGGGAAATATATCTTATTCCTATATTTCTTGTACTCCTTCAGTCTGGACGTTAAAAATACACAAATTTGAAATACGAGAGCAGTCTAGTTTTGTGTACTTTGAGTGAGACTTGGCATGACCTAATTAATCACTTTGAGGTGACTGATTATTGGCATTTTGCTCTTGGGGAAATAATAAAAAATACAGGTCACATGTAAAGGTAATCATACCTGGTCATATGACTGGAAACCATATGATACTGGGCAAGTCATAAACTCCTTGAGTTGCTCTAAATGTCAGAATTTATCTTTCTAACCACTGTGTCATCTTACAAGGTACCTGTTGCGTAGCTCACATCTACACATAGGTGAGGAATGAAAAAGTGCAGGGGACTTATTTGTGATACAGCATAGAAGTAAGAACAGAAACGAAGAATGAATATGAAAATGCTTTGAAATGAGGATGCTATAGGAAGGCAGGACATTATTTTTAAGTTTATGGAAAAAGACAACCCGTGCATGGATTGTGTATTTGTATACCCTGAATAGTTTGGGAACAAAGTGAGAAAAGGAGTATAAGTAGTTATTTCAGAAGTGTGAGATGCTAGAAGGAAAAAAATAATGACAGTCATGTACTCTGTATTGTTGCAGAGACACTGTCTTTACATCTGAACAGGCTTCTGTTAAAGTCTTGCTGAGTTTGTTGGGGTGGGGCTTGGTTTGGTGATTATGAATTTCAGTGTTATCTGTGGCACCTAATCATTTTGTAGGAAGGATATAGCATCTGCCCTTGTGTTCTGTGTAACTTTAGTTCCAACAGTAACATTTCAGAATGCTCTTATTTTCAGAGTACATCCAGACCATAATGATGATGGAAGAATCAGTTCAACATGTTGTCATGACAGCCATTCAGGAGGTATGCTGGGATACCTACAGTGTGTAAAAGTTCAGTCTTTCAGTATTTTACAAAAATATGCTTTTTTCCACTTTGGAAAAACTTATTTGGAAGTAAAGAAAATAAGGGGCATAGATTTTGCCATTTTACATTGAAAAATATCCTTCCTTAGAAAAACAAATCAGTAAAGCTTGCTTTATGTCAAGGAACTCTGATTGAATGTCCCACTTTTCTTTAAATCTAGAAGATTGCTACTTCTAGATATTTTTGATACTGGGTTTCCTTTCCTTTACCTTTCCCACCCTGTAGCTCCTGAAGTGTACTAGACTGTTTTAATATGATCAACCAAATGCTGTAGAATTTTTTCAAAATTTGTGCCTTGAAATTGCAATGCACTTGTTTTCTCTGGACAAGTGGAAAGAGAAATGGATAGCACAGTATTCTTTTGTACACTGTAGTGTTATTAATAGCCTAATGAAGGTATTTGTGCTAATACATTTTTACAAGTTAGTAAGTATACAGCAGTGTCTTTTGTAAAAGTGCAGTTCAGTAGTAAATTAAAACCACAAAGAAAGTTAAACCACAATTTTAGTGATCACTATAGCCATGAACCCCCCACGTGACTTCTCAGGAGCCCAAAGTGCCTATAAGTGAAGTGGCTATCAGTCTTCATAGATGGGGCTTTACTACAGGGCAGGCCACTAAGAAAAGCAGGAAATTGCTGGTAATCCCATTTCTTCAGAACCTAAATAAGAGAAACTAAATTCCACATTGAGCTCTACGGCAATTTCATTTTTCTATAATGTCTGAATAGAGAGATGTCAGTGAGCCTACAGGGACCACATCCCCTATTACCACTTTGACCAATGCTATATCCATGTAGTCAGATATCCTGTTGTCTGTGGACTGCTGTCTGTAACATTGCAGAGAGAACTTTTGAAATGAGCATTGAAAGACTCCTTATGCTAAATCATCTTTCAGTCAGTGCTGCCAAGCACCAATTTGCCTCAGTTTTGGGATATTTTGCTTTTCCATTTTTTTAAACTCTAATACAATGTTTTGGTGGATTTTTCTAATGTCATCTTTTATTAAACCCAACTTTCAGCCTCACTTTATTCTGCACTGTCTTAAAATAATGAACCTTCTCTTATCCTCCTTCTTTCTGTTGAAAATGTCATGTGTGATTTTTTGTGAAAATCTCCTTCATTTGATAAAATAGCCAGACCTGAAGCAGCCCACAATTTTGGGGATTTGGTGAGTAGGCATTGAACTTGTTTAGTGTTTATGCCCTTTCTCAGGGATGAGGAGTAGAAGTGGGGAGAAATCACAGGATGAAGTTCTTCTGGAACAGATTTTTGAAACTCAGTGAATCAAAAAGCTTACTATTCAGGTACTGAATGATTTTAATGCTAAGCTGTTTAGAAATCCAAGGCATTCAGAACCACATGAGGAGGATGTCAGGTGCTTAATGAAGAGGTCAAAAAGTGTCTCAAAAACTCTGAAACACTTAGAGAGCAGGACCTCCCTCCCTTATTTTTCAACAGTCTTGGGAGTCTGGAGAGACCCCAGTCAACTGGAAGCTAGCAAAGGTTTTTGAGAAGAGAGATCCTTGTAATTACAGGCCTGTCTCACTTCAGTGCCTGGCAAAATTATGGAGAAGGTTATTCAGGGAGTTACTGAGTAACACTCAAGAGGCAGTGCAGTCATTGGTCTTCACTGGCAAGGATTCACAAGGGGAAAGTGCTGCTTAACCAACTTAATTAACTTTTATGACAACATAGCCCATCGAGGTGACCGGGGAAAGCCAGTAGATGTGCGGGGGTTTGATTTTTAGCAAAGCTTTTGATACTGTCTCACAGTATCCTTTTGGATAAAATGTCCACTGTCCATTTAGTTAAGTCCACGATATACTGGGTGAGCAATTTACTCATGGGTCAGGCTCAAAGAGTTATAGTAAATGTGACTGCATCAGGCTGGCCGCCAGTCACTAGTCAGTTTCCCCTGGGGTCATTTTTAGGGCCAGTGCTCTTTAATGTTTTTATAAATTATTTGGATGCAGGAATCATGCGTACATTCAGGAAGCTTGCTCATGATACTAAACTAGGAGAAGCTGTGGACTCCCTTAAGGGTAGAGTGCCTTACAGGAGATCTAAATAGACTAAAGACCTGGGCAGTTCCCATTTCAAATTTAAGAAACGCAGGTGCTGGAGTCTCCACCTGGGACAGGGTTATCCTGGTTATACATAAAAATTGGTGGATGAGAGGCTGGAGAGCAGCCCTGCAGAAAGAGATATGGGGTTTTGGGTTGATGGCAAGTTGAATATGAGTCAGTAGTGTGCCCTGGCAGCCAAAAGGGCCAACCGTGTCTTGGGGTACATCAAGCATAGCATATAGCCATCCAGTTGAGGGAGGTAGTTGTCCCAGTCTATGCTGCACTGGTGCAGCCTGGCCTCGAGTACTCTCTGCAATTTTGGGCACCTCAATATAAGAAGGACACCAGACTATTAGAATGTGTCCAGAGGAGAGTGACCAAGATGGTGAAACATCTTGAGGGCAATACTTAGGAGGAGTGGCTGAGGTCACTTGGTTTGTTCAGCTTGGTGAAGAGAAGACTGAGAGGTGCCCTCATCCCAGCCCATAACTTCCTGAAGGGGGCTAGTGGAGGGGGAGGTCCTGATCTCTCTCTGGTGACCAGTGACAAGACGCGAGGAAATGTTGTGAAGCTGTGGCAGGGGAAGTTCATACTGGACATCAGGAAAAGGTTCTTCACAGAGAGGGTGGTCAGTCACTGGAACAGGCTTCCTAGGGAAGCAGTCATGGCACCAAGCCTGTCAGTTCAAAGATCATCTGGACAATGCTCTTAGTCACACGGTTTAGTTTTAGGTAGTCCTGTGAGGAGCTGTTAGTTGGACTCAATAATCCTTATAGGTCCCTTCCAACTTGAGATATTCTATGATTCTAACGCAAGTTTAGATGTAGAGGATCTTTTTGGAACTGCATCTGCAGTCTTTGTCTTTGGATGGATGAAACTTCACTGTTTTTAAGGAGGTTTTTCTATTTCTTGGACTCAGAGCAGCTCTCAGAAACCAAGTGACTTGGGCTAGGCAGTATGTAGGAAACACCAAAGTAAAGTGTCTAGGAAAATAGCTATTATGCGTATTTGAAAAGTTGGTATGTCACTTAATCCAAACATTTCAAACCATTTGACATGCAGGTACTCTTTCTTCAAAATTAAGTATGTAAAAAGACCTCTCCAAGCTTTACTGATGTATTATTTAATTCATTTTTCTGTTTCAGCAAAACACATATAAATGTATTTTGATACGTCTTTGGTTTTCATAAATGATCTTACTCATGAAAACAGAACAAGCTACTGCCCTGTTTTCTCTGGTTTTTGAGTAAAGAAGCTGATTTTTAAACAGAAGAAGTGTTTTATGTTTTAGATTTTGTATTATTTCAATTTTCTAAGTAACTTGTGACTCTTCAGCATTACCTTTCTTCACTTATTTAAATGTTTAAAATAAAATGTTAACAATAAAATATACCTCTTGCTCCATAAAGGTGTTATTTATAAAACAACACTTTTCTGTTATTTTCTCAGTGCAGTCAAATTGATCTGGTGTGTTGCCTCCACCTGGATTCTCAGATTCTAATCTGCAGATGTGTATTTCTAAATAATGCAAAAATATTACATGTAATTATAAATTATATTGTATAATAAGTAATATAAAGTCCTGTATTCTGTTTCTATTATAATCTATTACTTGCAATTAATATATTACTATGCATAATTTTAATTTCATAATTTGCAGATTTTTTTTAAAGGCCAAAAGTCTTTCCTTACAGAAATTATTTTCGCCATTATGTATTTCTCTTTCCTTTCCTTGGCTTGACTTCCTTTGGAAATTCTGCTGTCATTTTCCAAGTCTTTTCTTTGAGTAGCCAAGTTCATTATTGATGAACTGAGGAAATTGTAGCTGAGGAAATTGTTTGCATTTGCTGTTTAGAACATCTCTAAACTTGATCACTGAGCAGGTGTCAGTGCTGGTCATGCTGAGAGTCAGAATAGGATCTTAAAAGCAAAGTACTAGAGGTAGTGTCAAAATTTGCCTGGGTTACATAGCAGATGGTACTTCCTGTCTGGATTAATACCAACTGTGTTACTTACACAAAGCAGAAGTTGTTTATTTTGGTGGGTTTTTTTCTCCCCCTGTATTTTCTCCTGACTGTTTAAAGGTTCATCTTCTGTGAAGTAAAAGTGGCTTTTGAATAGCTAGGAGATGACAGAAAAATATTTCGTTGGCTATGGAGCAAGAATAAAGTCCAAGTGCATTAAGGGACTGTGTCATACATAGCCTTGACTCTTAAAAAGCCAACAAACAAAAAGATTTTTTTAAAAAAGAGAAAACAATGTTCTGAATACAGAGCTGGATTTTGACATTGTTTCATGGACGTCTAAATGAGCTTGTATATTAGCAACTGTAGAGGAAGCATTTCAGATAAAGCAAATGTTTTGAGCTTTTAACATCATCAACTAAGTGGTGCAGCTGCATTTGCAAAATCATGCAACTCGTGTAAGGGGAAAAAAAGGCATTCATAATTCAGATTACTCATGGATGCAGATTTTATGATAGTTTTACCCCGTCTGTAATGTCTATGTATCCATGACAACACAACTTACTCACATTTCACAAGTAAAGCAGTGAACGTTTTAATAATACAAAATTAGTAGATCTACAAGTACTTTGTAAGACATCGTACCAAAGCTATGGGCATGAAAATGTATAGATGTAAAGGGTTAACAGGGAATGGCAACTGCTTCTCGTAAAACTAGACAAAGAATTATAAAAATTGTCATGTTGTCCAGGTTATTGTAGCATTTAAAATACAGACTTACCTCTTCAGCACAAAATTGCCTCTTTTGATTTTAAATGACATTTTGATTACGTGAACAAATACTTGTGCTACTTCAAGTGTTCATTCTAAATATGCAAAATAAACCAGAAAAAGGGGATGCAAATGCTTGTTACTTGCTTTTTCACTGTGGGAAGCTCTTAAGCAGACTTCTTCCACTATAGAGGCTTAATTTTGCAGGCACTTTTTTTGATTTCCCTTTTTATACTCAATTCACTTGTAAAATTTCTGCATATCGTCATCCATTAAAGGTACATGTGAAAGTAGATGATAATACTATACTTAAACTAAATTATGAGTTTGGAGCTGAAAACCAGTTTTGGTGCTGCAAAATTGTGAAGGTAGACCTTTATGCCCACCTGTAGTTTGCTCCTGAAGAAAAGAAAACTTGCAGCTGTGGTGGAAGAATGAGAAGGCCACTTCCTTCTGCTTTTTATTCTTTTGAGTCACCCAATTGAAATACAAATGACATAAAGTTTGCCACTCTAAACTCAAAAAGTATTGGTTTTGAGCCATACCTCTCAAGAGTATGTGTTCTAATAAAACACTTGCAGGTTGGACGTGAAGCACTGAAACTACAGCAATTTGTAGGAATTTGTCTGGGTGTGAGATTGTAACTGAAGGGGATATATAACAGAACACAGTAAGGAAATACGCTTTAAAAATTAATAACCTACTAGTATAATCAGATTAGTAATAAATAGTGCAGAAAGAGGTAATATGCTATCAAGCAGGTAACTGAAGAAATTAGTGTTTTGGAGCTCTAAACTTCAGTAGTATCAGAGAATGCTGATAGACAAGAAGCAAAGTGAAGAATAGGGGAAGCTAGGCAAGCCTGTTACATTATATTTTTTTAGGTGGATGGAAGATGTACTGTGTGTTTTGACACATATATGTGTCATCATACATATCTATATGGAATCTATATGGAAAACACAGCATTCCTTAAAACTTTTCTTGAATTTTTCAGGAAATCTTATTAAAGAGAGAGACATTTGGATAGGTTGGTGGAATTGTACTGTATTAGCTGGTAAAGTGTCTGCTGTTAAGTGGGGACATGCTGGGTAGAGGTAGTCCAGAAGCCCAGCGCAGTCAAGACGTTTGCTTATGTGTACCACTGTCCTCTCCAATGTGTGGGGAGATGTGTAGGAAAAAGATGGAGCCGCTCCTTCACCCTGGTAACTCTCCCTTTTGACCTGACTTCTTAACTTCAGTTTATTGTTAACTGATTGGTGGAAGTTGAATTCCTCTGTTACTTGTGAGTAATCTGGCAATCTCATTCCTGCTCCTTTTCTGGTTGTGCTACTGCATACAGCAAAGACTCTTTGATTTCTTCGTTAGCATTCTCACCATATCACAGGCCATAAAATTGAAAAATGCTTCTTGTTGCATTGAGTCAGTCATCTGCACATGTGTCTGTGGCTCTTGCCCTCAATGCCTCATGCATACTTCCTGTGATGAACCCTGTGGAGTTAAATTCACAAATTCTGTGTAATGTTCACACTACAGCCACACCACGTATCTCCACTGCCTAGTCCTTCTCCAGCTAATGTCCTGTTTTCTGGACATTTCTGTTAAGTGTTCTCAAGGATAGGAAGTTTTGGGAGAGATGGCAAAACCCATTGAAGAATAAAAGGGTTATATTATTGGCCTCGGCCTGATTCTTTTACAGTAATCCACAGAAAGCAGCAATACTACAGTGGCCTCTAGTGGGTTGTGCGGCCTCTTTTATTCCTTCGACAGTAAGTCTTCGGCAGGCCCATTAAACTGCATTTCTGAAGAGGAAGTTGTGCTAGGGCCAGAAGGGGGTGGCAGCTGTTAGGGACATGTTGTATGCCATGAATCATGTCATTGGAGATTTCATAAAACATTTTGTGTTTGGACAAGATGAGAGAAACCATCATTGCAGTTCTGTAATGCTGCCTTTTGAGTTAGTTACAACACATTTCTCATTTGGAACACTGTGCCATTTTGTCTCTTACAACATTCAGTAATAACTTTATCTTAATATGTTTGCTGGAGGTGGGTGGGAGGAGATCTTTGGGCTACAACTTCACAGAATCACAAATCACAGACAGTTAAGGGTTGGAAGGGACCTCTAGAGATCATCTGGTCCAACCCCCCTGCCAGAGCAGGTCCACCTAGAGCAGGTTGCACAGGATGGCGTCCAGGCAGGTTTTGAATGTCTCCAGTGTTGGAGACTCCACCACCTCTCTGGGCAGCCTGTTCCAGTGCTCTGCCACCCTCAAAGTAAAGAAGTTTCTCCTCATGTTGAGATGGAACTTCTTATATTCAATTTTATATCCATTGCCCCTTGTCTTGTCACTGGGCACTACTGAAAAAAGACTGGCCCCCTCCTCCCACTCTGCAGAGCTGCTTTCCAGCAGGCCAGCCCCCAGCCTGTACTGGTGCATGGGGTTATTCCTCCCCTGGTGAAGGACCCTACACTTGCCTTTGTTGAATTTCATTAGGTTTTTTCCCTGCCCAGCTCTCCAGCCTGTCCAGGTCATGCTGAATTGGCAGCTCAGCCTTCCAGGGTGTCAGCCACCCCTCCTGGTTTTGTGTCATCATCAAACTTGCTGATGGTACCTCCATTCCTTCATCCCGGTCATTGATGAATACATTGAACAGGACTGGACCCAGCACTGACCCCTGAGGAACACCGCTAGTTACAGGCTTCCAACTAGACTCTGCCCCACTGATCACAACCCTCTGAGACCTACCTACCTGCTAACCAGTTTTCAATCTACCCCACTGTATTTTCATCTAACCCACACTTCCTAAGCTTGCCTACGAACTTCTGTTATGTTTGATTTAAACTACCTATGTGTCTGATCACTGAGTTACTGAAAGAAAGCTTATTTTCTTAGCAGCTTTTTGTCTTTCAGTAAGTACATTGTTCAATCTAGAAGGCTTCCTTTTTTTGTTACCCTTTTTAAAGTCATGGCTAAAAATGTTTTCTAGACAAAAACCGCTACCAGCCATTCCTGCAATAAAATAGGTAAACAAGGAATTGCTAATACTCATTTCAGGAGTACTCTCTATAGACTTTATTTTTAAATTTGCAAATTACGGACAACTCCAGAGCAGGAATTTTGATCATCTTTGTGTTGCACAATTATCTGAGATAGATAGCTCCTCAACTTTAGTTAAATTAATAAATAAATTGATGTGAACTTCCAGGTGATCAAAAAATGAAAACTGCTGGCAGAGAAAAATTAAAAGCGGGTCTTGCATGGTGTGTTGATAGCTACCATCATTCCAGTACCACTTCAGTAAAATGCTTAGCAGAGCATACTGTAGGTTTCATCATAGATAAAAAATGGGATTTTTCAGAAAAAAAAGAGATGATGTAAGATTTCTTTTATAGTGCTTTAAACATCATAAATTCTGAAGATTTCTTTCTGTTCTTCTTTCTGAACGTGTCCTATATAAAAATGAAGTTAAAAACTCAGATTGAAGCTCCCAAAAATTAAAATTAGCTTGATATTTCATTGAAGCTTACCTTTTAATAAAAAAGTAAATACTTGCTTTTTCTAATCCAGTGTAATCTAATTGCAGTTGATGAGTAAAGAGTCTCCAGTCTCTGTTGGAAATGATGCTTACGTTGACCTTGATCGGCAGGTATCTAAGACTAGATGTTTCTTTTCATTCAATACTTCTGGCACATCAGTGGCCAGTCATTTTGCTTTATTAAGAAGTCTCATTTTTTTTTCTTTAATCATGAAAGGGTTTTGTGGGAAATTCAAATAAAGAGTGGAAAACTAAATTTTGGAATTTCAAGTCCTTTACCTTTACAAATTGAATTTACCCATTTTGCGTATTTAAAGGAGAGAAGAACTCAATTTGGAAAACGTATATAGCCCTATGTATGCAAAACTGCAGACTGCTGCAAATCTTTGGGTATCGACAAAGAAGATTAAAAAATGTGAAAAATTTGAATAAAACCTCTTTTCCCAGTTCCTACTTCCAAAGTCAGTTTTAAAAAAGCCTATAGATGTGACCCAAAAGTCCTTGAAGCAGTTCTGGGAACTGTTACAGTAAATAAGAGAAGTTTTCAAGAAGAATGCTTCCCTGTTTGATATATATAAAGAATGTGAAAAGCCAATTGTTTTTTTAATAGCTTTAGCTCATGCTAACACTGTCTTACTTCTTCAGATTTTTTCTAATTGAGAAAAAATATAGTACAGTAGTGTTCCCTGTGTTCCTCCATCATGCTTTCTCTGCAGAAGTATGTAAATTCTGGCAGATGGAGTTAGTTTTAGATGTCTACAGGCCCCCGAGAAATAAACTTCAAAAAATTACATATGATGATAGTGTTTGTGAAAGCCCATCTAAAATTCACCCTATATAATAATATATGTCTATATATGTACATAATATGCATGCACCTGTTCTATCAGGTCAGTTTTCTTGTAGCTATGGTTTTTTTTGTTATCTCAACTGCGTTCATATGCAAACGTGCAAGATACATCTCTTTGAACATAAAGCCTTTGAAGGGAAATACCTGAGTATTTCCTACTGCTTACAAGATTCAGTGCTGTTTTTAGAAGGGTAGGCTTCTCCCTCACCATGTTAGTTGTATTCCTGTTGTGCAGTAAGAGTAGTTTCCACTGACTAGAGAGATATTACCCTAGTTGTCCATTCCCTGTATTCCACCTTCCAGTCCCTTCTGTATTTGAAAAGTAGATTAAAAAGTGAAATTATGCACTCTTTACATCCATAAAGAAAAGTGGCATTGACAATTTTTACAGTGTGCAGAGTTGATGAGTTCTTCAGACCCAAGTTCTTCAGGACTTTTTGAATCAGAATAGATTTGATAGTTCTGATGTATTTTTGCAAGACCAAATACTGCTTTTAGGTATGTTTACTTTTTACTGTCACACAAACTGAACAGTAATTGTATCTGCTTCTTTGTTTCTTTATGAATGGAATTGCCTCAGATTTCCAAGAACTTAATATATTACCTAAATGTAGAAATAACTTTACAGTCATGTAGTTCAGAACATTCTAGACACTTCACAGAGAATGATGAAACTATTAATGCTTGTTGTTTATGGTAGCTGAAGAAAACTACAGAAGAATTAAATGAAGCGCTAGCAACAAAAGAAGAAATCGCCCAGAGATGTCATGAGTTAGATATGCAGGTAGGTTTTCTATATTGTGCATAATAATTTTGAAGTGGGAAAAAGAAGGGTTAATTTATAGGCAGCTGAAACAGTAAGTATATTATGGAAACATAATTTTTAAAAGGGAGATAAAAATTGCACAGTAATTATTTTGCTTTACTTGTGCTAGCAGAGTGGATTTCATTGTTTTCTTATCTTCATGCAATATTGCCAGTATTGATTCATACTAACAAATTTTTTTTCATTCACGTAGGAAGGAGTTGAGCTGTGTGGTTCAACTCTTGCATTAGAGAACTAACAGAGGTTATGCTGCTGCAACAGTTTCATTTAAATCTTAATCAGAAGTTGCTGTAGTCTACCAGCTGTGTATCAATTTAGACTAAGCCTTACTGCAAATCAAGCATACGTCATCCAGAAGACATGAGGAGTGTAAAGTGGGAGCCCCAAAAGGCATTGCCATTGCAACTCTACTTTGGAGTCTAATTCAGGCTTTTGCCAAGCAGTTCAGTAACCGTTAGTATTAATGAAGCTGATTTATGTGTCATGGTTGATTTTGGTGTATTTGATGATTCAGGCTTTTACTGAAGCATTTCCTTCTCCTGAGGTGTTCACATTCCCTCTCTTCCCCTCGTCCTACTGCATGTTAATTCTGTTCTATTTAATAATACATGAACCCTTGCTTCAGCTGTTGCTTTGAGTTGCAGCACTTTGGGTTCTTTGCATTACTGCCTGTTTTCTCAGCATTAATAGAAACTAAGTGGTCTTTGGGACTGTGTTCCTGTTTCAGGTCTACTAGCAATTTGGCCACTGGATTAAAAAAAAATAAATTAAAGGCATAGCCATCCCTTGGATGTCCAGATTTGGATATTCTGTGTGATTGATAGGCATTGTTTCTTTTGGAAATCAGTTTTAAAAGCTTTACTGTGGAGGGCTAGTTTTATTTGTTGGGAAAGTATGTGACTTTATTATAATAGTCTTTTACTGTAGATGTTTGTGTGAAATACAGTTAAGAATAGTTACATTTTCTGTATGGTAAATCTGCCCCTAATATTGCAATATGTTGGTTATGTCACATAGCAATTGAATACCTATTAATGTTACAGTATATTCTTGTGAAATGAGATTATTAAAGCCGTGTGAAGCCACAACAATTTGTGGATTGTATTGATATTTTCTTATGCATACAAAAAAAAAAAAAATTACTTGCTATGACTGGATAGCTTAGTTATTCCAGTTTATGCTTTTATGACTACAGGTTGCAGCCCTCCAGGAGGAGAAGAGCAGCTTGCTTGCTGAGAACCAGATTTTGACGGAACGATTAAATCAATCTGATTCTATTGAAGATCCCAACAGCCCTGCAGGTCGTAGGCACTTGCAGCTACAGACACAACTTGAACAACTCCAAGAAGAAACATTCAGGTAGAAAAGCTACGCTTGGTTATATTGATTGTTTGTAGATAACAACAGACATGACTTATGTACTTCTGGTCCTGCTGGCAATTATGAGTTAGTATAATGGGTGGTATAACCACATTAGTGAAGTTTTTACAGTGATGTACATGTTATGATTTACCTCTTTACAAGCTCCAGCATAAAAAAATGCAGAATTTCTTAATGCTGAAATGCTGTATACATGTCACTCTCTACACTGTGAAATTATTTTGAATTGTGTGTGTGCAATCATTTCACCGGTGTTTTTCAAAATCGGTGAGAATGAAAAGTAACGTGCTTTCCTCTATGTAAATTATTCTCATTATATTTTTAAGGTGTAGAAATTCCTAGCTGAAAGTTGCTATGGGCAGTACTATGGGTGGTATTATACAGCAAAGTGTGTCATTCTCTGAGTATGAAAACAAAGAGTTTCATATCTGAAACTTACAGATTATCTGCAGGTGACCTCTGCTCTTCATTTGCATTTCTTCATATGTGGAAATACAGTTCCTCTTGAAATATCCTTCCTAGTCCTTTTGATTGTTGCTTTCAGGCTCTCTAATTCTGTTCTGCTGAAGAAAGCTGGTCCACTTCGCCATCACCTTTTCATTCTTGTTGCTGTATTTTCCCTATCTTTCGTGGGTGAAACTATGGTATTTCTTTACACTAGCATTTTTTCTTCTTTTTCTGTCCTTTTCTTGTTGCCCTTTTCTAATTGTTACATCAGCTGCCATGTAACTTTCCTTTTTCGCCTCTTTTGCCATTTTTCCACTTCTTTTTGCTAAGCCTCTTTCCTGTGTGTTTGGACACACGCTCTCCCTTCAGTTTCTTAAAGAATGTTCAGTGTTTCTTCTTCACAGCAGATGATGTCTTGTTTTCTTCCTTCTATAGATCATCCACATAAAGGAATAATATAGTGATGTCTCTCTTATGGCCGCTTTTATCTCTCCTTATTCATCTCCATGCTCTGGATTGATTCCTCTCTCAGTCTATTATCAGTTGCTGTTTGAATAGGTTTTCTCCCCATATGCAATGCCTACACTGCCTGTTACTCTAGTTTCAGGTTCTGAAGGTCTTTCTAAACCTTTTTCACATGTGGGACTCGTCTCCCAACCTCCTTTACCTTCTTCCCCTGCCTTAATAGCATGTAGTTTCTAATGGCAATTTGTATGTGTGTCCCTTCTCCAGCTGTACCTGACCAAACAGGACAGCCTAGCTGATGTCCAGCATGGTACAACAGTTTTTCTCACAATCTTGCCTCTTTATGTTCTTTGACAGTTCTGGTCTATCACAATCCAAATCTTTGTTATATACCGTTTAGATGAACTACTGACCATGTCTGTTCAGGGCTCCTTGAATTAATAGATAGAATACCTTTTCTTTTTTCCCCCATACCCAGACCTCCTTTTCTGGATTGTTTTTATTTTAATTTCAGATCAAAAAGATGATAGGACTTCATGTTCCGGGATGTGTCCTCTTCCATTTGTTCAAAATGCTTTGACAACATTTCTCTTGTTTATTCCCTTTTTTCAGTGCCAGGTTAACGCAGCTTTGCTTGTGTGTACTGTATGGAAGTAGTTCACTCCAGAAACTTTCGTTTGAGTTCTTTACATACTAACGAGATAACTGAATGTATGACTTGGTTTTTCAGAGGTACTGGGCAGGCACAGGTTCTTCATAAGTAAGTAAATAAATAAATAAAGCCACCTTGGTCAGAGCTCTACAGCATTTAGAATATCGGACAATCGGGTCAATATTGTTGAAAGCGTATAGGACTTGAACAGCTGAACAAAATCTTGGCATAAAGATGTCATGCTCAAACTCTGTATGCCCCAAGATGAAAAAAGGTGGAAATTTCTGCTTGAGCTTCCATTGTGAAAAATCACTATGACAGAAAAACCTCAGGATTTCTTTTTCTGAGAACATACATTACCTTGTGATCTTCCAGACAGAAAGACTGATATCAAATTGGAGGCATCAAAAAAGTCAATCTGCTTTTATGTTTTTGAATAAGTATATTGGGCTGCTGTTCTGCTTTGCACTGCACCAGAAGGCTGTTTCACATGTTTTTAGAGAGGGTGATGATTAGGAAAGGTAACTGTGGCAGAAGCTGAGAAATTATTTTCTCTTCGACTTTATTTCTACAGATTAGAAGCTGCCAAAGATGATTATCGAATACGCTGTGAAGAACTAGAAAAGGAAATTGCTGAATTGAGACAACAAACAGAAGAGCTTACTACTTTGGCGGAGGAGGCTCAGTCTTTAAAGGATGAGATAGATGTACTCAGGTAAACTCTGTTCTATTAACCCTTTTTTAACTTAATTTTTAATCCATATAATTCATGTACTTAGTCTTCATTAACTTCTGTTTAAATAATTTTGATAGTAAATATAAAAACTTTCCCAGTGCCAAAGTTCTTTCAGATCCTCCAGTTAAGTACACTGACCACCGCACAATTCTCCTTAAGTAAATTAGTTATTTATTATGTTCCTAATCAATTACTCTTAGTAAACTCAGCAGTCCTGTACCATCTTACGGTCATAACAAGCCACTCACTGGTCTCTTGAGTGTTCTCTACTCACCTTCAAGGAGCTATACCCTTTTCTTTCCTGAATTTGCATTATTTGGACTTTGGGTGGCACTTTTGGTTCATCATATAATGCTGATATGAAAAACATCTGTTACAGCTCTCTTTGCCACTGGATCTTAGCAGCCAAAGTTGTCATGACTTGATGATGCTAGGATTTTATAGAATAGGGAAACCTCTTTTACCATGGAACATAATCCTTCAGTAGTAGTGTCTTGCTGTCATGGGTTATTCAGAACAGTTATCCACTATTCACCTGTATCACTCTTTCTAGCAAGTCTAGCACGGCTTCTTTTAATACTGTCTTTTCTAAATCATCAGCAGCTTTCTACCAAGGCTATCTGTCTTTACTTCCTCTGTCATTAATAAAAGAAATGCGCCCATCAGCCTACACAGTTCTGTAAACTATCTGTGCAGGCAGAATGGGTTCAAAGAGTAATTCTTTGCCGCAGAGCGAGGCTCTGCACTTCATTTGGGATTAAGGAGATTTGGTTTTCCCAGTGTCTCATAAATTGACCATCAGTTCAATGGAGAATTCTCCAGATTTCATAGGAAATTGAGTGTGTAGGTCAGTTGATTCTAAAATGAAAATGGGGACAGGAATAGCAGTGGGCGTGGGGGTGATTGAGAGTGAGAGCTATCGCTGTCCTGGCAGTGCACCAGGTGGACTGAAAAAATTCTGAACTGTTATGAGTGGAGCCTGATGTTTCATTTTTTTTGAAGTGTTGTGGTTTAATCCCAGCCAGTAACTAAGACCATGCAGGCACTTGCTCATTCCCTTCCTCCCCTCGAAGAAGGGTTCACAGAATCACAGAATGTTAAAGGTTCGAAGGGACCTCTAGAGATCATCTGGTCCAACCCCCCTGCCAGAGCAGGTCCACTTACAGCAGGTTGCACAGGATGACGTCCAGGCAGGTTTTGAATGTCTCCAGTGTTGGAGACTCCACCACCTCTCTGGGCAGCCTGTTCCAGTGCTCTGCCACCCTCAAAGTAAAGAAGTTTCTCCTCATGTTCAGATGGAACTTCCTATGTTCCAGTTTGTGCCTGTTACCTCTTGTCCTGTCGCTGGGCACCACTGAAAAAAGACTGGCCTTCTCCTCCCGGCACCCTCCCTTTAAGTATTTGTAAACATTGATGAGATCCCGCCTCAGTCTTCTCTTCTCCAGACTAAAAAGACCCAACTCCCTCAGCCTTTCCTCATAAGAAAGATGCTCCAGCACCCTAATTATCTTTGTGGCCCTTTGCTGCACCCTCTCCAGCAGTTCCCTGTCTTTCTTAAACCAGGGAGCCCAGAACTGGACACAGTACTTGAGTTGTGGCCTCACCAGGGCAGAGTAGGGGGGAGGATGACCTCCCTCAACCTGCTTGTCACACTCCTTTTAATGCACCCCAGGATGCCATTGGCTGTCTTGGCCACAAGGGCACATTGCTGGCTCGTGGTCATCCTGTTGTCCATCAGGACTCCCAGGTCCCTCTCTGCACAGCTGTTTCGGAGCACGTCAGCCCCTAACCTGTACTGGTGCATGGGGTTATTCCTCCCCAGGTGCAGGACTCTACGCTTACTTTTGTTGAACTTCATAAGGTTTTTCCCTGCCCAACTCTCCAGCCTGTCTAGGTTGCGCTGAATGGCAGCTCAGCCTTCCAGGGTGTCAGCCACCCCTCCCAGGTTCATGTCATCATCAAACTTGCTGATGGTGCACTCCATCCCTTCATCCAGGTCATTGATGAATACATTGAACAGGGCTGGACCCAGCAATGACTCCTGGGGAACACCACTAGTTACAGGCCTCCAACTAGACTCCACTGACCCCACTGATCACAACCCTCTGAGACCTACCTGCCAGGCAGTTTCAATCTACCCCACTGTCCTTTCATCTAACCCACACTTCCTAAACTTGCCTACGAGTATGCTGAGGGAGACAGTGTCAAAAGCCTTGCTGAAGTCAAGGTGGACAACATCCACTGTTCTCCCCTCATCTAGCCATCCAGTCATGCGATCCTAGAAGGTTATCAGATTAGTCAT